>BFEA01000181.1:1547507-1560918 GCA_003427395.1 Chara braunii
TCGGTCGGTTGGTCGGTCGGTCGGTCGGTCGGTCGGTCGGTCGGTTGGTCAGTTGGTTGGTCGGTGGGTCGGTGGGTTGGTTGCTTGGTTGGTTGGTTGGTTGGTTGGTTGGTTGGTTGGTTGTGGTTGGTTGGTTGGTTGGTTGGTTGGTTGGTTGGTTGTCAATTTGTGCTTCATTGATTTGCAGTAACCCATGCCATATGTCTCGTGGAAAGACTGAGGGTCAACTCGGCCGCCCTCAGCCTTGGCTGAAACGGGGGCAAAAAGGACCCAAACAAAGACTCAGGGCCTGGACGTGTGACAGTTGACTTTGGTCAATTATCGTGACCCCAACAGTCAAAGTCTAAAGGTACCTAGCCCAGGCCACTGGTCAAGCACACACACTTGTTTGTATGCAGGTACCCAGACAACATCAGGTCCAAGGGAGAAGTCTGCAACTCTGCAATCCGGTCCCTCAGTTGTAAGTCAATCTGGACGACTGTGGGAAAAGCACCCGAGGCCAGACAGCCTCGACAACTGTTACTGAAGGCTGGCCTCGAGGGAGTCTAACATTCA
This sequence comes from Chara braunii, assembly GCA_003427395.1. Classification (NCBI taxonomy): domain Eukaryota; kingdom Viridiplantae; phylum Streptophyta; class Charophyceae; order Charales; family Characeae; genus Chara; species Chara braunii. The sequence continues at coordinate 1,548,063 of BFEA01000181.1, forward strand.
GTCTTGCTATGCTGCTTTGACGCTGGCTCGACTTTGACTAGACGTTGGCATTATGCTGGCTCGACACTGGCAAGACGTTGGCTGTGCACTGGCGATGCAGACGACGGCACGAGGTGGAGGCAGCATGTTGGCGCTTTCTGCATTGTGCGCCAGTCTTGCTGATGTGGCATGCTGCTGTGGCGCTACCTCTGGTCTACATGGCATGTTGTGGCACTACCTCTGGTTTACATTGCATGCTGATGTGGCGCTACCTCTGGTCTACATAGCATGCTGATGTGGCACTACCTCTGGTCTACATTGCATGTTGATGTGGCGCTGCCTCTGGTTTACAGTGCATGCTGATGTGGCGCTACCACTTTTCTACAATCTGATGTGGCGCTGCCACTGATCTCCATTGATGATGCGGCATATGCCACCTATTTCGACTGCTGACGTGGCATTGTTCACGTTGTCGACATGAGGTGACTGGTTGTGAGGAGGGGGAAGATCAGGATCTGTGGATGAAGGAGATCGGGTACTCACCTGAGGTTGACGCCGTCACTAGAATCTGCTATGTCTTCATGGTCTTCACAAGATAAAGTGCCACGTGGCACTATTGTGTGTGACCAGGAATATACTTATTATCATTGTTGACGTGGAGAGGGAAGAAACCCGGAGAAGGAGAGGGGTCTGAAGGGATTATTTGTGATATTTCATCTTTTTCTTTGTATGTTCCCCCTCCACTCTCTTCTGTGATGGTAATGAGGTACTGTTTAAGATATCACTTCATTATTTGGAGACTTTGATGCAGATAATGAGACTACTGATGTTTGACGACTTCTGAGTATCTGTCAGACTGGGTTCATTACAATTTGGTATCGGAGCATACTCTTCATCGCAATCTGTTGTCTGCTGTCAGGTGCTGACGTGGCATCCGCATAAGTGGGAAGTGTCGCATGTGCAAAACGAAACGCGTTTATGAACGCGCGCGGTCATACCGCAAGTCTGGACATTGTAGTATTCCACATGCGAGCAGCTATCCCTTGAAAAAGATGACGTGGCTGCATTGAAGATTTCTACCGGCAAAAGCTTCATAATGCTGGTTAAGAAAAGATTGGGACCACCGATGTGGCACATTGCTTATATGGCATGATGTGGTATTGTGGCAGGATATGTGTTGCGAACACCTGCAAATGATACATTGTGTTGTTGATGCATTGTGCTGACGTGGAATGCCAGAGTTGTGTAGTGCATGTATGCATTGCTGATGTGGCACCCCCTTTTTGAAGACCTATCTGGTCCTTGATGTGCAGACGTGGTAGACTCTCTCGAGTTGTTGTGTTGGCATTCTAGGGGTGACACGTGGCATGCTGATGAGGATGAGGTGTTGATCGCATTGCTTCTGCAAATGGTGTTGTTGGGAAGGATGAACGCTAATTATTGATTATGTGGTTGTGTTGGTTTTTTACTTACCTTTTGTTCTGTTGATGTTGTGTGTACTCACAAATGTGTTGTTGTCTTCATCACATTGGTCGTGGTTGCGGTACTTGTTTAATGTTGTAGGACGTCATCACATAGAAAACAAGTTTAATGTTGTAGGACGTCATCACATAGAAAACAAGTTTAATGTTGTAGGATGTCATCACATAGAAAACAAGTTTAATGTTGTAGGACGTCATCACATAGAAAACAAACAGCAAAGTTAGAGTAGGAAATTGATTTAGAATATGCTTCTTTATATTTGTTTTGCTTATTCGTGCTGTAGGAGTTGCGTGTGCCATGAAATTTGTTTTTGTCTTCTGATTTTATTTATTGTGCGACACCTACACGTTTAGAAAAATGAATTCTCTTTGGAAATGTTTGCGTGCTTCTATGTTGATGCGGTTCATTCCTCTTTTATTCTTTCCTATCCCTCTCATAGTCTATGCCGATGAAGAAGGGGGAAACTAAAAAACCCTGGCAACCAGGAAACAGGCATTGCTCGGGTTTCTCCATCAGTTTCTCGGTGAGGTACACGACGCCGGTTCAGAGATTGAACAACGGATCCATGGTCAGTTCATTATGCAAGCTGCAAAAAATGATCTGAATGTTACGGATACCGCCGTTCAATTAATAGAGACCGGTAAGAAGGTCGAATAGTCATTCACCGATATATCGCCGAGGGATTTGCTAAGATAAAATAGGAAAGAAAGAAGAGAAGAGAAGAACAAAAAGGAAAGCAAGTAGGACCACAACAGTTTGTTAAGATGATGGAGGAAAATGTCAGACAATTAGAAAACACTCCGAGAGAAGAAAAAAGAAAGATCGAGGAGTTCCGAAAACTACAAGAAGTGCAGGAAGAAGAAAAACGAATAATGAATGAATAAGACAAAAATTTCATTATGAGGAAGCAGGCAGCGAGCTTGCATCCATCCTTCAGTCCATCATGATCTATCTTGTTTTTCTTGAAAAGGGGATTGACCGTAACACTGCCTCGTTGAAGACGGTGACCAAACTCTTAAAAGGAAAGGTAGGAGTTGAGGATGCGACCACGGGGGAGTTAGTAAAGAAGGAACCCCAAGAGAAGTTACTGAAAGATGTCATGACGCGAGCGACGGCAGACAAAGCCAAGAAGAGAGAAGAACCCACCACGAAAGACGAACCGGTAAAAGAAGCAGAGAGGCCGAAAAAGAAAGAACAGGTCAAAATGAAATTTTCATTGACATATAAGAATAAGAAGGATGAAAACTTGTTGTTATGAATCGCCGAAATACAGACTTACTGTAGCACCGCACCCATTGAGTCTGCGAGTCAGGTCGCTTTCTTCACGTCTTGTTTGGGAGGAGTGACCAAGGAATAGGTGTTGGTCGAAACCAATGCTGCTGGTTTTGAGGATATCGGTGAGTGGGTTAAGACCCTTGATCTCAAGCAGTTTCTTCAAAAGATCAAGGAGAGATTTCTTGAAAAGAGGACGACCGATAAGGGCCTTCGACGAACTCACCACAATCGGCCAGAAACGTTGGACTTCAGTAGATGCGTTGTCACGTGAAGTGGATTGTCTTTTGCAGGTACCAGGGTTGAATCTACAGGACAACTAGGTTTTGTATATATACTCACGCGCACGGACAGCTCGTGGCAGAAACCAAGTCTGGTAAGTTTAACTAATGGTAGTTTCACGATCTCGCTCTTCATTGAGAACAAATGACCGCACAGGTAAAAGGGTCTTACGCTTCGGTGGTAAAGTCAGGACTGGTTGGTGGTTATGGCAAGCGGATCCTTTGACGACAAAAACGATGCTTGTAGTATTTGATGATGATTCGGTAGAAAAGTTATCTCTTGATGAGTCTGAGGAAGGAGGAGGTAACAATGGTAGTGAATCTGGGAAGGGTGATGACACTGTCGTGATGGCTAACAAGGGAGGTCAAGACCAATGAAAGAAGAAGAGGAGGCCACGCTCGTTTCCCAAGCATCCCGACATTGCGTTCGGGAGACCTTGGGAGAAAATGAACATGAAAAGAGAGGACTGATAGTCCAAAATGAACAATCGTCATTGCACCGTGAGGCATGTGATAGCTTGGTGCCCGCTTATTCGTAACCCAAAAGTGAGCATCCAGTAGGAGTACCATCTGCTCCTACTGAGTCGAAGGGATTAGACGAAGACAAATGTAAGGCGCCTATAACCCCTTCTACCCCTTCGACTCTTAAGGCAGAGAATGACTCTTCTTTCGCCCGTCGTCCAGAACACCCCGACACTCTACTTTGTTTTGTCTCACTCGACGATTCCCTTGACGAGCTCGACAACGAACTTATAGCACTACGGAGTTCGTGGGCGAAGAAAGTTAAGTCTAAGGGTGAGTTGATGATCGCGGATATTGAGATTGCGCACACGCGAGTAGGTACCCTGTTAGATTCAGAATCGACGTGGTCTTATATCTCAAAGAAGGCAATTCGTAAATTGCATCTCGGAATGAAGGTAATAGACTTACCTTGACCTATTACGTCTATACTGACTGACAAGAGCACGATCATTGTCTCTCAATACGTCGATTGTGTTAAATGTCATTTCAAAACTAAGGAAGGTAAGAAAATCCTACACGAGATATCCTTCCTAATAAAAAAAAACTTGCCATTTGATATAATACTGGGAATGGATTGGCACGAGGAGGCCGACCCAAAGGTGAGGTTCAAAGATAAAATTATCAAACTCAAGGAGGAAGAGTCTAAATTACGCACTATAAAGTCATATCATAGGTATGACTCTGCCTTACTCTGTCTTTCTGTTATATGAGTTACCCAACTTTTGAATTGATGGTAGTAAAGAAGAAGTTGGATCAGGAGGTGATGATGGTGCTTGTCAAGCGAGTCGGTGAGGTTCCTCATCCTCTCCACCTTCTATCGAAAAACTTCTCGATGAATACAAGGACTTGCAAACTTAGCCGAGGGGAATTACTGAGCGTGCTATTAAGCATACAATCAAGATCATTCCCGGAAGCAAGATTCCCAAGGGTCTCATCTACCGAATGTCTCCCAGTGAACTTGGGGAACTTCGAAAGTAGTTGCAAGATTTACTGACAAGGGATGGATTCGCCCTAGCTCATCTCCTTATGGGTGCGCCTGTCTTATTCGTGCCCAAAAAGGAAGGTGAATTTCGTCCATGTATAGATTATCGTGGGATGAACTTCATCACTATCAAAAACGCAGAGTCTCTTCCGTGCATTGATGATCTATTGGATCAGTTGCAGGGGTGCAGATACTTTAGCAAGATTGATCTCAAGTCCGGGTACCACCAGATCGAGGTGGCCCCTGAGGATAAACACAAGACAACATTCCGAACCAAGTATGGTCACCTACGAATTCGTTGTTATGCCTTTCGGTTTGACCAACGCACCTGCGACCTTCCAAAGGTTCATGAACGAGTTGTTCCGACAATGGCTCGATCAATTCATAGTAATCTATCTCGACGATATTTTAGTGTACAGCAAGACACTGAAAGATCACAAGAAACACCTACGAATGGTTTTGCAGAAGTTGCATGAGGGCAACTTCAAACTAAATCCGAAAAAGTCTAAGTCTGCTCAGCCTGAAGTCTTGTACTTAGGGCATATAGTGAACGAGGAAGGACTAAGTCTTGAAGAAAAGAAGATCACAGCAACCAGAGATTGGCCACAACCTAAGACTATAACTGAATTAACATCGTTCTTAGGACTCGCTAGCTACTATAGGAAGTTCGTTAAACTTCTCCTTGATAGTTGCTCCTTTCAGAAGATTACTTAAAAAGAAAAAACCTTGGTTGTGGGACAAAGATTGTGAGTCATCGTTTAAAAAGTTAAAACATGCTCTGACTCACTACCATGTCCTAAAGATTGTTGACCCTTCTCTCCCTTTCATCGTTACGACTGACACAAGTCAGTATGAGATTGGGGTTGTGTTACAGCAGGATGACGGTAAGGGATATAGACCTATTGCGTTTATGTCCAGAAGACTTCCATCATAAAAAGTGATCAACTCCACCTACGAAAGGGAAATGTATGCCTTAGTTGTTGCACTAGATACCTGGAAGCACTGCTTGTTAGGGAGACATTTCACTCTCTACTCTGATCACTCTACCTTAAAGTGGATCAGGACTCAGCCTAAGGTCTCCGACAAGTTGGTAAGGTGGTCCGCTTTCCTTGACACAGATGCTCTATCCAGGCGTGCAGATTTCTTTGGAATCATCGTCCTCTATCTCGATATCGGAAATGAACTGAAAAAACAGATCCGTCAGGGTTATGGGAATGATACTATTTGGAGTCCTATCATTGAGACTATATGAAAGAATCCTGAGTTGTTTCTGGAATATTGAATGATTGATGACTTACTCTTCTTGCTGGATAAAACTGAAGAAAGATTAAGTATTCCTCACTTAGAATCAATCAAGAGTATAATCACTGAGGAACGTCATGATGCGGAAGGTCACTTTGGTTTTAAGAAGACGTATGTCGATGTACGTGAACGTTTTGAATGGAAAGGAATGAAGGAAAATGTACTAACGTATGTGCGAACTTGTCTTGTCTGTTAGACGAACAAACCCTCATATGAGAACCCGATAGGACTATTAAGACCGCTGCCAATTCCACGTGAGCCAGGTGAGTCTATTTCAATTGACTTTATGAGTCTCATTATAGTCGAAACGACAACAGTCAGGTAATGGTCATCGTCGATAGATTCTCTAAGTATGCTATGTTCATTCCTTTGGCTGTTGAAGCTAGAACCGAACTAGTCATTCAAAAGTTTTAAATGCGATGGGTCTCTAAGTATGGATTTCCCAAAACCATCGTATCCGATAGAGATGTTCGGTTCACCAGTCTATATGGCAGACGTTGATGGAAATCTATAGGACCAGGTTGACCATGTCGTCAGACCGACATCTTGAAACGAATGGCCAAACTGAGCAACTGAATCGTCTCTAATAACTTTTGTGAATGTATGTCCATCCTGACCAGATTGATTGGGATGAGAATTTGCCTAACATTGCTCGTGCTTATAATAATAGTATACATACTGTCACAAGTAGAACGCCTAACGCACTCCATAAAGGATGGAAGCCTAGGCGTCTCATCGATGCACTAACCAGGGATCAAATTCAAAGATTACCCCCAGGTACACGTTGTCGAGGCAAAAACCCTGACAAGGGTATTTGCCGGGTTTTTCGAACGTCGGATGCATCCGACTTCTTCTTGCTGAATTGAAGGACTTGATGTGATTGACGTTTGCCAAAAGTTTATTCAAACCTGGCCTATGGCCGAGAACCTAAAACTTTAGAACCCTAGTCCAGACGTCTGCGGCACCCGAGAGTGATGGGAGTAGTGGGAAGTGCTTCGTTTTTTGAGACCGCAGAGGCCCGCGGTTGTGGGAACACTGAAGCTAGACCTGTTCTACCTAAAACAAGTGACTTCTAAGCCGCACAATTCAGGGCCTAAGTAGGCTAAAAAGAGGGATGCACCAGTTATAGCGTCGCGACGCAGGGGAATAGGAAGAAGGTTTTTATTTCCTGGGCCGCGGGGATTGACGTCGAGCGAAAGGGTTGACAGGCCAATGCTGAGGTCACGCGATCGACCGACGGGGCAAGGCCTGCCAGCAAAGCCTATCAGGCTTGAGGCAGGCAGGATCTGCAGAGCCGTAGGCAGGTAGGGGCTGCAAGGATACAGGTAGGAGGAATGGTCTGGGCCAAGCTCTTCTTATGGAAGAGCTGCTCTTATCAATGTCGTGATAGGAGCTAGCCTAGTAGGTTGCAGTGTCAAACTTTTATTCAGTAGATACCGGGATCAAGCCCGCCCACGCGCATCCGACTTGGCCATCTCCTTTTGGAGATGCCTTTACTTACAGATGGCGCGGTTCATCTCGACCGTGCGATCGCTGAGATCACACGACCGAGATAGGCCGCGCTGATCTGCATGGCCACTGTGTAAGGATGACATGTATACGTCGAGAAATAATAATAATAATAATAAATAAAATAAAAACTGAACTATGGAAAGCGCCACATGGTGCTACCTAAAGTGACAAGGGCGTTTCAGCCCCTGTGCACTTAACGGTGCCCGTTTTGAACGGGCAACCGGTTTTATTACAGGTAAGATTTTTTTTTTTTTTTTTTTTTTTTGGTTGTTTTTTTAGATTTTTTTTTTTTTTAACCCTGGCGTAGTGCCCGTTCGGTTGGAATGAACGGCCCACTATAAAAGAGAGAGAAAACAAAAAAACTACACACTAAAAACTAAAACTAAGAGTTGAATCGCCATGTGGCGCGCCTGGAAGTGATTGGGGCTTTTCAGCCCCAGTACACTAAATAGTCGCCCTTGGAAACGGGCGACTATTTGTTTGAGGAGGAACATTCTTTTAGATTTTTTTCTTTTCCTTTATTCTTTTTTTTTTTTTTTTTCTCTTTATTTCCTTTATATTTCGTTTAAATTTCTCATTAGATTTTTTTTTCTTCTTAGATTTTGTTTAGATTTTTTTTTTTTTTTTTTTTCCATTCTCGTGGTGCCTGACGATTTGTCTGAGCACCTGTTCATTCGTCATCCGTTAAAAAGTAGAACAATAGAGAGAAAATCAGTATAGCCCCTGCACAAGGACCGAATGTCCGTTCGTTTCGCACGAACGGGGTAAAAAAAAAAAAAAAAAAAAAAAAAAAAAAAAAAACAAGTATGACTGTGCCAAGTTGTTTCGTCGGGCTTCCACAGTGCCCCGACGGATGGATCTGCCGTTGATAGCGACTACATGCAGGTACGGGTCTTAGGACCCTGTACTTGAGTTATGAGGGACTCTCTTCACCCGCTTTGTGAAGCATCCCGTCAGTTTCTCGCCGCTCGCGAACGACGTGACTGTCGGGGTGTACACACACACACACACACACACACACACACACAGAGAGAGAGAGAGAGAGAGAGAGAGGGAAGTGGCAGCCAACAGGCAGGAACGCCCATTCATTTTTTAAAAAACGGGGAGCTCTCTAAGCCGCGCGCCTGTATCTGGCGCCCATCTCAGCCACATACAAGCGTGAGGTAGGGGAAAGAAGCTCTATTGAGCTTGACTTTAGGTTAGCTCAGGGAATAACAGGGGTGCTCGTTCGTTTTCGAACGACGACCTGCCCATGAATTATAGGTTAAAAAAAAAAAAAAAAAAGGAAAGTAAAAAGGCAACGACCACGTATGTGGCCGCGAGCGCAGAGTAGATGTAGGTTGGTAGAATGAAAGAAGAAGGAGAACGAAAGAAGGAGAAGGAAAAAAAAAAGGAAAGAGAAAAAGGTAACGGTCGCGTATGTGACCACGACCGTGGAACAGATGCAGCCCCATAAGCTTCTAGAGGGCTGATGGGACTGCAATTGTTCAGTTGAATAGGCAGTCTTGAAATGGCTGACTACAACCATTTTCAGAAGCCCCTGGCTTGGAAAATGGCCAAGTGCTCCAGGAAACTAATGACCCTGGTTCCCCTAAGGGGAAACCAAGGCACAAAGCTCCTGGCCATTGATTTAGATCAAGGGCCAGGAGCCTTGACGAAATTTTGCCTGGCTGTGGGCAAGGCAACTGCCCACATGCCTTCAGCCAGCTATAAAAGTCAGCTTGCCACCCAACAGCCTCACACTTGTGGCAATGCTGCTGGGGCATTCTACTTGAAGTAGATGCTGGTTGGCTGGCTGCTGGTGAAGTGAGGAGAAGTGCTGGAGGTCTGCAGAAGCACATGGAGGAGGAGAAGAGAGGCGGCCGTAGCTGAAGGCTGGGAGCTTTTGGCCCCACCTTTGTGCTTGTGATGTAGGCCTGAGGGGAGGCAGTAACAGACTTGGATCGTGCGGCGAGGGGCCCATGACGGGGAGATGCTGCTCGACAGCTTGAGTGGTGCCGAGGGATTTTGAGTGGGAGGCTGCCCCGCTGTCTTTTGAAAGGAGGTGCTGCCGGAATTGTGCGGCGCATCGGTGATTTTTTTAGCGACATTATATTTGACAGCGTTTTGAGGGGAGGTGCTGTCGAAATTGCGCGGCGCGGTTGGTGGAGGCTTTTTACCGGCGGGTTCTGAATCTGCGGCGGTGATTGTTTGGCATGGTATTCGGCGGTGTGGCTGTTTTTGGGGTAGCAATGCGGCATTGACGCCGAAAGTGTTGTTGATGTTGGATGAGCACCGTGATTCAGATTTACATTTTTGGATGATCATTTGGTGGTGCGGCAACAGCGTGGAGCCACTTGGGACCCAAATTGGGACCAAGTGAGTGCGGATTGAGACTGAAACAAGTATTGTGGCAGACATTTGGTGATCAGACTTGGTAATTGGTGGAGAGTGGATTGGTGATTGAGGCGATGCTATTCTTGGTGGGCGAGGTGCCGCTAGGTTTGTAGTGGGACTACGTGGGATCTGAAAGTGAGAGCACCCTCCTCGAGGGCTATCTCGCGCCAGTCGTAGTGAGTGGCACCTGTGTCAGTGGTGACACCTGAAAGAGGACACGGATTATCTTTTGTGAACATCCACAACGTGAGTTGTGCGGCCAATCTCTTTGAAAGAGTACTTGGCTTTCTTGAGTGAGCCATTTCAACTTCACTCATGGTCAGTTGCGACTCAACTTCCCTTACACACCTATGTGAACCCACACCTTGCATGACCTTGCTTGGATTCAGGAAAAAGGTAGAGTTAAGTGTGTGATGTCATGCATGTGGGAGGGGGCTGACTTTTGGTTAGGGTATGGACGATTTTTTAGTTGTTGCTTCCGATTGGTTGTGTAGGTAGGTAAATGGATGCATGCGAGACGGTATCAGCATTATGTTTGCTTAAGGAATAATGAGAATGTTCACCTTCCTTCCACTTTTACCCGTATGCATGTCAAAAGAAGGACAAAGTGAAAAAGGTGGATTGACGGGTGCAGGAAAAAATGAAACTCGTGGGAAAAAAATATGAAGATAATAAAATAATTTAGTATCTTCCCAAGAAACAACCCGTTCCATCACGAACGACACCTTCTTTCCATACCTGTCTAAAGAGATCCCAGTGTTTATCTCTATCTTATTCTTCTTTCGTCTAAGTCAAAACCCAGTCGAGTATAGGGAAATGTCTACACCTAGTAATTAGGGTTCCTTCTCTCTATGAGGCATCCGGGGTAGGGGTTGCTTTAGGAGCCGGTTTTGTTATTGACCCGGAGTGGACCGTCTAACGGGGGAATACCATGTTGTATCACGGTGGAGCCAGCCTAACTTCTAATTTATGAACAATATGTTCGAACGAGGAGGAGGGGTATTCCAGACCACTTTCTAGAGGGTAGGACGTTATGTGGTAAAGGTTCGTCATTTCTCATACTTCTGAGTGGTGGACGACTGAATTCAACACCTTATTTTGGGTGGTCCTCTTAGGCGTCACCATCGCATGGGGAACCGACGCCAAAAGAAGCCCAATTTACTTTCGAATAGCGTTAAAGGAGTGCAAGTAGGCACTACCTTCGTGGTAGGACCGTGGCACAAAAATCACGATCCAAGGAGGCAAAGAGAGTTGAGTACAGAGTTTATATATAAATATTTATTTCTGACAAAGTCAATTATTTTGTCATTCAGATGTCCACAGGAGCAGTGATCCTTCGATTGTTCAGTACACGAGAGATGACAATAGAATGGATAGCAGTGCCGACACGATCACGTGTTGGCATGATATGGAAAGGACGCTTGGTCTGTAATCCGCTCGAAGTTTTATCGGAACGGGATGAACCGCGGTTTTGGGATGGAAGTGCAAGGAACCCACCGCAGGATTATATTTTCTTAATAGAGCATGAACAACATATCGTATGGTATGAATTTGCGCCTCCTAATACATCCCGAGATTACGGAGACATGAATCTCGTTGTGATTCATGAAACAATTTGTCATTCAGATATCCATAGGAGCAGTGATGCTTCGATTGTTTAGTACGAGAGAGGCGGCAATAGAATGGATAGTAGTGCCGACACGATCACATGTTGGCATGATACGAAAATGACACTTGGTCTATAATCCGCTCGAAGTTTTTTCGGAATCGGATGAACCGTGGTTTTGAGGTGGAAGTGCAAGGAACCTACCGCGGGATTATATTTTCTTAATAGAGCATGAACAACGTATCGTACAGTATGAATTTGCGTCTCCTAATCCATCCCGAGATTACGGAGACATGAATCTCGTCGTGATTCATGAAGCAAATCCCGTTAGAGAAGACATTCATGAGATTAGAGGAATGTTTCTCTATATTGTATTATGGCTTAATGATCAACGAGGACCTTTCAGTCTCCTTTATCATGTGAGACGAGTAAGAGAAAATACATTTAATATTTTTCGTTTTGAACGTTTTGACGTCACTGCGTTCGATGACGAGGCTTATGAAATCTGGGAACGTCTCTTCTACCAGGCGACTCTTTCGGGTGTGCAGATGACTAGCGGACGACGGGATCTTACTCAGACCACATATCTGTTGGTTCACAACACTATGGACGACGAGCTGATCCGGCGCGCGGAGCGCCTCTTACTGGTTTGAGATGAAGCACCCACACGTTGGGTTGGTTTTGTTGGATTGCTCAGGGATGGACCAGGTTTTTTTCCTAACTCCCGCGCGGATGTTCGTGCCAATGTGGCCCGACTTATGGAAGAATTTCATGGTTATACTTTGTATTTCCATCGCGCGAGTAACCTCCAATGCCTTTCTCGGGTCATTGTGAGTGTTAAAATTACCCTGTCCGAATAGCGCTACGACATTATCTGAATTAAGGACACCACGACTCGACACCTCTTTCGAATGCGATAACCGTTTTGCACCATAATTTGAAGCCTAGTTTCCCAGATGGTTTCCTTTTATGGAACGCGAACGGTTTGGTTCAAGCGGGGCAGACGCAATTCCACCTTAACTTTCGACGACGACGAGCTCGCACGACTCGACCGGATTGAGGCAGAGGCTTGCGAGGGCCGACAACTCTATCATGGTTAGGTCGCCTTTATGAGCCAGGTGTCATCGTGAGTTGTCGTTAAAATAGGGTCATGGTTATGTTATTCTACAAGGGTAATAACAAAAATAAAAAAAATAAAAAACACAAAACTTTCAGTAGGTAGAAATAACCAGATGGATAATATCTGGATTGCCCCGATGATTGCACTATCATGCTTAAGCATTGAGGGGTAATCACATGCATAAAGACGCATGTTAGAAGTAAATTGGAGATGACAGCGGAGACGTGGTCAAACCGAGAGTTCAAACTTCAACCAGGAACCAAATCACTTGTTGATCTGCATGGTAGCAGTTAAATTTACTTGCAGAAGCTATTCGTGGCAAGATTTAGTAGGCATGACGTTATGATGATTTGTCCAAGTCTTTTCTTGATAGCCTTCCGTCTTGAAAATGACGATATAAATTTTTTTTCACTCATAAGTGT
>BFEA01000181.1:1561188-1592970 GCA_003427395.1 Chara braunii
GACGATATAATTTTTTTTTCACTCATAGGTGTTGAGAAGATATAACTTTGACAAACCGGCTCATCAAGTCAAAAACCTGATCTTTGATAATTTTGATATAAGGTATATGAATTTAGTTGTTTTGTTTTCAGAACGATTGTCAAGGGACTAGGATTATATCTAAGGGTTTCACGCTTGGTTGAGACCGTCCTAGTCAACCGACGTACGCCCTGTACTTAGGAGATCAGCGCCCTAAGGAACGAATAGTGTTCGGGTCCAAACCGAATGTTTCCTATACTGCAGCGAGACGAGCAAGCGCCCTCTGCTGACCTACCTCTGCGACTGCAAGTTAAAACTTTCGCACGTGGGTCAGTAGCTCGGTAGGGATACGCCCCTAAGGGTGGTGACAACCCCTCAGGGAGGGAAAGCTTATGCTCCGCGGAAACCTATCTTGTCGTAGGAGACTGCGGTGTTGAGCGCATCAGTCCGGCACCACACAAGGCAGCGCGGGACGCTCCCGGCCGCGTCACGCAGGAGTTGGTCTATAACCTCGTTGCGAATATACATGGAGCTTCCGCAAGCCGCTCTGGCCAAGTGCGCCAACCATACCTCCCGCGAGCCCCTACGATAGGATAGGGCCTCCACGAGGCACGACTTACCTCCACCTTACGGGAGTTGTCACCTCCCTTCGATGGGGGTATCCCCGTCGAGCTACCAGTTCACAGTACGAAAGCTGATCAGTTGCAATCGCAGAGGTGGACCAGCCGATGGCATTTCTCGTTCGCTGAAGCATAGGGGGTACGCGAGGTCCCACGCCTCTATCGAACCCGCACGTGAACTGACATCTTGGGGGGCTGAGGTCCCAACTGCGGCTCGACGTCGGTCGACTAGGACGTATCCCACTCACCTCGCATACACCACACTACGAACACAAAAATAAACTACACACACACACATCAAACAGCGCGACAATACCCCTAGTCCCTTCAGTAGCCATCCCATAACTTTTCGATGCGGAAATCGGATAGGCGTCGCTTGCGAGACTTAATATAAAGCCGCACGGACGCAGGGCTAACTCATATCGATTCGCAATGTAAACGTACGCAAGCGGTCGCGATGATGGCGTATTATGTAGTACCCATACTCATGCAGTCCTCGTTAATCTCGAGGGTCGCATTCGACACTCAGGTGTCGGCTGACACGCGCCTTGAGGGAACGATATCTCGACGCTAGACAACCGCCAAGTGCGGTTGAGAACCACACCCTCTTTTGCACCCTGCGGAGAGTGGGTGGTACACAGGTTCATACCTGTGGTGGCAATCGTCTCTTACGGCCCTGGAGACCAGCTCCTTCATGTAGGACCTGGAGAGAAGTTAAGGGGTTTGACTTTGATGGCTGCCACAGACTACAACGTCTAACTATAAAATTTGATAAGCAAAAATCAATCAGTAAATAAACAAACACCCAACACTCATATATCAAATCAGAGCTCGAGATAAAATAAACAAAGAAAAAACATAAACCCATCAGGTATGCAGATCGTGCGTCGCATGGTTGTTATTCTCACTGCCTCCAAAGTATGACCCATATACCAAGCTCCAAATACTAACCTGCATAAAACACAGACACACACAATAACCACATTGTCATACACCAATGTGGTCAACTTTACTGTTCTCTGTAACTCACACCACGCCTCACGCACTCAAGCCCAGTCATAGTTCAACTTTCCATAAATCTCATAAGTTCTTTATAATAACCATTTAAAATAAGTACGATTAAAACCCTCAAAGAAACATATCAAATCATAGGGCTAAGGTCATCCAGTTGAGGTACAGGTGTAAGCAAAGTTGTGTCGTGAGCCGACAAGTCGGCGATCAACCAACCGACCTGTTATCAGTGATAATAGAAGATGATCCTCGTAGGATCAAAACTGAAACTAGTCAAAATCTTGGATCGAATGTCCAAAGACAGCTTGTGTCATAAGACAGGTAATGTCCAAGCTAAATCGTCAATGTATGGAGATCAAATCCCCATGACACGTTCTCACTCAAGACTTTCTTGATACTCAAGCCTAGGTCTACCTCTAAGCAAGTGTCCAAAGAACAGTAGACTTTTGGCAACATCTCCTTCATACAGAGTAAATTACTAAAATCACCACATGTCGTAATATAATCTATCTCCTATAATCTAAGAAAACTTCGGCAGCGCTTCCCGTAGGAAATTTTTTTTTCCAGATTTTATATCAGCCTGAATATGAAAACAGAAATAGTCTTCGACTTTCCAAAGTCAAATTTTGTCTAACTCCCTAGACTAGCAAAAATTTGGGCAGCACTCCCTTTAGAAAAGGAGACTTTTCAGATTTTACTAAGTCATATATAAAATTTAGACAAGTTAAACTTTGAAAGGTCAATTTTTGACTAACTCCTTGGATTCACAGAAATTTCGGCAGCGCTTCCCGTATAGAAAGTAGCTTACCAAAATTTATACAAAGCCAAGTATAACAAAAGATCCCAAAAAATGCGAGAATTGATCTAAGTAAAAATAAAGCTAGCTCAGAAAATGCAAAAATTTGAACCAACTCCTATCGCTCTAGCACGTGGCGAGCCTCTAAAGCAACTACCTGTTAAACTGAACCTCAAACTAAGTAGTAGTCGCACTCAATCAAATGCAGGCCAAACCAGAAAGGTAAGTATTCTCACCAACCGAAATCACCTTTGGCAAGCAATAGTTCATAGTCTTTCAACGATTTATCCCTTCATACCCAGCTTATATAGGGCATCGAGTTAGACCATTCATCTTAGAAACAATGTCAACTCTTTGCCTTAATTATACACGAAAAGGTTGCACAACTACTTTTCTCTTCATTGGGCATATGACGAAGCCATCCGTCTTAGAAACAATGCTTAGTCGCCCTGATCTGTTCAAATAGCCAAGTTATATATACCTCTCTGAACTCTTAATCTTCAAAAATGAGTGTAGGAGTGAGCCATTCATCTTAGAAGCAATGCTCAGCCTGCTCAAGTTACCTTCAATTATAGCTCTTAGTTATACTCTCTTAATTGTGATAAGGCTATAGTCAGACCATTTGTCTTAGAAACAATGTCTAGCTAGCCTTGTTCTCATAAACATATAAATATAGAAATATAGAAAGTTACATTTCTTTGTTCATGTTAAAATCCAATGGCCTCAGACTTAGACCATTCATCTCAGAAACAATGTTCAGTCTTTGGCCTGAACCTCCCCTCAGAATAAAACAACCAAAAGAGTTGGGTCATTCATCTTAGAGACAATGCTTAACCTTTTTTTCTCAGCACTAAAAAAAACAGAGTACCCTGCGTCAAGACCCATAGACTGTTCAAAAATCATCCGAAAATAAACAGCGACCAGACCATTCATCTTAGAAACAATATCTGGTCCTCAAAGTTTGCACAATCAATACCCCACAGAAACATCAACCAGGTCGTTCTTCTTAGAAACAATGCTTGGTTAAATTAAATAAACATAGCGACCAAGCCATTCGTCTTGGAAACAATGTTTGGCCCTTCAGAAAACAGAACAAAACACAACAGTCAGGCCATTCATCTTAGAAACAATGCCTGACCCTATAAAACCCATTCAAGCGCAAGCAAAACTCCTCCCAACCTTCCCCCTGATGCAACCCCTTTTCACAATCTGCTTTCATCAGACAACCAATAAAAACTGAAACTGAAATTGCGCATGCGTTCTTTTACTTAATCTGGTTCATGTCCTGAAAGTCAAACCCAAAGTCAACATAGGATGCATGCAGTATACTCAGTCAAAACATAGCAAGAAGTACAGGTATGGCTTGTAACTGGGTTTATAAGGGAAAGCAATGGTTACCTTTCAATTTCCTGCCTTCAGAACTCCTCCTGAGTTTCGGCAAAGCTCCCGCAATCGGTGGGCCGACTCCCCACAAAGTCTTGATGCGGACCTACGGGTTGCAATCCCGCCTGCCGCCTTCCGCTCAAAACCAGACTAGACTTAGAATAAAAAGGGCAGAAGTAAAGGGGTTTTCAGACACTCGAGATACAAGAGAGGGACTGACTCAACTAGCAGGAGAGGGCCTCGTTATCTTCAATCGCCTGAGGAGCCCGCAATGGAAACCAAAACCCGCAGCAACTTAGTCAAATCAGAATCCAACTGATAACTGTTGACTTCCCTGGCGACCCTCCAAGTCATGGTGATCCCCCGCAATACTCGCGGCTTGGAACGTCCTGAGCCCTGCTCATGCCATGGGTTGCGAGCTACAAGCTTAACCCTCTGTCTCTATAGCCTTCTCCTTACCTGACTATTCCAATGAAGCAAGCAACACACTTCTCGCAGGTAAGCTCGCGGTCTCACGACCCGTCTCTCGCTCCTTCACCCAGCAGCGAACAGCGTACCAGCTAGCAAGCAAACCTGCATCTCACGCCCTTGCGACAACTACGTTGATCAGCACAATGAGTCGTACATCTGCCAACAGGTAATCTTCAAGCTTCGCAGCTCCCTTCCAACTACCCCTTCAGCAGGGTGAGCAGCATGCCGACCAACATCTAGTCTCGTCAGTAGTACTTCTCAGAAGTCACATCAGTCCTTCGCTATACTGCAGCGACAGTTCCCTGCCCGCAAAGTATGTCAAATAACAGGACTTGCCTGCCTTACCGCAAGCAAAAATTGACCACTAGATTCGCTAAGATCGGTCATATACCATCATCAACCATAGAAACACGAAGGAGTTTTCAGTTCGTCAATCCTCACTGGGCACGCAATGCTGCCATTCCAACCTCCTTCCCTGCCACATCCTTGCCTTCACTTTTCTCCTGCTACGTTAAGGCAGGGCACTCGCTCCCGCCCGCTGCTCAGCCCTCAGTCTTGACGGACGCACCTGGGCGCCCTCCATGCCAGGTTCATTCAGACTCTGACAAACGAAGATTACGAACGGAAGAGAGACCGAGGCGACGACTATGGCCGGGACCGGCCCCGAGCGACACGTTCAAGATCGCGACCCCGACGGGCAGTGGTTGGAAGGGAATACGAATTTCAAACTAACTATAGTGACCAGATGAGAATGAATCTTTCACCGAAACATGAAAAAATTCAGTCATTTTTTCTATACGCAGCCCTCTCAGCCAATAGCAGTCGAAACGCTTGCCGAATCCACAATTTGTCGCGACTAAAGTGTTCGGAGCACCTCAAAACCCCACTTTAGCATTCCCTCTTCACTTGCTTTTATTAGTAAACGAATGGAATATGTCTCTCACCCTCCGTCATTTTCCTCCTCGTCACTCTCCATGCAGCCACATTCTTCGGTACCTCCTACCTTACTAACTCCTCTCCAAAACTTCTTCACTAACGATTTCGCCCTGTCAAGAAATGCGGGAATAGTACCTTCCCTCATCCGATTTCGTTAGGAATCGGATCAAATATGCGTTTTTGCAATCTTCTTCATCTTCACTCCTCCATCTCTTCACGCAGTATTTTACTCTTCTATCTCGTAGTTTTCTAGCTTATTGATCAAACTAACTGTTCCATTTGACTTGCCCGGGGCCAAAACCCCAAAAACGCATCCTCCCTCGCTCGATTCCCTCTAGAAACGAGGGAGTTACATGTCTTTTCATCCCCCCTTCTCCTTCACCTTCGTGATCTCCGCGCAGCAAGTTCTTCTTCTACCTTCCTTCCTACTAACCTTTTTCTAAAACTAACTACATCGTTGGATTCGCCTACCCTTGAAACCCCCGTTTCAAATCTTCCCCCTCCGTTTTCGTTAAAAAACGGGCGAGCTATCTCCTTTCCACCCCGCCTGTCTCTCACGATCTTCCACTTGAAATGCACCCGGCGCAGAAAGTCGTCCAGGTTCTTTTACTCATTTTCCCTTCGTTCCCTGCTGCGTCCACCCGCCTGGCTTCACGGCTTCAACGCTCGTTACCCGTCTGCCTCCCTGCGCAGTCTCCTCCCCGCTGTCCGCCTTCGTACACCCCCTCTCTCTTCCTCTACCCGACAGCGCCCAATGCCTCACCACCGTTTTGTCTGCGCCCTGACACAGAGGCCCTCCCGGTTGTTCCAGCCAGCCCGAGAGAGATCCCCGAGAGAACAGACTATAGCCTAATTTGTTCAGTTTTTCGTCCCTGCGCGCCGGTCCGACCAACGTTCTGCAAATCCGCACTACTCCCTTTTCACTATGCCGCCCCACAGACTTCCAATGTGCCACCCCCCGGCCTCCGCTGTGCCACTCCCAGCGCAGGTCTGGGCGACAGTAACAACCGTTCCAATGGGGATTTTGGGGGTTGTAGTGGAGGCGGGGTTCTGTGGGAACGATTGCCGCAGCCATTACTGTTGCGGGCCTTTGCCTGACGACCCTATTATCGCAGGCGAGTTCACCACCTCACAGGCCAAGTGGCCCTGCTCACACTCAAACTTCCCACTACAGTTGGCGGATGGAGGACCGTACGCCCGCAACGACCCCCGTCGCCCAGGTTTTCTCCCGTGCCATGGCCAAAGTGCCCATCGTGCCCTGGCGTTGACCTGAGAACAGACTACCGCGCTAAAACCTTGAAAAACAATAAAAAATTATAAAATAAATTAATAACAAAAATAAGATTAGATGCCACGCGTCCTGCTGGCTCGCGACGCCACGCACACTCATACCGCGTACATCTGTGCCGCACGTGGTTGCACCTTGCCTTGATACCCCGCGCGCGCCGCTCACCTCGGCGAGAGCCTAATCTTCCTTTCGTACTCGCGCCGTCGAGCGGACGGGGCTGCACCGGTGCAACTTGCAGAAAACACGCCAAATACCCTTGTAAGGGTATTTGGTACGACAGCCTGCCCGGACCCTATTAAGCAACGTCCTCGTCGCAACGGATGCTTAAACCAAATACCATTCAAACATAGCCTTCAGAAAAAGTATACGGTAACTTTCTCGAATTTTGACCTTCAACAAAAACGATCATTTAGTTGTATCCACTCCAAGCCTTGGTCCTTCAGAAGAAAATTGACAAAATCATCGGTCAAAAATATCTTTTAATTCCTTATCAAAATAACAATCTACAAAAGCTGAATAATCGGCTAAGCACGAACACTTTTCAACCTCTAATTTTAACAAAGTGGATAAAACCACTTTCCACCCGCTATAATCACGGACAGGAAGTTATTTAAAGTCAAACTTAAGACTACACCCCTTTCGGTCTCTTTGAACGATATTTTATCGCGTCGGGCACCCTCATCATCCTACCGCTGACTAAAACTCAAATTCAGTGGCGAGTTTAAATTCGGGATCTCAATCTTTTTTCAGTCTTTTTTTTCTTTTCACACATCAATTACTCAAACTTAACGGATCTATTCACTCCTTTTCGAGCTCTTCCTCAAAGGAACACCCCATTGTGGGGTTTAATAAGACACCTTAATCTTTCAGCTAATCTAGAAGATTAGGGAGTTTGACCCCATCATAAATACCACAAAAATACCTTACGGGTACGGCCCCGTTAAGCCCAGTCCCACAGGTCATTATTATCACGCAGAAGTCACTTATTATAGTGATTCATCAAACGGGTGGGTGGTGATATTCACTTAGTCTTTCAAAATAAAAGAAAATCACCCCTTTTGCCCATAAATCCTACCCCCCCTTTTTCTTTGTAGGGTCCGTCGCTTTCATCACGCCTTGTATCAATCTCATTCATAGGCTTTGCTTAGTGACTAAACTCTCATAATCCTCTTCCAAATAAAATTCACAGTTTATACTTCTCAAAATCTCACCACAATCAACCATTTTCCCTAGGTTTTTATCAATCACGGGAAATGCTATTGCATCTTAGCCACTCGTAGTTCACAACCAAGGGTCAAGTGAGGGTCCCATATACATGACAGGTTTCTCTGCCGTGAGTCTCCCTTACCGGCAACTATGAACCTTGGGTAGGGTGACATTGTTGTATACGTGACAGTATAACCCCTACCCTCTGACGCAGACCAAACCACTCGCAGTCCATAACCAATGGTCAAGTGAGGGTCCCGTATACATGACAAGTTTCCCTGCCTCGAGTCCCTCGCTGACATTTATGAGCCTAGGGCAGAGTGGTCGTTGTATACATGTCAGGAAGGCAAATCTCTCAGCCAAAAATCTTTCAGCTATCCTTCCCACTCAAGGATAAGCATTCTATATAATCTTTAAAAATATCTTCCACTTGGAGATGGGTCCCAATAAGACCATCAACCATTTAGGTCGCCCTCGGGCATAACCTCTCTCTCAATATAATTTTCTGGATTCTCTCAAATCTTCCATAAATCCTCCACTGATAATTACACCTTCCTCCGTGTGTCTGAAAATGGATCCCACTCACCACACCGCACAGCAGGGAAAAACAGCAAACCCAACAGTCGGTTTTTTGCCTCTTATCTAAATGTCATTGTGATAATGTAGAATGACTGGTTGAGGGATAAAGTAAAAACATGTTTTTCTTCCTCTTATAAGTGCTCGATTGA
The DNA here is from genome assembly GCA_003427395.1 of Chara braunii. Lineage (NCBI taxonomy): Eukaryota > Viridiplantae > Streptophyta > Charophyceae > Charales > Characeae > Chara > Chara braunii. The sequence continues at coordinate 1,569,646 of BFEA01000181.1, forward strand.
TGGGGTAACCTTCTCGTAAGGAGGATTGCCTAACATCATTTGACATTGGTTGATTGATTTCTCTGTAAAAGATTGTGATAGTGAGGTGATTCAATGGCAAGGGGCTCAACATCGCCATTGACGGGGTTCTGTCTCTAGCTTAGGTGTTCACAGTTAAGCACCAATCAGCACAGATTCACAGTCGATGGGGTGATCTGTTCGACCCATTGAATATCACAAAGCATCGCAATGGAATTGGAGCTTGCTGCATTTTTCGTGATGGTAGGGGTGTTCCCTCTTCAGCCACCGAATTATCGCAATGGTTCACCGGCGAGGGTCTAACGTCAATGACGTCCAGAACGGTGTCAACACTAAAAACCATTGTGAAGAAGCAATGAGTTTCAATAATGCCTCTTGAGCAAGAGATGATTCCCTTAAGTTGGATTTCACAGGTTCCGAGGCTAGCTGGGTTGATGGAGCGTCAGAGCCACTGTGGCAGACAACGTCAAACCCTCACGTGGTTAATCGTTGTCGGTGCGTCGCCCTAGTTTTTGCAAGTGACATAAAAAAAGTTGGGTTTAACGTCTGAGTACACCACACAAGTCGCGGTTGTGTCTGGATGACTAAATGGTTTACTAGAGTAAAGAGTGCATACGCGCGCAGACTCGAGGCCGGCGTGGTTAACCGACTAGATTTGTTTTTTCATTTAAACTGAGGTCGGCGTGGTTACCGACTAGATTTGTTTTTTTATTTAAACTGAGATTCAAAGGTCTCGTCTTTTGGTTGGCATACATGATTGCGGTGTGTGCGCTCGTCCGGAGGATAGCATCGATGACAGAGCAGCTTTAAACGTTGGTCAGAGTATGCGAGGGAATAGACGCGCAATAGGGGTGAGGGCTTAACGACCGTGAGGTTTGGCTGATAGGCCGAAGTGCGGTATTGAAAGTGTATCAGTAGACCCGCACATGTAGTGGTAACTGTTTATATGGTTCGTCGCTAGTACTAGAACCAGCCTTGGGCCTAACGCTATTGGTTACAGTGTCAGAGTTTCATCTAGGAGATTCAGAGATCGAGACCAGCCGGCGACAACGAAGAAATATTGGAGCGTCATGAAGAAATCAAAAGGTTGAGGGTCTGGCGAGATTATCCCCATGGTTTTGCGGTCTGTAGGATAGGACGACGGGACTAAGGCCGTTTTTAGTAATCTCCTTTTTTTTTCTTCCTCTCGTCGTGTGGTCTTGCCTTTAATTCCTTTTGAATATTATTTTAATGTTATTAGTTCTATTATCCTTTCCAAGTTGGGCACGACAACAGGCCAATGAGGGCCAACGTACATGCAAGACAACGGGTGATTTAAGCAACTAGTAAATAGAAGAAACTTGGTTAACGGGTCTCGTTGCGGCTGTACTATTCACCCACCCACCATCTGCTATGGGAGGTTTGAGTGGGAACAATCCTATTGAGGCCGAAGGATGGTGAGTCATCCCTAGACACGACGAAACAGGCGCACTGGGCCGAGGCCACAGAATGTGGTGGCGACCATTCACAAAGAGTTCTCCCCCACTTCGGTCTTCAAACTTCTCACTCGAATATCGCTACCACTGAGATTTGCACTGGGCCCAGTCTACCTAGGCCTACGCTTAAACTTTACACCAAGTCGCGTCCGTGAATCCGCGATCGCCCGCTAGTGTACGAGTTAGTCGTTGGGAGCCCGAGGGGATGGAGACTGTATCTAAGCAAAGCAGCCACGGGGCGGTGTGACAGAGGGCCTACGCCCAAAACTAAAGTTGTGCCATTCAGCTCAACTCAGCCAGCAGATCCGATTTCGGATCTGGCCCTGTGCAATCCCTATTGTGAGACTGTTGATTCGTCCTTCAGGACATTCGTTAAAATTGGAACGATACAAGGAAGATTAGCACGCCCCCTGCGCGAGGACGACACACGTACATTAAGAGTGGTTTTCTTTTTGTTTTGATTTTGTTGTTTGTTTTGCCTTTCTTGATTTTTCGTATGTGTGTTTCGCAGGCTGGTGCGTTATCGAGTCGCAGTGCGTTATCGGGTCGCAGTGTGATCTCGAGTCGCAACGCCCGATCTGGCTGACTCTGACGTCGAGGAAGGCTGAACCTGAATGGGGAATTGCGTTGGGTGCATGCGGGTGCTGGAAATGGCGGAATGTAGGGAGAGAAGAGTGTGGCGAAAAGGTGAAGCCATAATTCCTTCATCTCTCATCAGTTTTTAGCGGGAGAGGAGTTAGGATTGGGGTTTTGAGGTTTTGACCTCGGGCGAGTGCGATGGTCACGTCAACTCTGGCAGTGGGTTAGTAAATGGGGAGTAAGGAAAGAAAAGCAGTGCGCGGAGCTATGGAGAAGCGAAAGGAGAACGGACATATCCTACTCGTTTTTGGTCCAGTTTATAAAGGAGAGGAAATGTCGAAGGAGGTTTTTGAATGTTGTAAATTGGTTGCGCCGATATTGCCGTTGACTGCGCATGAAGGTGGAAAACGACATGGAAAAGGGACGAGCACGATGAAGTAGAAAGGAAATAAAAGTGTGGGTTATCACAGGATGGAAGGAAGAGGAGAATTTGAGCAAATAGTAGCAGGGGTAAGGATTGTAGTTAAACGTACCTTGTGTGCGTAGAAGAGGCTAACCGCGAAATAGCAGGATTTGGCGATGTTTTCTTTCACGTTGTAGTGGGATATTCAGTTTCACCCCCAACGACTTCGAAAGAGTAGCAGCGAGGCCGTAAGTGCGACTGGTTGTCGCTGATACATGGCGGTCGTAGAGCTTTGCAGTCATTGGTGGTGGATCTTCCGTGCACTAGCGGAAGAATCATCCTTATTAGGCATGTTTGATAAAAGTGGGAGGAGGGTTGGCCACAATAGGTGTAGTGTGGCTGCAGACCCCGTCATTCTGACGGAAGGCGTATGTTTTTTTTGTCAAGATACGAGCAAGCGGGTCTCTGCATGTATCTTTCCATGATCTAGGGGAAGGTCCACTTTCATATGGTATAACTGAAGAGTTGTCTAATATGGCTGTATAGCGCGCCTTGCCGTCGTGATGGGATAGATGTGAGCGTCGCGACCCCTATTCATTTGACCTGCAATAAATGGAGATCGATCATTCTGTTGGTAATATGGCGTGAGATACGAAGGAAAGTGAAAGTGAAAGAGATCACTTCCTTTGTGTGTTGATCTTCAGTTCGGATGCGGATTGAGAAGACTTGTGCTTGACTCTGACAATAATTGGTGTGCTCTTTCTCTGCATAAAGTTTTAGGGATTGGTATTGATGGTAGCAACTTCTGTTGCGTGGCAGTGAGATCGAGGCTTGAACCTGTTACCTGTTCGTTGTCTGTTGCACAACGCTTACAACAATCCTTCTTGTATTTTCCCTGCATACTCACGGAGCAAGCAATTAGGGAGAGAGGTAAGTCTTAGTGAGCACATCCTTTTAAACTATGTAACCGCATTTCAATCATAAGTTGCAGCAAGGAGAGGAGTTGCAAAGTTGTGTTTGTTGTACGGGGTAACTAAGAGCAATTGTGCGACTGTAGGCTTACATGTTTGGTTGGCGTGCTCTTCATCTTGCCAACAGAGCTAGTCACAGATGAGCCACGAGGTTGCAAACCTTCCCATAGCCAACGCACTTGGGGCCACGAGCTCGACAAAGTGACTGAGGTTTTTGGAGTGGGATATTGCTACGAATTAAGAAGGAGTCAACAACAAGCAGTTTGACTTTGATTGACCAAGTTGCTGCGCATTCTGGCCGCCGTTGTGAGACGCTCAGATGCGTTAAGGAATCAAGACTCTCTCACGCGACTCTGAGTGCACCATCTTTATACCTGAGTGACTCAATGTTTCTCGTTCTACCCTTCTTGCTCTAAGTCAAGTCCATTGATTATGAGAGGAAGGCGACAAACGGGATTACAACCCATAATCGGTGTCAATGCCTTTGTGGGAGGTTGCCCAACCAATTGCGGGAGCTCTGCCGGAACCTAAGCGAGGTTCAAGAGACAGAGAACAGAATGGTAATCTTCATCCCCTTCTATAAGCCCGGATGAAACCCTTACCTGTACATTTTTTTATGGTCTGACTGAGTATACTGCATGCATCCCATATTCAGTTTATATTTGACCTTCTGGACTTAATGCATGCGCACACTCATGTTCAATTTTGATGGTTGTCTGATTTCTGATTAGAAATGGGTGCTGAATTAGAAAAAGGGGAGAGGAAGATGATTTTGCTTGTGATTGTCTTGGTCAACCAAATGTATGGCTTCATTTTTAAGTTGAATGACTCAGTGCTATGTTTATTTTTGATGGTCTGGTTGCTCTGACTTGCGAGGGCTGTTGCGAATGTTTTTTCAATGACCAAGCTTTGTTTCCAAGTTGAATGGCTTGGTCACGATGATTTATTTCGAGATTTTCTATGTGGTACTAGGCTTTATTTCTAAGTTGAACTATTCAGTCTGCTTCTGTTTCGTTATCGTTTATGAAAAAATGGAGTTCGACTTTTGTTTCTAAATTGAATGGTTCGAATTTTATTTTTTTTATTCCGAGCGAGATCATGTGAAGGACCAGACTCGATTAGATTATGTTTCTATGATGGCAAAGAAACATGCTTATTCAGATGATTTATCCCTTGTACCGAGCTTACATAGGGCATAAAACTAGACCATTCAACTTGGAAACAAAGTCTAGCTTAACCATCGAATATACACAAACACATAACATTACTACTTTTATTTTCTTTGGGCATGTGACTAATCCATTCAACTTAGAAACAAGTTACATAAACCTTTTTGCTCTTAATCTTTTAAGGTAGCACAAGATTGAACCATTTAACTTAGAAACAAAGTTCAACCTGCACCATTTTACCACCAATTAATATTCTTAATTAGTACTCTCTTTATTATAATAAGTTATAGCCAGCCCATTCAACTTAGTAACAAAATATGACTAGCTTGTTCGTATAGTATAGCAATAATATAGATATAACTATTACTTAGTATCAACATGTGCGCGGCTCCAGACTAAACCATTCAATAGTTTTGTTTCTAAATTGAACGGTTCGAACTTTTTTTTTTTTTTATTCTAAGGAAGATCAGATGAAGGACCAGACTCTGTTTCTAAGTTCAATGGTTTAGTCTCGAATCACGCACATGTTGATACTAAGGAATAGTCATATCTATATTATTGTTATACTGTACGAGTTAGTTATACTTTGTTTCTAAGTTGAATGGTCTGGCTATAGTTTATCATAATGAAGAGAGTACTAATTAAGAATATTAATTGGTGGTAAGATGAGGCAAGATGGACTTTGTTTCTAAGTTGAATGGCCTAGGCGCGTACCCAAAGTAAATAAAAGTAATAATGACATGTGTTTATGTATATTCTATGACCAAGTTAAACTTTGTTTCTAAGTTCAATGGTCTAGTTTTACGTCCTATGTAAGTTGGGTATAGAGGACAAATCATCTGAATAAGCATGTTCCTATGTGATCATAGAAACATAATCTAATCAATCAAAATAAGACGAAGCTTGCAGATAAATTTTATATTCAATTAATTTTTGCATACATAAACCAATATAGCTATTACGCACTCTTTTACGGATGACTACTTCTACGCAAACCTACTGATTGTCTTTGCATTCCCACAGCGTTTACCACTATCGCTGACAAGGTTAAACCTTGGGACTGGGTGAGCGTACTTACCATTGTGGTATGAACTTGCATGTGGCTGATTGAGAGTTTTATTTAATCTAAGTTTCAACTTGATAGGTACTTGCTTTAGCGCTCGCCATGTGCTAGAGTTGTAAGAGTTACTTCAATTCTTGCATTTTCGGAGTTAAATTAATTTTACTCAGTTCGATTCTCGCATTTTCTGGGGTATTTATTTCACTTGGGCTTGTATAAAGTTTGAAAATTTCATTTCTCTACAGGAAACCCCGACGAAAGTGTAAAAAAAACAAGGAGTTAGTCAAAATTTAATTTTTCAAAGTTCAACTTTTAGCTCCGTTTTATATATGGCTTAGTAAAAAATCTGAAAAGTTTTTATAGGGGAAGTGCGGCCCAAAGTTTTGCTAAATCAGGAAGTTAAACAAAATTTGACTTTGGGAAGTCAGAACTATTTTCATATTTGTATTTTTTTTAATAAATTTCGAATGACACTTCTCTAGAGGAAGTATTACCAAAATTTTTGCAAATTTGAGCTGGTTAAATTTTATCTTGACAGAAACTCAAGTTTTATTTCGAGTTTTTTATCTTACTTAATATAACTCTAGGAAGTCAACTTGTCTAAAGAAGATGCCGCCCAAATTTTTAGTAATTCAGAGAGTTAGACAAAATTTGGCTTTTCAAGTGTTGAGGATCATTTTGATTTTGATATTTGGATGAGTATAATTATGAAAAGGTACTTTTCCTACAGAAAGCGCTGCTGAAATTTTCTTAGTTTAGAAAAGTTAAATTCTATTCTGATAGGAATAGTGTTTTCGTTAAAAGTGAAATTGTTTTCATGTTCACTTTTTCTTTCAAGTGTAAAATGACACACACAAGAGAGGAGGAAAAGAAAAAAAAAAACGATGAAACAAGGCGAAATAGTGAAAGTTTCGCATTGAAACGTTCGAGAAATACATCACTATACAATAACATTTTGAAATTGTGAAAAATAATATCAATCATAGAAAAGCATCAACAAAGTGTTGAACGACACATACCAACCATTGAAACTATTCTCAACCATCAACAAAGTGTGGAATGACACATACAACCATTGAAACTATTATCAACGATCAACAAAGCGTTGAATGATATCATAAGCTTCATATCTGGAATGTTCACTCATGCTCGACCATCGACATAATGTCGAATGCGATTCTATGCCTCATATGCGGGATGTTGTCTTGCAAGAATTTTAATGGAGGAAAGTGACATTTCGCTACGTTAAAAATGAAATTGTTTTCATGCTCATTTTTTTTTTCAAGTGTAAAATGCCACACACAAGAGAGGAGGAAAAAAAGAAAAAAAAAATGATGAAACAAGGCAAAATGGTGAAAGTTTAGCATTGAAAAGTTCAAGAAATACATCATTATACAACAACATTTTGAAATTGTGAAAAACAATACCAATCATTCAAATTATGATTAAGTATCAACAAAGTGTTGAATGACACATACCAACCATTGAAACTATTCTCAACCATCAACAAAGTGTGGAGTGACACATACAACCATTGAAACTATTATCAACGATCAACAAAGTGTTGAATGATATCATAAGTCACATATCTGGAATGTTCACTCATGCTCGACCATCGACATAATGTCGAATGTGATTCTATGCCTCATATGCGGGATGTTGTCTTGCGAGAATTTGAATTGAGGAAAGTGACCTTTCGCTAGCAAAGATGCAAAACCTAACATAAAAATACCACAACTACAACCATCATGTCGGACGGGTACCCCGTCAAGCGATGTGTCAAAAAATGTCGTAAGTTGAAACTCCATTCTAAAGAACGAGGCTAATAGTTCAAGCGGTGCGAGGCGGTCAGCGCAACGGAGAGAGTCCACAAGGCAGAATTCTTGTTTGGTGTCTATTCCCACAACTTTAAACATCCTTAGGGCAGCTGGCTTCACAAACGGGATCGTCATGTATTCGGTTTGTCTTTTAACTTTTTTGGGCAACAACGACAGCGTTGACAAGGTTTGCAAACCACAGCGTATAATATTATTGTCACTCTTCCTTTGCGAGTGCATGCGAGGCGTTTTCCAGTCTTTTACACAGGCCTACATGTTCATCAACGTAAAGACCACAATCATGACCGATAGTGACAAGTAATATGGGTGACGTTCAAATTCATACTATTAGAAATTCGCTTAAACAACATGAATGTGAATAATCATTAATAGCAAGAAAGTTTTACCAATCTTCTACTTCATGATACCGATTCGGACAGCAAGAAAGTTTTACGAAACTTTTACCAATCTTCTACTTTATTGTACCGATTCGGACACATCACAAATGCACGCTATGTAAATGCAAAAAAACAAAGAACAGTTGGACGCCGTGTGGCAAAGAAAAAAAAAAGGATGAGCTCATATGTTGGACACAATATTACACACATGTTCCCTGGGCGAGGAAAGTGCTTACCTCGACGACTAACTGTCGGTTTCCCTTCAACACGATATTTTTTCGCACTTCCCAACTGCCTTGATGTGACAGGGGATTCTTTGATGGTTATTACGCCTTCGACATGTGGGCTTAACTGTTGTACATTAGTTTGAAGTATATTATCTTCAACTTCTTCCACATGTGTATGTTGCTCGGACGTAATCAGTACAATATCTTCTTCTTCCTCTTCGATGTCGAGTACTTGGATTGCTTCTTTCCCCACGAGTCTCTGAAGAGTGTCATTTCTTTCAGCAGACGCAATGATAAGACCCTCCTCCTGCCTTCTCTGATAATATCGAACTTCGAAATTCGGTACAAATCTCGAAGTCGCCTCCGAGTGTGCCTTCATGCTCGACTTGCAGTTCCAACTCCCCCACAAACATGATTTTTTTCATTGATATCGCCATTACACATACAGCAGACGCATCCTTAGACCCTTCTCGTGCCTTCTCCGATGATATCGGACTTCGAAATTTGGTAGGAATCTCCAAGTCGCCTCTGAGTATCTCTTCATCCAGTGGAGTGTTAGGCTCGACCTGCGGTTCCACCTCCCCCACGAACATGGTTTCCCCCATTAATGTCATGAGTCGCGCCTAACTTTCCAACCCGCATGACATAATATCTATTGATTCCCATATGTGGTCATACGGGCTGCCAACAATAGCCTTCTCGCCAATCGGGAAGAAACTTGCGCCACTGGTATCATGCCATACACTATCTATCATAGTGGCATCTGTAAGTGTTGTGGTGGCACTTAGTCCACCTTCACATCCACCAACTTGCCCTTCTGCAGTCAGGGATAGTTTCAAATGTTGCAAACCGCCTGCATCAATATGTCTTCCTACAGGATCGCCGCTTCCTTCGTGTTGATGATGCGATTGCCCTTCTCTAGTATCTATTGTTGGCTGACTAGACCTAGGCTCTTGTGATGTCCCTCCACCTTCACCACTCCCTTTCTTATCATATCCTCCCTCATCGTCACTTGGGCGTTCAAATCCCTCTTCACTTGCTTTACCGCTGGGGCCTTATTCTTTTCCCCCTCCGCTCTCATAGCCCTCTTCGATATGCCAGTTTTATCCATACGCTGGGCTTCTTTCTCTATCATAAAAGTCGTTCAAGTACTCAAGTCTTCGCAATGCTTTGAGTTCTTGAAAAATCTCTTTCTTCCTTGTGTCCACTCTTGATGGAGAAATATGAAGATCGAGTCGAGCAAGTCGTTTCTTGATCTCATCCTCTGCATGCAAATAAAACTTTGACTGTGACATATACATCTGTGAGAACAAAATTGTCACTGCCCGTTTTGTTTTATTGCCATCACCCATCGTCTTTTCGTCAGTGCCGGTTGAAAATGTTATGGATGCCACACGATGTCGTGATCCCACTTATCATCATCCATCATCGTATGGTCATCTCGACAAACGATAGGCCCCGTCAATTTGGCGATGTCCGCAGGGATCCTATCCCCAATCTCATACTCATCGACTCTTGAGGTTCTTGTGCAATCTGAGAACGAAGGAGCTGTTGCAGAAAAGTTGGGCTTTTTGCAAATGCTGACAAATTCGTTAATAACCCGGGGGAGGCCTCAGCACCGAACAAAGTTCTGAATGTCATCTTCGGATCGGACATCAATCCTGCAGATGATGACACTCCTGTTGCCAAAGCGATCGTGCTGTCAGAAGGTGTAGTTAGTGGCAGTGTTGTAGCACGACAGCAGATGTCCCAATTGAGTCCCTAATGAAGTCCCTACATTAGCCATCTTTTGAGAAGATGAGGTACTTGTCTTTTGCCTTTCACTTGCCAAGGCCGCTTGCAAAGTGCCATCGACACTTTCTTCTTCTGAGTCATCAGTGCCGAACTGTTCCCCGTCCGGAAAACAAGTTGCGTAGGCAGCGAGCGTGAAAACACCGATTTGTTCATCAAAGTACACGATTTCCAACCGGTCAAGGAATGCAACCTCTTTGTCTGAAGAGGCTTTATGATAACCTCGTAAAAGGGTCTCAACTTTTCGCCTGTGAGCAACATATGCATGGTCTCCCCTGTTTTTCGATCGCATTTCCAAAAGGAAGTGCCAAATGTTTGGCATATTTTGACCCACCTTGTGCACGAAATCGCGAGCTTCGTCATGGTGGGGTGGTGGCTTGATGAATCGCATGATAATCTCGAGTGTCGACCATCTTGTTGATGAATTGCACAAGGATGTCGAACTCCGTGTTCTCGCCTTCTAAAACTACGCAATGGCGATGACTTTTCAATAGCTCCCACACCAAAGTTGCATGACCCTTTCCCAAAAACACAACAGCTTCATCCACTGGACAGAAGTGCCCCAGCGTCTTTACGATTGAGTTCGGCTCCCTCTCCATTCCTTCATACACAACTTTTTCTTTCGGCTCCATGCCCGTCATTTTCTACTTTGTTGAGAGAAAGTTCTTCTCCAGTACATCCGTCAACATATTCGGTTTTCGTTCTCACCTCGCAAGTGTGGAAATGTCAGTTGCTCGAGAACTGGAAGACGGTCCCGCTGGTTGGATATCTTCGAAGAAATGAATTGTATTCCGATGGTAGTCCCCATCATTGGAGTACATAATGACCACCATCCTCTCTGTATCCTTCATCGGCAAATTCACAACCTTATAGGGATGTCGAACCTTCTGCTGTTGTTGCTGAGTCCACTTCGCAAGTGACATGTGAATATCCCACTGCACCACCCGCTTGAAAAATGTCAGCTCACAAAACTGCGGAATGAAGCATATCAGCGTCCAATACTCCCCTCCCACCATTTCCATGAATCTCCAAAGTCCATAAAAAACCGGCTCTGTCCACTTGCCCATTAGAGTTGGATAACACAAATCAAACACCGCGGTGTGACATGTCCAATATCGGATGACCCTATAGACCTCTTTACAATCTACAACATCTCAGACATCGTTAGGATCTCATTGGAAAGGCACAAAAACAGACTTCACGTCCTGTTTTTGAAAGTGTATATATTTCGTTTGTCCGGACAAGCGAATGTTCTCTGAACCTCGCATTGCTGACCTATGCAACAACTTCTCTACAAAATGTTCGAACTCCTGATGACACTTTTCAGCGACAGATTTGGTTTTCTCAAAACCTTGTTTCCCTTTTTCATCTTCGCCTCCCAATGTTGACGGGAACGATATTATCCAAGGCAAATCTTTGAAATATTGCCTCTGATCAGCCCATCTCTTATATGTAAGGCCCTGATCGCGATAGTTGTCGAATAAATCAACAAGGTCCATAAAGAAAGAGTCTTTCCAATCGGACGACTTTTTGGTTGCATCTGAAACGAAGACAAAATAATGAAACATTCGCAAAATCGCTCTCTCCGTTTTCATGATTTCAACATAGGTCTCCATGGAATGCAACCCGGCGTCTTTTGCAGCTTTGCTTTGCTTAGGAGCCAAGATAACCTCACCTCCTATGACATCACGCAATATCTGCAGCCGCTCGCGCCTCCCCAAAGTGGAAAGTGATTTCCACGATCTGACATCTGGATCATGCACCGGAATAAGGAAACTTGGTCCTTTTGTGCCTGGTATTCAATGCACAGGAACTCTAGATGCACCCTTCACCTCAAAACCGGGACCTGACTTTTGAGCTTTCCCTGCTTCACCGTGTTTGGGACAGACTTCACAGCGTCTCTTCCTGACAGTTGTCCACTTTCCCAAACCGCATATACCTGCTCTACCTTTTCAAACACATCGTTCGACGACCTAGCTAAGATCATGTAAGAATCAAGGAAGTCGGAGCATTCCAAACTCTATTGACCAAGTGACATACTAATGTAATGATCTATGCCGGTCATTCTGAGTACCTTCCTTGCGAACTTTTTATACTCCGCGTTTTTGACATCAACTCTCTGTCCACCTTTGGCTTCAAGACAGTAGGACGCGTTCCACATCTTCCAAATATCCCGAACTACGGTGCTCTGATGAGGCGGAGTGTTCCATTTGTCCTTCGCATTCTGGAACGTGCTCAACGTCCCATAGTGATCCATGAACTGGTCCAGACAATAAACTGGCCTAGTTGTCCAACGATCCAGCCGTAACTCTTTTGCCACAGCCGGATTTTCGCGAAAACATCTTCTCGGTGCTGCCACGTTGTGTTGAGCAGTGAGAGGGTACCAGAAGTACTTATCCAGTGGTTTCGTATGGAAGTCGTCAGGAGTAACCCTTCTTGCTCGCACAACTTTTCCCGATGAATCTGTATGCAGCTGGTCATGCAGTGCCACTAACAACAATATCGGTTTCTCGTACAACGGACATGTGCTCAACCGCGTCCTGCCTGTTGTCCTTTCACGAATGGCCGCTTCACCTTATCTCACCATGGCTTCATAAATCTCGTCGACATGATTTTGGTCGAGAAATCTTTGATTATACCGAACTTTTTCCTCTGGAATATCCAAATTTTTTTGAAATTTAGCGGTGATGAACTGTGTCTCGCTCTTCTGGGTATCGTCAGCATTGAAGTCCAAAAAAAAACCTCTCCCGAGATGCAAAGTCGCTGGCTCACTTGGCGACAGTTGCAATGTAGATGGCCGCGTGACTGTCTTGCCCTTTGCCTCATCGTCGGACTGCGGCTTTTCAGACGCGGGGACAATGGACGTCTTCGCCATCGTACCGCCCTTCGCTACTCGTTTTTTCCACGCCGACATTTGTTTGGCAGAAGTTTCCGCATCGCAAGTACGCTGGACTACTTCATGGCAGTGGCTGCACCTGTCTTCTGCTCCTTTTCTAATCGACACTTTTTCTCCTCTCTTGCCTCGCTTTCCTCTTTTTCTCGTCTACAGCCCCAGGGGTCGACGAAGGAGTTATCCCTTCCCTTTTCTTCTCCTCGAGATTTTTTTTCTCTCTTCCTTTCTCCTCTCCTGCCTAGGTTTTCTACCGGTTTCTTGGCGTGGCTCTTCCTCATGCCAACCCTCTTCGTGCTCCTAAATATCTCCATACTGCTCGTCATCTCTATTGTCCCTTTCAACAACGTGAAGCTCCACTGCAATGTGTGAGTTTCGTGCTGTCTCCAAAGCGTCGACCTTTTGTGTCCATTTACGACCTTCTCTCTCACTAACAGCGTTTTCACTATCATCTTCCTCTCCGTGGCTATCACTACTCCTCTCATGCAAACCTTCCTCTTCCTCTTCCCTCTATGTACTCTCCCCACTGCTCCCTTCGCCCGTATCATCAAAACACAAAGGCAGCTCATGACTTTGCACAACACCATACATGCTCGAGGGCTCCGCATGACCTTGCACAGTTGCACCATACATGCTCGAGGAACGCACAATGTCGCACATTATGTCAAGTGGCTCTTTCACTCCTACCGAACGGACCTTTTTCAGCGCTGGCGGCGGAACCTGTGCATGAGCAGGGCCCTTGGAAGCGATTTGCCCCGCTCTCGAAACAAGTGGCGTGGACACTGACGGCCGAAGCGTTATGGCACCCACAGTCGGTCGCACCTCTCCTGAAGATTGTCCTAGCGCGGCCGCTGACATCACACTTTTTGGTTTCGTAATGGCATCGTCTTTTTGAGCCATGCACCGCATGACCTACAACCGTATTCTTGTCGAAGAATTCGAAAACTTGAACGAGGTCAGGCAATCTCAATTTCTGAGTTAGATCCGGATTGAAGAGGTCCACAAACGATTTACCATATCCCTTATGGTTGCTCCACTTGACAGCAACATGTCTTATATCTGGAACTCTCCGTCCCTTGCCGTTGAGGAGCATAATCAACTCGAAAGTGGCAAATTGACATTTCTTGCCCGACCAAGACGCAATACCGCCCACCGGTCTGATTTCTTCGCGCAAGACGACGTACAAAAGCAGACCACTTCCAGGCTGGCCAATCTCGCCTACCCCGTCCAACATCCAGAATTTGTCTTTGTAGTCAACGACGGGTATGACGTCTGATAGCCCATGTACAGAACTCTTCCCGGAGCCTCCATGCCGCGCGGTATCTTGTGCGTAGTTTCGCCGACCACCACCAGACCCTTGACCACGACCACCTGACCCTTGACCACTCCCCGCCGTCCGAACATGGTGTTCGACATCCCTACCTTGATCAGATCCCCGAGGACGACTCGTCGGACCTGAAAGAGGTGTACCTCGCTGCACAAGCGTTTGCATCGTCGAGCTTAATGACCGGCGCTGTACAGTTGCCTTAGATCCCGACGTCTCTTCTTTGTCGACCCCAGCAACCGGGGTTCCCTTCGACTTTTTGGACGAGTGCTCGACACTCGCAGAGCTCCTGGCTCGTGAGCGTTTTCCTTGTTTTTCTGAAGAATCCATTGTGCAGAGTCCACTGGAAACTAGTAATAGCCAAGCTGCAATGCAAAACCCGATCAACAATGCAAACGTGGAGAATGAGAAACGGCTTCGTTTATTAGACGGACATGCATCCACATCTTCTCAAATACTGCTAGCTCGACATCGACTTCCCCCGAAACGACTAATTCCGGTCGGACGATATTGAGCAGGAATATGTTTTGGCGTTCGACATCCCTGGGACAATGGCGACCCCCCGCCCTCCGTGACAACTTCACCTTCCGGCATTTACCCTCCTTACATGATTGTCGTGTCGAACACGACAATAGCCTTCTAAGAAGCGTCGTCGTGTTCGACACGACGATTCCCTCACAAGCACGCGCTCTCCGTGTCGAACACGACAACAACGCCTTAGAGACATCATCGTGTTCGACACGACAATCGTGAAGTGAATCGTCTGTGATTGTCGTGTCGAACACGACAATAGCCTTCTAAAAAGCGTCGTCCTGTTCGACACGACGATTCCCTCACAAGCACCCACTCTCCGACAAGGGCGTGTCGAACACGACAACAACGCCTTAGAGGCATCATCGTGTTCGACACGACGAGCGTGGCGTGAATCATCTGCGATTGTCGTGTCGAACACCACAAACACCTCCTGTGTTGTGGCGCCGTGCACGACAGGCACCATTGACTCCACGATTGTCGTGTCGAATACGATGATGCCTCTAAGGTGTTGTTGTCGTGTTCGACACGCCGTTCTCGGAGAGCGGGATGGTAGTGTCATGCACAACGATAAACACATTATGCGTTTTTCTTGTTCGACACGACAATCCCAGAGGGGTGGTAGGTGTCTGTAGTCGACATATCACAGGAGGCGTTTGTCGTGTTCGACACGATAATTATAGACGATTCATGCCGCGATTGCCATGCCGAACGCGATGATGTAGAACCCCTACGCGTCACAATCCACATGCACAGGTTTCAATACACACACTGTTTGGACACTCACTGAACAACCGATCCAGTACAACCCCTTCGCGACACAAACCACATTCATTTTGCGAAGGCATGTACAATTGGCATTCAAAGCATGAAGGCATGCACCATTGACAATGTCTTACAAGCAGTGAAGAGAGAGGAATATGTTGTCATTGATGCCATGATCACATAATGGAAGTGGAAGCCGAATGGTTTGAAACCATTCAATTCGAAACAGGTAGAACAACAGCTAGTAACAACACGGAAATTCGCCAGTCTAGCGATCCCCATCTACTGCCCTCAAGAAACGTTGCCCAATCTGCAGATGGTCCATCGATGACGGCCAGCTGTTTTGTTCATGCAATCATTGAATGTTCGAATAGGTGAACCGAACGTAAGACATCGCAACTCATCGATTGAGGCGTCATCCGCGAACATCGAAATATATTTCATGTGGACAAAGCCAGTCCTGCCTGCCAGAAGCCTGCCTATAGCATCCCGTATAGAGGACGCTTTAGCTTCAACCTCACGCCATGCATCCACATCGTCCACCTTGCCCCCGATTACCAAATCCCATTCCCCTTCGACCTCTCTTGTAACCAAACCCATCCCTCTTCTTCCCATCTCCAACTCATTCCTGGACATGAAGACCACGGCGTCAGTTAAGGTCCTATTCCTATTCGAACACGCAACGCAAAGGACCCTACAAAAGAAGAAATTTCCGAGATGCAATCTAATGCAGCAGTATGATACTGCTCTAGGCGACAGCCCTGGAGAGCGCAAAGGATACTGATCGAGGAACTTAGAGTGTCGTGCACAGGCAAGCAACTCGTGTTTCAGCGCACGGGACCATGTGCGTGGCTAAGCAGTCACATAACGGCAGTCCAACCTATTGTAATAACGGCCACTTTTCAGCTTTGCACCCAAGTGGTGGCAACACACTGAACCGAGGACATCACTGGGCACGGGAATAAAACTTTCAAACTCGCTCATATTGACGAACTTATAATCGTCAGCCCACGGACACTCCCTTCCCATTCTTTCCCACTGATGCTCTTTCCACGAGTCCAGATGAGCATCTGTGAACGGGAGGACCGTCATCCATAGATCACACTCGAAGTCGTTTCTTGTTGCGCCGTCGATGACAATGAACTCTCGACACCCACGGACGTGCAGCTCACATGGAGGGAAAGGGTATGTTATACGCTCGTGCCAAACAGAAAGGGGCATCCATGTTGAGTTCTCCATCTCGATTTGCAAACGCCCTGCGCGCCACAATTTCAAAAATCAGCAAATGCATGCACATGGCGCAAGGGGAAAAAAATCACAATGCTCCTAAAGAACGGTCGTCGATACCCCGCTTACAGACAATCGTGTTCGACACGACAATGACACCGTGACAATCATCATTTTGCACGAACGGCGGTCGTTGTTTCCGACCCGACAACAGAGTGGCTGCGAAGCAGTGATGACCGGTCATCGTGTTGAACACGACAACCACCGCACGGCTCCCCGACGTGACGACAATAAAACTTTTGCCCACGGCCACACAATAGTCATTCTAGGTGCTGGCTGGCAATGGGAAAGGCTGGTGGTTGTCGTGTTGAACACGACCACCGCTTGCAGACGGTTATCGGCCGACGACAAAGGGTCCCAGTCCAACCCATGTCGTCGCTTGTCTTTCAACACGATCGCCACCGCACTGCACTGACACCCTTTACTGGTTATCGCTTCGAACCCGACGACCGATAACCGGCTTCATGAACAACACTGAAACCCTTTACCGGTGGCCATCGTGTTCAACACGACGACCACCCCACAACACTGCTGTGAGATGACAGTGTTGCCCATGCCCCATGCAACAGTCATGCTGGGTGTTGTGTCTGTCTACGAGTTCGACACGACAACCACATGTTGGCTAGCATTGGCCAAGGCAGGTGGTCGCCTGTCGTTCGTCATGTTCAACCCGATCACCACGGTGGTTATCGTGTTGAACACGACGAACGACAAGCGACGGCATGGGCTGCACTTACACCCTTTTCAGAGCACTCCTTCGGGATGCCAGTGCGGCCCGTGCCTCAGCGCACTTCGTTGCCGTGTCGATTGTCGAGTTTAACACGACAACCACCGCACTGCAGTGTCTCGGGCATAGCCCGCACTGGCACCCCGAGGGAGTGCTGCGCGGCGGTTATCGTGTTCAACATGACGACCGGTGGCGCCATGGGCTCCATCGGCACCCCGAGGAGCGTTGGGCAAGATAGGTTAACAGGCGGTCGTCGTGCTCAACATGACAACCAACGCCGATGCAGCCCTTTCCCTCGGCTACACAACGCTCATGCGGGATGCGGGCTATCCTGGGCATGACAAGTTCAAGCCCCGAATGGGCTGCATTGGCACCCTTTGCTGTCAACACGACGACCACCGCAGAGCACTCCTTCGAGATGTCAGTGCGGCCCGTGCCTCAGCGCACTGCGGTGCCGTTTTGATCGTCGAGTTCGACACGACAACCACCACACTGCAGTGTCTCGGGCATGGCCCGCACTGACACCCCGAAGGAGTGTTGCGCGGCGGTTATCGTGTTCAACACGACGACCGGCGGCGACATGGGCTCACTCGGCACCCCGAGGGAGCGCTGGGCAATATACATTAACAGGCGGTCATCGTGTTCAACACGACAACCAACGTCGGTGCAGCCCTTTCCCCCGGCTTCACAACGCTCATGTGGGATGCGGGCTATCCTGGGCATGACAAGTTCAAGCTCCCAATGGGTTGCACTGGCATCCTTTGTTGGTGGTCGTCGTGTTCAACACGACGACCACCGCAGAGCACTCCTCCGGGATGCCAGGGCAGCCCGTGCCTCAGCGCACTATGGTGTCATGTCGATCATCGAGTTCGACACGACAACCACCGAATTGCAGTGTCTTGGGCATGGGCTGCGGTGGCACCTCGAGGGAGTGCTGCGCGGTGGTTATGGCATTGCACACGACGATCGGCGGCGGCATGGGCTCCATCGGCACCCCGAGGGAGCGCTGGGCAAGATAGGTTAACGGACGGTCATCGTGTTCAACACGACAACCAACGCCGGTGTAGCCCTTTCCCCCGGCTACACAACGCTCAAGCGGGGTGCGGGCTACCCCTGTGCATGACAAGTTTATGCCCGGTCGTCGTGTTCAGCACAACAACCACCGTGTTTATCGTGTTCGATACGACGATTGTGAAGCAAAAACTGCCATGTGGCGCTTCGTGGTTGAATATAAGGAATGGGGACAGATCCTCACTGTCTGTTGCCTGTCCTTCTAGCACTGAGCGCCTCGAACAACGTTGCCGAATCTCGCTCTCGCTCCACGATAGAATCCGGAAGTGCTCCAGGCCTTGGAAACTACGTCCACAGAGCTCGCCACAGTCTCCTCTATTCCGCTCCGAAGAAACTCTCCAGCCCTGTTCCTCGACTTGGAACAACGCTACCGGTCCCACTCGATCTCTTCTGCCGTGCCTGAAATGAGGATTCGAAAATGGAGAAGAACGCCCACTCCTCTATGTATAATGTGGAGCGTGTCTCCTCTTGGTGAATGACGACCGTCAAATCGAGTCGAACCGATAGTGGTGATGGCGATGTGCAACAACGCAGGGACGGGTTGGTGTTTTCCGGCCGCCTGCCTCCGTCTGGTCAAATGAGCGAAAAATCGACCTACACTAAAATCGACCTGCGCTGAAATCCGGGTTCCTCGCTGGATCGGAAATGCGAAATGGGGTAGGGGAACCACTCCTCTTTATAAACTCTAAAGCACGTCCCCTCCTGCACTCCGTCGGCCGTCCGATCGAATCGAACCAACGGTGCCGATGGCCCTGTGCCACAAAAATGGCCCGCCTCGTTGTGGTCTGGTGACTGTCTCCTTTTCTAGACCTTCGGCATTCTCTGGAGCGCGTCCCCTCCCGCGATCCGTTGGCCGTCCGATCGGATCGAATCGACCGTGTCGATGGCCCCGAGACATAAAAATGACCCGATTCCTTATGGTCCGGAGACTGCCTCCTTTCCGGACCTTCACCCTTAAATCACTTCATGACGTCTTTGCTAAAGGACGGTGCCGATGGCGGGTGGATCTGAGGGCACAACCAGTTGTTTGACAACAGATGCCGGGTCCATTCAGACTACCTTAGACCGCCAAGAGCCTCATTTCCCCAAAGGGGTGTGCTGCGACGCACGCTTTTGCGTTCGCGTTCCCATCGTCGACGATCGGGTGTGGTGCGACGAATATTCCTCCGCGGGACGAGCTGCTACTGGCAGCAACGACCAAGCAAAGCGGCTACTGCGCGAGTTGGCGATCTGCTTCACACGACCGTAGTCCGTTGTGCAGGTAACTGTCCCACCGTCTCTCTCGTTTGCTCGTCTTGGAATCGCAGGTCTGGACATTGTAGTACTTGGGACGGGTCTGTGCAAGTTGTCGATATCTATGATCGATGGCCATGATCTTTCCTCTCCCTTTTTTTTTGTTTGATAACCTCAACAAAGAGCCCGCAGTGCAGGTCCGTGGCTCAAAATGACCTCTCTGTCCCCTTGTGCATGATGTGATCATCGTGTCCAATACGATAACCGACCGTCCGAGGTGCCAACAACATCCAGTGCATGAGGTGGTCGTCGTGTACAACACGACAACCATTGCGAGGTGCCCACAACATCCAGTGCATGAGGTGGTCATCATGTCCAACACGATAACTATTGCTAGTTGCCCATAACATCCAGCGCATGAGGTGGTCGTCGTGTCCAACATGATAACCATTGCGAGGTGCCCACAACATGCAGTGCATGAGGTGGTCATCGTGTCCAACACGATAACCATTGCGAGGTGCACAAAACATGCAGTGCATGAGGTGATCGTCGTGTCCAACATGATAACCATTGCATCGTGTGGAAGAGGTTGTCGCCGAATCCAACCCGACAACCTAAAGGCGTTCTTCGTATCCAGCTGACAATGGGCAAGGCGGAAACAACCAGCCAAACAGTCATATTGTCGGGCACTTCTCCGACTTCCTGTGACACCACTTCCCCCTGTGCATGCCGTGGTCGTCGTGTCCAACCCGATGACCGGGAGTGCAAGGTGTCCGGCTTTCGAGGACACCACTTCCCACTGTGCAAGCCGTGGTTGTCGTGTCGAACTCGATGATCGGACGTGCAACATGTCCAAAATATTAACTGCGTGAGATGGTCATCGTGTCCAACCCGATGACCAGTCAGGGATGAGGCTGCTGTCATATCCTTGCCGATAACCTGCCGTCGGCCCAAGTACCCAATAACATGGCCAACATGCACGTTGTAGGGCAAGACCTCTCCCGCTGTACGTTTTGTGTTGCTTGCCGAACATCGTGGTGTCAATCTTAATGGCTGATCTATATTCCGCTCTACCGCAGTGGTCGTGTCCAACTCGATAACCACTCGGGAAAGGTGCCAACACATCCCGTCTATAACGCTGCCCGGTGGGCATGGTGTCCAACACGTTGACTCAACTTTGGTGCATGCATTGTTTCATCATGCCCGCACAACAACCTCCCAACGGTTGTTGTGTCCTGCCATCCTAATGCCTGAATTCTGGTAAACAATTGTGGTCGTGACCAACTCGTCGACGTCGTCGTGAGTGACTTACATCTGAATTCTATTTGCAGTCGTGAACGACTTGTCAAGGACTTCATACGACAAGCACTATACGATAGGTGCTCAATGCAGCAAATGTCGCCTTGAGAACCGTCTGTTGGCGAAAGGTACCATACGCCACCTACAATAGACATTTTCGTCATCCGACTCCAAGACGACAGACTCTTTGCCACAATATTGTTCGTCGCAACAATCTTGCGTCTCCTCTCTACACTAGTGCTTTCGGACGTCCGAGTCGAGGACGACCGACTGTTTGGCACATACGGAGGGCGCTGGTGCCTAACTGTTACAAATTGCATCTACTGTAGTGTCTGGAAATAAAATTATTCCTTATTCGAAGGACGACAACGAAGACTTCAGACTGCCTCACCCTATCAGTTGCCTAACCTGAAGACTGAAGACTGTCTCACACTATGAGGTGCCTGACCGAATGAGCGGCAAATGGAGGTTAACCAATGACATTGCGTCTAATGTAGTGTCTGGAAATCACGGCCTTCCTTGTTCAATGGAACGACGACCTTCGAGCATGCCTTCCATTTTGGGCAGTTGTCCCGTGTCCCCTACAATAGTGCTTTTGGTGGCCCGAACTTCGAACTGCCGACTGTTTGGCACATAGAGAAGGTTCTCAACACGAACTATTACGACCACAAGTCAATGTTGTGGGTAGTCTCAAGAACAGGCTTACCAAGCGTTCCGACGTCGTCGTGTTCGACACGAGTACAATTACTAATGCTCGACAGGTGGACAGCGTAGTGCCTCAGGAAACGTGTCTCCCCACGGCCACTAGTAACCCAAACCCATGCCAAACCCACGCCCACTAGTAACCCACGCCAAACCCACGCCACATGGAGCACTGATGTCTCTCCTGTGCTGTTTCTGTTTTGGATAGCGGACGATCCACTATATGGCATATGTGCATGGTGGTCAGTTCCGAAGTCTTAAGACTGCGTCACCCTATCAGTTGCCTCACCTGACACGAGTACAGTTACTAATGCTCGACAGGTGGACAACGTGGTGCCTCAGGAAACGTGTCTCCCCACGGTCACTAGTAACCCAAACCCATGCCAAACCCACGCCCACTAGTAACCCACGCCAAACCCACGCCACATGGAACACTGATGTCTCTCCTGTGCTGTTTCTGTTTTGGATAGCGGACGATCCACTATATGGCATATGTGCATGGTGGTCAGTCCTAAAGACTGAAGACTGTCTCGCCCTATCAGATGCCTGACCTGACATATGTGCATGGTGGTCAGTCTCGGAGACTGAAGACTGCCTCACCCTGGCAGGTGCCTGACCGCAGGAGCGGTAAATGATGGATAAACAATGACATTGTATCTGTGTAATATCTGGAAACAACGGCCTTTCATGTTCGAGGGAACGACGACCTTCGAGGAAACTTTCCGTCTGAAAAAATTATCCCGTGTCCCCTACAATAGTTTTTTTGGTGGTCCAGGCTTCGAACTGCCGACTGTTTGGCACGTACGAAAGGTTCTCAACACGAATTGTCACGACAACATGCCAATGTTGTGGGTAGTGGCAAGCATTGGATGATGAAGCGTTCGAAAGCCGTTGTGTTCGACAAGATTGACGTTGCTAGTGCCCGACATGGATTTGAAGTGTAATGTCTTCGGACAGTTGCAGCTCACTGTCGTCGAAAGCGGTTCCGATTAGTCAACAAGTAGAACAAAAAATGGTCCCCTGAATGAATCAAAGTTGAAAAAAGACGGTCCATAGCCTATTGCTCTGCAAAAGGTCCGTTCACATTTCTTAATCAATGTTAATGATATAGGTATGTCGTCAAACTTCTTGCGACCGTATCGTCATGAATTTCAAAGATTATGTTGTTTTTTTTTTAGTTCTTTGTCTTCACAAAAAATTGCCACCTCGATTTAGTGTTCCCCAGTCGGTATCCGACTCATGCGCTGGATGAATAATAACCCTTCATTATATACGTCTCAAATAATAGAGGTGAATATCCCGCGCTGACAAATATGGACTGCGTGGCGTCTAACATATTATTGGATGAGAATTGTCCTGCGGATATGCACAACCTCGCTATGTGCTTTTCAAATTCCGAAGACGTAATTTGTGACAATATTTTCACCTTCAACACGCCTGCTCGTAAGAGGATGAAAGAGTTTGAATTCGATGTTGCTACCTGCCAGAGCAGTTCCCCTGCCGTTCAACGCCCACGACCGACACTATCAACCACGTCTTCTAGGCGCCCAAAGATTCACTCCGGGATCCTGAACATGATTCTTCCCAC
>BFEA01000181.1:1597242-1609930 GCA_003427395.1 Chara braunii
CAGGGTACCCCCGCCACCGCACCACCGGCTCCGCAACCCCGACACAGATGCCCGCCAGCACATCCCCGCCCCCGCGCTGCGGCAACCCCAATCCCGCCAAGGGAGGTTCGCGCCCCCGGAGGGGAACCCCGTGTCGGCGCATTTTTTGCAGGACACAAAAAATGCCAGGGGCTGCACGCCGGTGGTGCACACCCCCCTCTGTTTTTTTTTTTTTTTTTTTTCGATTTTTTTTTTTTTTTTTCCCCCCCAAATAGGGGGCCGGGGTCCCGGGTGCCGACCCCCGGAACCCCGGAACCCCGGCGGGGTCCCGAAGCCGGGGGTCGACAACCCTGATGATATTGACGAAGGTGTTCCTGTGTGGATGGGAAGAGTTGTTTCCGCTGTTGATATCAACGTCAGATCACCAACTTTCAATCACGTCCTCATTCAATGTTCGATAACCACTTTTTTCAGAAGGTACCGAAATGTCTTGTTGTGCAATATACGAATGGCAAGAAGGACAAAACGTCACTTGAGCAATGGCAGCATGCAGACTATATTTTGTGGAGGTGGACGTTAAAATTTCGCGCTTAGAAAACGGACTGCACATTCCAAAATTAGCCAAACGACTATGGCATGCGTTGCTCTTACTGATGATAAAAAACATTAGCGTTCCTGATGATGAAGAACTTTAGTCTCATTCCAATATTGTTTGAACCGTATTTCGGTGTTTCGCAAAATGGTCCAACCATTTTCGACCACAGGATGGTCGCCCAATGACATCGTATGGAGAAGAAACATGTGGAGTGAGATGGGCACAATATTTCTCACTTCTGAAGTTCTATTTCAGGATTCAATAGTCAGTGTCTGAGGTGTGGACGTCGAGCCGAACAATTAAAAACATTGTCCTCGGCAGTCTCTCTACATTTGCCGATTCGTCGGTTTACAACTTAACTTTAATCCCCTCTCACCACTCAACCTGAAGGCTTTAGCCCTGTGGTTTGAATAGTTTCGTTCGGTTTTCACCCGAACTTCACCGAATAATCATTTATCAAAGATACCAAGTATTTTATTAAGGAAGGTTAGACAAAGGTTGGGGCTTGTGTGGCTAAAGCGGGACGGTGTGAGCGCAGAGAGTGGTTGAAGTTGACCCAGTGTAGTGGGTTGTCTTTTGCTTGAATCTTTGGTGTGATTGCAGATATGAATGTGTGCTTCGGACTCTGGATTTGACTTGCCCGCGATCACATTTATATTTATGAAGGAAGTTACACGGTGATTGTGAGAAGTGATCGTCCCATGTTTTATAACCCTCTATATATCTATATATATATGCCTCGAATGTTCGCTCGATCTACGATGACTGTGCGTGAAGGTTAAACGAATTATGCGTTTGCATTGAAAGAGAAGGGAGACTCCTTTTTTTTTTTTTTGCTTTTTAGATATATGATAGATTGACGTTGAAGTCTCTGGCAGTCGTCAAACCCCTTGACTTCTCTCCAGACCCTGAATGATGTAGCTTGTCTCTGTAGCCATAAGGGTAGACCTCCACAAAAGGCAGGAGCCTGTGTACCACCCACTCTCCACAGGGTACACAAGAGTGTGGTGTTCAACTGCCTTGGCGGTTGTCTAGCGTCAAGAGATTCACCCCTCAAGGCGCATGTCAACCGACACTTGAGTGTCGAACGTGATCCTCGAGACTGCGGAGGGACACGTGCCTATGGGTACTGCGTCACCTAACTGATTTCCGTGTCAAAAGGTTATGGGTCGGATACAAAAGGGACTAGGAATATTTAGTTTTGTGTAACGCCTGGTAAGAATGATTTGTCCTAGTCGACCAACAACGTGCAGCGCTTGGGACTTCAGTCCCCCAATGTGTCGGTTCGCGTACGGGTCCGATATAGGCGTGAGATTGTATGTACCCGCGATGCTACAATGTACAAGAAACGCCCTCGGCTGGACCACCTTTGTGATTACAACTGGTCAGCTTTCGCATGTGATTCGATAGCTCGACAGGGATACGCTCGTCCAAGGGTGGTGACAACCCCTTGGGCAGAGGTAAGTTGTACCTCGTGTGGCCCTATCCTGTCATAGGGGTTCGCAAGAAATATGGCTGACGCACTCGACCGAGCGACGACAGAAGCTCCATTGCACCACGATAAAGGATAAAGTTTTGCCGCATATCGTGCATGATGTTGCTCGAAGGGTCCCCTTGCGGGACCATTGCGCGCGACATCGTTCCCGGGTCGTCGCGTGACGATTTGGTCCACCTGCTAGAAAAAAATTGAACATTCTGAACCCCTCCTAGTGAAAATCCGACAATTGGCTGATGTAGTTGGCAAAATTTTATTGTCACTCTGATTGGGATGTCTCTCGAGAGTCGTGCCTCCATGGGCTTAAATTATGGACTCGTTTTGACTCGCTAATACAGTCTGGTTGGGTGTTAGCTGCCTTCCCACATGTATAGCAAAAGTCGGGATGTCGAAAGAAGTCAAGCGAGCAGACCGGTGCTCTGCTGTCGATTAAGAGCATCCGGACCGTGGGTCTACACTCACTGGAGTGAGGGTTTCACAAAGGGATGTGCGCCTCTCCGTATGCTGTTCTAAGCAAGGGCTCAAAGGGTCGTCGAAACGTCATGACTGGGAATCAGGGCTGACTTTGCGCTGCTTGTTTGGTTGGGTCAGCCCACCAGAGTACACAGGGACCCTCGCAAAACGCCTAAGGGTAAGACTCTGATGGTAAATGAGGAAGGGTTTTTGGCACGGGTCTTTAGGGGAGACATTTTCCTCATCTTTTTTTTGTATAACATGACTTTTGTCTTACAAGTATCCTGCAGGCAGCAACCATGGAAAGACAACCGGGTTTGGTATGACCCGATTATGAGCAGCTCTGAGACGACCGACAAACAGAAAACGGTTTGCAATGTTCCTCCCCTTATGAGGCGGCCTTTGGCCAAGATGGCGTGGATGGTCCCGAGTTCGATAATCGGTCTCATATCCATCCGTGGTTGGACTGTGACTGAGATTCTGACAAGGACTATACCGATTGATGATGTTGCGTTGATTGACTGCATGGATGAGATTGACTGATGCACAGGGAGTGCATGGATGAGATGCACAGACTGGGGCTGAGACTTGGATTGCTAGGCCAGACCCGACGAGGGGTTCGGTCTAAGAGTGGGACTGACTTGACACTGCAAGGAAACGAGATTGATAATATGATTAGAGTGCGTGGGCTGCTGCGATCTGAGTTATATGTGAGATGACATTTCCGTGCGGAGGTCATACCAAGCTAAACTGATGGTACTGATCCTTCTTTGATTTTGATGGTGGCTTGGACTAAAGATTCATGCCTTGTTGAGTGAGCACTCCAGCCCTCACGGGCGAGCACCCCGATAATTCGGTCTCTATTCTATATAATATCTTCGTATATTAGATAGCACACGAGCCCGCACAACTCGAGTTGGCATATGAAAACAATGCAAGTGTAATGCACAAGCGATGGTCAGGCGGCGCTGCATGATGGACGACGGGCGGATCGGACACACGTGGCAGCGACGGTGACGCAGGGTGAGGTGGTTGTGGTAAAACAACGAGTTGGCGAGGGTGAGGCTGAGCAGGAGGAGGATATGGCGATGGGTATAATCGAAAACGAGGTTCAAAGCGCGGAGGTGGAGCATCGTAGTGCTGCTCGTATTCATACACATAGTATACCATCCTCCCTACGATGGCATGCGCTCGCACCAGCCATCTGAATGACGACACAACCTTTGCCCCTTCCCATCTCTCTTCCTCCTCTTGCTTTTTCTCCTTCGGCGTCTCGCTCTCACTCGTTAGGTAGAATGGCCGATCAACCGCTTTTCCCTGATGGCCACCTCTTCCTCGGCCAGCCCATGCGCCGTGCGTTTTTAGTGGTATGGCGAAGGCGTTTTGGCTAGAGAAATAGCCGAATATACTGAGGCGAGTGTGATGCAGAGACAAGTGTGACAACGCAAGAGCAACGAGAGCGCTGGTAAGTAAGAAATGGCGAAGGCAGCAGCAGTAGCTAAAACAGGGTAGCGCCTCCCACTCGATCCAGCAAGCTCAAAAGCAAATGACAGAAGTGAGTGAACCTACTGCCTCCTATAATGACGAAATCCTGGTGGGGACGCCAAGGATAGGGTTTGATATGGTTGTCCGAGGCAGACGCATTGCATCAACGGTAGTTGACTCCCCCTTGTCAGCCTCCGCGTTGTGTCAAGCCTGTGCCAAACAACGTCCACGGTCACTAAAGTTGGTGCGCTGATCTGTTCACCTTCGAGCGAACCAATGGAAAAGACGGTGATCCAACCCCTGACGGCCACCTCTTCCTCAACCAGCCCCTGCGCCGTGCGTTTTTGGCGACATGGCGGAAGCGTCTTGGTTATAGAAATAGCCGAATATACAAAGGCGAGTGTGGTGCAGAGACAAGTGTGACAGCACAAGAGCAATGAGATCGCTGGTAAGCGAGAAGTGGCAAAGGCAGCAGTAGTAGCTAAAGCAAGGTAGCATTGCGGACTCGGTTGAGCCATCTCGGAAGCAAATGACAGTAGTGAGTGAACCTACTGCCTCTTATAATGACGAAATCTTAACGGGGACACCAAGGATAGGGTTTGATATGGTTGTCAGAGGCAGACGCGCTGCGTCGACGTAAGTTGACTCGCTGCAATCAGCCTCCATGTTGTGTCTAGCCTGCGCCAAACAACGTCCACGGTCGGTTAAAGTCGATGCGCTAATCGGTTCACCTTCAAGCGAACCAATGGAAAAGACGGCGATCCAGTCTCACAAAAGCCAAATCACGACCTTTGGGCTGAACCAGCGCAACCACAAGGGCCAAATTAGTGGGACCCAGTGCGAACAACGCTGAAAACAAACCAAGGGTTAGTGAGAAGAATAGAGATGACCACTTGGGACCAGGCTGGTGTGGTCATATGGCCTTGTCGAAAAAAGGCATCGCGCCAAACGGCCAAGTGAACGTGAGATTAGGCCCTTATGGCAATTTAAATGGGTCCGTGGTTCCGACACACACGAAACAGACGCCGTACCATGTGGTATTTTTCCACTATTTTACGTCACTCTCTGGCCAACACTACTGGGTAGAATAGGCTCTTTCATCATTAATTTCAAACCATCTGCTAAAGGTTGTAATAACCCAAACAACGAGCCCGACCCTTCGTATTCCAAGGTCAGGCCTATCGCAGTCCCGTGCTATTTTTAGCGCATGCGATGCTAATTTTAGCACGAGACTAGCTGTTCGTATTCCAAGATCTGGACTGGTTCTACTTTTAGCATAGACCTAGTCTATTTTTAGCACTGGTTGGCCTTATCCCAATCTCGTTCCATAATTAGCGCAATTGGGCGCTACTTTTAAAACTCGGCTGGTACCAGTCCCGAGCATGGGACTGTAACACTTGGGCACGATCATCAAGCCTCTCCACTATAAAAGCAAAAAATGTATCACTCCTTTGCAACATGCTGACACACGTGCTGGAGTGCTGAAGCGCTGGTGGAACATAGCTAAAGCTATGACACCGGGAGCAAGCAGGAGCATGACCGAGGCAAGTAAGAGAAGAGGTAAGGAAAGGGGATGGGCTGCATTGGGAGGGTGCGGTGTCGCAGGGTTTTACGTGGCCAATTGTCCCTCCGCTGCCATCTTCACTGACCCTCACCTTTTCTCTTTTTCTCTCTCCTTTGCTTCCCTTATCCCCTCTCTTTGCTTCTCTTCTCCCCTCTCTCTCCTCACCCGTTCCACACCACTCAAGTTAATCCCCACGCGCACCCACTTCTTACTTTGTGCGCCCCATTGACATTGCGCGCATCCCAACATGCTAGCATGCGAGCTACCTCGATGTCGTGCGCACCCGCATGCGCCCTCACTTTATTTTTGTGCACGCCCATCCACGCGCACCCGCCATTTGTTTTATGCGCACCCTGTCAGATCACACGGTCTCTCTTTTAATTTGTGGTCTGTGCGCACCATTTTAATCCACGTGTGCTACTTTAGTTTGCGCGTACCATCTTAATCTGCACGCAACCACTGAAATCTGCGTATACCTTCTTAGTTCATGTGCTAGCCCAACTGTCTTGCACCTTCTTCTTCCTCAGACCGTCATCACCCATCCGCCAGAACCAGCCACCGTGCACCTTTTTCCTCCTCCACCTCCATCACCTGGCCACTACCATGTGTACGAAGTATAAGACCACGAAGCCTAAAGGGGGCTCTTAGGTAAAGAGATAAGTAGGGAAGGGGGGGGGTGTTACTATGCATAAAAGTTCTCTCTCTCTGTTAACCCCAAATGGGGGCTATGCTTGTTCCTATATGTGTTGAGTGTGCATGGGAATAACCCTTTAAGGTGCTTTGTGCTAGACGACGCTCGATGATGTCGGGTGGCGAAAGGGGAAGCAGCGAGAACAAGTTGTGAACGTAACCCTCACCAACGGATGAGCCTTTCTTGTATGTTACTTCCTTTGAATGACCGAATGATTGGATATCGGCAAGGATGTTGGATGGCTGAAGGATCAAAGAGTCCGACAAGTGTTTGGGCGGGGCCCCAAAAACACTACGGGTTGTATAGACAAGCAATAAAACAAGATATGTGAACGAGTCACAAGTGCAAACTACATAGGATGTGGCACTTAGATTGGTAAGAGACCAGGAACAACGGGACGCCATAGTGATGTGATAAGGGTAAAGTGACTCGGTCAACGAGCCTACGTTGAGGGGGGAATCCTCTGTCTGACCGATGTCGCTAAATTTTACGCCTAGGTAATGGATGTATGATCCAAGAAGGACGCTTGACCTATGCATAAAAGAATACGAACTCTTAATGAATCCCCCTGGACCGCATGAGCATTGGAAGGAGCAATTGCTTCCAAACATAATAAAATATTGAGAACCACCCTTGTTGAGGATCAACGCGACTACCCACCTAGTGCGAGGGCTGACCTACAACCCAATGTCAAAGCGCTCTTGGTCGTTGGCCCAACCCTATCTGTTTCAATGCAGTAGGTGGAGGTGACCCTGTAACGAGCGCTTTGTGCCCTTGGCATGTACGTGGGCCGAGCTGAGCCAATTGGGATCCGTTGATGGGTCGATTTAGGCTCGAAAGTCTAATAGGGTAGGGCCCTACACCGCCAAGCCAGTGTTTCATATCCATCAAAGGAAAGGGGGAGGGGAAAATAACCAAAAGAAAACCAGCGGCCAACCTTTGTGGTATTAGACGCCTAGCAAAGGGGGGACAACTACGAAACGTCCCATCCCTTAAGCCTTGGTCTTTCATAGAGGTCAAAACTTACTAGCAACACCCAATCATGCAATAGGTCAAAACCCGAAGAGGCTACGCATAAAGGGGTCGTCAGTAGCAGTTCCTCAAGCCGCCTGCCAACCAAGTGATTTTGTACCTCTATCACCTTCATAGCCACTACCAACCCTGTTACCCCTTCTCTACTAGTATCCCCATTCTATGGTATCCACTCTACTGCGTATTCCGTGCATTTGCGTTCAAGTGCCGCTCCATGCTCCTTTCCTCTTGCTTTGGCCTATAACCTCCTTGGCTCCACACTCTCTCCATCTTAATTAAAGTTTCAATGCTTATTTCTTTCCTCCCAGGATATATGTCTGTGTCGTGGCCTTTAGTTGCTTCCACTTTGTTGTACACTTATACCTAATCTTACCCCCTTACCCTTCCCCTCTTATTCTTCCCCCCCCAAACCTAACCAACTCCGCCAAACAAGGGATATGGGGGCTGAGATTTGGCAGGCCCCAAATCTCAACCCCCATATCCCAGGCATAAGTAGATGGCTTGCAAACCCCCCAGGCCATCTGAGTCCATTTTCCCACAAAAACGAGAAATGGACTTCCCCGAACTCTTCATTTAGAGTCGTCACATCATCCCCCCTATTCCTCCACTTACCCTCACACCTAACCCGCTATAGTACATTTGTCAACCTCCCAATCAAACCCTTTCTAGCTATAGTACAAACCCGTTGCTTTGCATAACCTTCCATCTCCATATCACCGTTCTTCATCCGTTTCGACCTCTGGACTTGGCGCATCAGGACCAGGCCGAAGCTCATGTGCCCCGCACATAAGTCATGAATAAGCAGTTGTGGGTACGCGGCCCATCTTGCCCAAAACTTTTCCTCGATTTGTCCCATTGTGCTTCTACATTATTTAGGTCCGCCAGGAGAGCCACCCTGATGTTTTCCACTGCCCTTTCGTGGTATGCCTGCAGCGGACGGGAGACCCCATGCCTACTTTGCTCATTTCGCAGGGTCTATATCTGTCTCTTATACACATCTAGATGTGTATAAGAGACAGCCATTGTGCTTCTACATTATTTAGGTCCGCCAGGAGAGCCACCCTGATGTTTTCCACTGCCCTTTCGTGGTATGCCTGCAGCGGACGGGAGACCCCATGCCTACTTTGCTCATTTCGCAGGGTCTATATTATCCATAGCACCGCCGCACATACAATTTCAGCGACCATCAACTTCCCTAGTTCCTCTCTATCCATTTTCACCAGCACCCCCCAAAGGATGGCCGCGTCATCCAGCAGGGTTTTATCTGCCAACTGCTGCACCTATCATTCCCAGGAAGCCCGAACAGTTGCACATCTCGCGAAAAGATGGGTAATGTCCTCCAGTTACCCATAATCTGCCACATAGTTTTGATCCCTATGTCGACTCTCACGTGCCAACCACTGAGCTATGGGGATCAACAAATGGTACATAGTCATAGCAGCCCCGCCTGTTTCTGATCTGGCTATGTTGCCATGATGGCACATTGTTCGTTCCATCTCCTTTGAGTCTACCTGTTAATATATGTGTCTGTGACCCAATCCCTTTTAGCCCATCGATTCCTCAACTCTCCACAAATGTCCATTGATTCCAGCACGGAACTGCAAATGTTTTTGGCGGTGAGGCTCTGAAGTGCCACATCTCTATATCCTTTGCGCCGATCACTCCCATTTCCTCGGATCCCAAACCAAGTCCCTTCGTTTGTCTTCTATTTCGAACGACAAGTATTGACTCCCCCCCTCCTTTGTTCCTTCGCATATTGCCACCATTTCAGCTTCTGTCCAAGCTTTTCCGGGGGGTTGCTCCGCCAGTTATGATCTTCTGCAGGGCGTCGCCCACACCCTCATATCCGTGTTGACTTGCCATCCATTTCCTTCCAACTTCCCATCTGGCAGTACCTTCTCCACCCTATAAACTTCGTCTTACTGGCCTCCTCTCATTTTTTACCCATTCACCTGGAGTTAATTCATCTTTCCTCAGAAACTGTATCCACTGGGGGGGAATAGCCTTCAGCACTTTCCTCACTCTTTGTCACCTCTTCATTCTGCCCTACAGGGATTGATTGCACCAGCTCATCTTCTCGACAACAACCCTTACGCACTGCGTCCCATAAGTAACCAACTTTATAAATCCCCTATTCAACCCACTTCCGCCCATAGGCTCCTCTCGGGCTTTGTCGTGGCAGAGGTTCTTCTGTGGCATCACAAAAGAACCTATTGCCAAAAAGCAACTCGTAGTAGACTATGCCTGCAGTTCTGACAAATGGGATCTCACTTGACCTTTCATCCCTAATGCCACCTTAGTTGACCACACCATACTCCAACGTATGTGGCTTATCGCATTGGTGGATAGGCACAAATCCACGACGCCCGAAGACACCTGGAGTGTATAGGTCAGGTGTATCCTAGTGACATCTTGCCAAGTGCCCCCCACCGTTCCAAGTAGGTACCAAAGTAGCGGCCATAGCTGCAATGCGATAACCTGCAGGCGGGGATCAGTCCCGGAACGCCAAAACGCTTCAAATGAATAAGCTTCTTCCAGGCCACCGTGCCTCCGCATCATTTGACCATACGCGTGCATGAATTGCCTTCTTGATATATCAAAAGGTACGCTTGCCTAGCATATGGGCAACGCCCACGTACCGCCGAGTGGCGAGTATCGGGTTCTTAATCATAATATCCTTGCCAAAGACGCCCATACTTCCCTCCACACTTCATGCGTTAGGACGGGTTGTCACCATTGTGGCCCTTAGTCCGCTATAGATCAACATTAGGTTAGCTCCCATGAAAAAAAAACATCCTCTCTCCATCCTGCACTGTCGGTATGTCCCATCCATCCAGAGGGTCCACATCTGGTGGAAGGATAGCCTTTGATTTGCTCCAATTCACCCTCGCCCCCGAATATTTGCGAAAGGTCAACAACTCTTTCTTGAGGATGGTTAGTTGTTGGGTCGTCCGGGGAATCACCACTCCTGACTCAGCTGCGAAGGTCGCCGATTGTAGCTCCGCTTTCGAGTTGGGTTTAGGGTTCCCCAATTTGTCACAAAAACCTAAAGCTGCCAGGCGGTGAATCACTTTCCACATATCAACGAGTGAAGTGATGTCACCTGCTCGTTGAACGCGTACAATTCGACTTTTCCCATTGTATGTTCATCGATATTCGAAGGCCACGAAGTGGGAGAGCCTGGAGGAGCTGATAAGAAACCCGAGAAAAGCCGGCCCGTGGGAGCCTTTAGCTCGTCGAGTTATGAGCGTCTTTGAAAAGAAGGGCCGAAGGCTAAGCCTTACTTCGATAAATCGTGCCACTAGACTTCGTATTCTATCCGCTGGTGCTCTAGGTCCGATGACTCCAATCAGGAAGTCGTCCGCATAGATCCCGTCTGCGTAAGTGTAGTTGTGCAACTAAGGTTGGATTCCACGCCCTCGAGGCAGCATGGTCACCCACACACAGAGGCACATTATCTGCAGCCGACCTTGGAATCCACACTCTTGCAGCAGCATCCAACCCCTTTTGGGTAGTATGCCCTCTCAGCAACATCTTTAACCGTTGCTATCAAAGGGGCATGATTGGAAAACCACTAGTAGAAAAATATTTAAAAAGAGAATAAAAATGATCAGGGCTCAATTTCATGCACAGAGTTCTGGTAATGCTCTACTATTTTCAGATACCTACAAAATGTCAATAATCAAGTCAATAATATGATAGCTCAACATGTTTCCCTTATCGCTGTCATTTGTCTTCTTTTGTTTCTTGCTCGTGAGTTCGGGTTCTTGTTCTCTAACACCTCTTGCTTTTTCTTTCCAGTTCTTTCTCCTTGCGAGACTAAACTCTATAAAGTAATATGTTCCACAATAGGACAGGGCCGAATAGGACCAATTTAAACTACCAGTACACGGCCCCAGCTCTCCAAAAATTTTGGAGGCTAGTGCATCTGTTCATAAAATATATCGGCGGCAAGCAGAGTTGGAAAGGGGTCCGTGGCCGATGGCTGGCACATACTAGTCCTTTAACAGAGGACCGGGCTGCTACCATCATGAGATGCACAATCAAGAAAACAAGACGTTAAAAAATATTGTAAGAAACCCAATCAGATAAGAAGCTCAAACATGTCGAAATGCAAGACGAACTTAGCGCAATAATGTTGTCTCCAAAAATCGATTATACATCCACGTCATAGTACATGGAATCTCTCATTATCCTATAACCCAGAGAAGAGAATGAAAAGCAGGGGAGAAAAGACCGATAGGAGGGGAAGGAGGAGGAGAGTCCCAAGTGAATCAATAGCGCAGTAATTCTCTCCTCTTGGCCACTTCCTCCTCCGCGCATTATAGACAACTCAACAAATCGATATTCCTCTAACGATCTATGACAGGCCTCATCAATTACGTCCATCCTAAGTCCACGTTAACAACAAATCACACTTTACATCACTAATAAGTCCAGATACGCTTCCCCTCATCGTATACACCAACTTCACAGTCCAAATCCTCTTCCTCCTCGCCTACCAGGTGTACTCCATGCAGCCATGGTTGCGCCAACATAATCTCCCTCTTGGTTGGCACCCAAACTCAAACACTTGCGCCAAAATAAAACTCTTGTAGCCTTGCGTCGTTGAACCAGCATCAAGCCATTGCAAGGCGGAATGATCTCTAGCAGGGGTTGGGTCAACTTTATAATGTTGGCTCACATTGCCCGGCCTCTTGTCTCCTGAGGTTGTACGTCCAGGTGAACCAGCAGTCGATGGCCTTAATGCAACGCAGTCCCAAATCCCTTTGTCCCAGTCAGACTGGAATCTTTTGGATACCTCCAAACAACCAAAGATGTGCATCTGATCAACGAACATGGTTGACCAGCGGATTAACTTTGATCGTTGGGCCTGAAATCTCATACTTGGGTTGTCGCTCGTAGGGCCTCTAAAGACCGTTTTTGACTTGGCCTAAGGTACCTCCTTAACCTTAGGCTTTTTCCTCAACTCTTCCAAGATTTGGCGTGACTTTGCCCCCCTTTATGCGGACCTTTGACCACAAGTTACAACCACTGGTCCAAGTCTACGCAGATGTTGAACTCAACTTATTGCATTCCACCCTGTTCGATTTTCAAGTTCCATCACAGAAAAATATTTGTTACCCACGATTTTCTTTTAACCCTCGTTTACATAATGCAATAATATTAGGTGCAGTTGGTAAAAGTTCTCCTTTGCTAAATCATCTAAACTCACACGCAGCTTGAATTTTACCTTGTACCGCTTCTGTGCTCTTCTGCCACTTGTGGAAAAATACCCATGTTCCACTAATCGTTCAACTTCGTAATCTTCATCCTCCCCACCGAGCCTACTGAAGCACCTCCCCACCACCTCCACACTGACCTGGCCGAAGCACCTCCCCACCACCTCCCCAC
>BFEA01000181.1:1626059-1637873 GCA_003427395.1 Chara braunii
ACGACCTTGACCTTTCAGAAGTTCTACAACTACCACATCTAGAACCCCCTAAGACTTCTACTCGACAGATCTACAGATCGAACCCCTGCTACCTACGGACCCGACGACAGTCTACCAACTGTTACAAATACACAGATCACGGGTTCAACTCTCGGGGTCGACACAAATACTGTACACAGGTAAGGTGCTGACTAGGGATCGAGCCCTGGGATCTGCACTCACTACTGCTGACAGGTGAAAACCGTTTCACCTCCTCTCCTACCAGGTCTACTCGATGCGGCTATGGCTGCAACATCATAATCTCCCTCCTGCCTGGCGCCCAAAATCAGACACTGGCGCCAGCATAAAGCTCCCATAGCCTTGCGTTGTCGAACCAGCATCAAACCAGTGCAAGGTGGAATGATCTCAAGCAGGGGCTGGGTCAACTTTATAACATCGACTCGCGTTGAGCAGCCTCTGGTTCCCTGAGGTCGTCCGTCGAGATGAATCAGTAGCCGATGGCCTGGATGCAGTGCAGTCCCAATTCCCTTTGTGTCCCGATCGGACTAGAATCTTTTGGATACCTGCAGACAACCAAAGATAAGCATCTGATCGACGGCCGTGGCTAACCGCACTTGAGTTGACTGTTGACTTCCAAGGCCAACTGTCGCTCGTAGGGCCTCTGAAGTCCGTTTTTGACTTGGCCTGGGGTACTTCCCTGGCCTTAGGCCTTTTCCCCGACTCTTCTCAGACTTGGGCGTGACTTTGCCCCCCTTTATGCGGACCTTTGACCACAAGTTACGATCCCTGGTCCGTGCCTACACAGATGCTGAAATTGGGTTATTATTGCAAATAGCAAACTTCCCATCTTTTCACTTTCTTCAAGCCAAGCTGAGAGGATTTGAGACAGAGATTGACCCAAGCTGCCAGGCAGAGAACAGGCCACAGAGATCTATATTTTTGGCAGTACAAGGTTCCAAAAGGAATTATAATGTCACATAAGAGTAACACAAGAGTTCAAGAAGTCCTGACGTTCCACAACATCTTACGTCTTTCCGAGGTTAAGCTATTCAAAACTTCAAGGAACTGTGCCCGCCGAACCATAAGAAATGGGCAACGCCAAACTTTGGGGGCAACAACAGCATTAATCACCATTCAAAACGTAATGTGGGACACGCCACTGGTCGAAACAGACAGCAGCACCTCCCATACAATCCGACCCAGGCCAATCAGATGGAACCAAGCTGTTGACCAGGTAAAAGCCACAAGAAATGGGCCACACCAAGCCTCAGGGGATACAACACCATTAATCATCATTCAAAGCCGTTTTGTGGGTCATGCCACTAGTCTGTCGAAAAAGACAGCAGGACCTCAATACATCCCAACCCAGGGACAATCAGATGGAATCCAAGCCGAACACAGGAAAACGAGAGAAGGTCATTATGTGGTGAACCAGGTGCTTACAAGCCAGCGGCAAGCACAGCAAAAGGAGAGAAGGTCATCATGTGGCGAATTTTGAGAACTCTAAGTGGGCTCACTGATGGGCTTAAGAGCCGAAGTCCAAAGACAACTGCCGAAATAGTCAAAGTCACATCTCAATCACCAGATTCACCACCAGACCTGGTCATACAAATAGGAACATATGAGGGTGGCCAACATTCGGGAACCATGAGCACCACACCCGCTAAGTGAATCTTGTATGATATTAGACCTAACTCGTATGAGAAAACACAGTCAACGCAGATGGTCTGCTCCTCACAAAAGGTGTTGGCCTGCTGAACACATCTCCCAAACTGACAGGCAGTCGTACCAGCAAACACAGGAGCACAGATGGCTGGGCTGTTCATGAACAAAATGCGATACCATGCACAAGAATGCTATTTATTGCCAAGAAAACCCTGCAAACTGCCCAGGACAGTTAGGAAATATAGCTGGGTCACAGAGAACTGCTGGTGGCAAGGTCAATGCTGCAGACTCCCATCATTATCTTCCGGCAAATGGTCGAGCTGCTGACGGATGTGGTGCAGGTACAGTCATTCTCAGATAAACCGCGTGGATGTGGAAAGGAAGAAGGGTCAAGTTGCACATATGCATGTGTGCTGCAGGACTAGGTGATAGCTCATATAGATCGATTTGGATTCGATCAATGGCTCAGGAAAGGCGCAAAACATAAGCAACACCAACCATGGGACAGTGCAGAACATCAGACCCTACTTATGATGCTGACTACTGGCTTCCGAAGCTGTGAATTTTTTCTGCCTTCTTAGTGCTGCATAACCAATATCAGTAACGGATACAGTCAGCAAACTGTTGGTTTGTCAGAAAGGACTTCAGAAATTATTCACTAATTGCCATACTGCGCGGATTTAGGTCCTCAGCATGCCCTTGATCGGTGTAACATCAGTGCATTTCTGCTTTCTGGACAGCTTACGACTATCTGGCTTTCTGTGTGATTTTGCAGTCTGGAATTCTGTCATTTCGCTATTGCTCACTTTTCGCTATTGCTCACTTCCCTTGCAATTCGGTATTGGAGCAGCCACTCCGCTGGCTCCAGCGCAATAGCTGTTCGGCGCTTTGTCGTGGGATGGCAAGGCGGTGATAAGGCTTGTGCGTCGGGTATATTAGCGGCCCTGTGTTGAGAGGGCGCACCAGGATGGCTATGTGGTGACATTGGGGTGCACACTGGATGATGAGAGCTCACTGACGTGGCATTTAAGCCGACGTGGAACTGCATTATATTGTGGTTTGTGCTGAGGCACTGACCAGTCATCATAAATGCACGTCAGGTCAACTGGTGGGAGATCTGTGATTGGGGGAAGAACTATGAGGTACGTTGCTCCTTGCCTTATCTAACCTCTTCATCACTTCTTACCGTGAGGAAGTGAGTTTTGTCTTGATAGTCCTCTCATAGTGCGGTATCATGAGCACTCAACCTTGAGAGTCAACATTCTTCTTGGGGAGCATGCTGGTGGGAGACGGGCGTTGCCTCCGAAGGGCCTTGGACGAAGCACTCGGGTCACGGTCACCATGCCAACCCACTGGGAGTAGAGCACGCATGCTTTGCTGCTTGTCCTTTGGTC
This sequence comes from Chara braunii, assembly GCA_003427395.1. Classification (NCBI taxonomy): domain Eukaryota; kingdom Viridiplantae; phylum Streptophyta; class Charophyceae; order Charales; family Characeae; genus Chara; species Chara braunii. The sequence goes on from BFEA01000181.1 coordinate 1,629,119, forward strand.
TGCTTGCTGCGCTGTAGTGGTTGTGTCGGGCAGGCCAGTCCTATGGGGGAGAGACTAGTACCAGACCATCTATAAAGAGACGCCGGCAGGGATACACGGTTCACACTGTACATGAGTATAAAAATAGTCCGGACTGGGCTGGCCAGTCTTGCATCGACTTTGGGACCAGGGGTGGGCCGATTGTGCACCTTTAGACATGCTGCTCGACCAGAGCTTTCGGAACGTCGACATTAAAGCACCAGTACATGCCAGCTATCGGCCGCAAGCCCCTTTCGGAGGCCGCCCACCGCCGATTCATTGTATCTCGGGCTACTAAATTTTCGGAGAGGCTCGAAACAAGTTCTCCAGTTGCCTGGGGCCATGCACTGGTGGTTTAAGTGACAACTCGAGAAAGATTCAGGGGGAGGGTGGATTCCAGTAAACTGCTCGATTGTCAATTATGATTTTATTTTTATTTTTGATTAGTTACGGACACTGCTGACAGCTGACAGACTGTTGCAAGCAGAGTAGTAATTATTCATTGCTGCATTTCAATGCAAGGAAGATGAGCAATAGCGAATTTCAGCTATCAAACAACATCATATACACAAGACCAGATAGTCGTGACCTCGAACCAACAGCAGAATTGCATCACGAGTTTCACCAAATAGAAGACACCAAGAGCTCATAATTGACAATGCTGGTAAAGTCTCATCATCATCATCAATGAAGAACCAATGTTGATATCCTATCTGGCGCTCGGCGCCCAGACTACAGATGGCAGATCCTCTCTAGACTAGACTACAATGTCGAATGATGACGACAACAGCTTTCCCGAAGTACGAGCATACAATGACCAATGTCGCACGCTTCCAGCACCAGGTATGTCTCTCACCTCACTCACAACCTCGTTCCCCAACACACAGATGCCACTAGCACCCAAGGACCACCCTGCGCCACACCCAGCTTACAGCAGCGCAGCTCGGCTATGGCTGCCTGCTCCTTCCCTGCTCGCCTGTGAGCGAGTAGGCGCCAGCCAGCAAATAGCGCAGCAGCGCTTGCGCAGCATGCAGCCAGCACCCGAATACCGAATGAGGAGGCAGGCTCTTTGCTATATCGAAGTGGCCTGCCTGCGACCAGTCCCAGGAAGCTTCCAGTAGGCCCCGGTAGCCTGAGGCCCAGCACGATCGAGAACAGGCCTGGGGCCTGAGGTGGTTGCATGCACCCAACTGCCTTTGGCATGTGTTTGGCCCAGTACCCGTATCCAGCCCAGGGCCTGCATCCCATACATTCACACAGGCGGCCCGGGGCCTGGGTTCTCTCAACCAACTGGCTCTGCGCAACTGCCTGAATATCCTTAGTTGCGCAGTGGCCAAAATAAGGCCCTGAGGGCCTCGTCGAGCCTGCCTTCACTTAGGGCGGCCGACTTGCTCCACAAAGGGGGCTGAATGGGGCTCATAGAGGCAGTGGCCTCACATTCCCTCCTCCTTAGCTTCAACAGTCCTCTGAGAAGCTCAGTCTTCAACCATAGGGCGCTTTCCCTTCTGCAGAGATCTCTCGTAGTGGGCTACAACTTGTGGAGCGGTCTGCATGAGTTCCTCCCTGGTGAACCAGCGGTCTTCCTTCAGACCAGTGTGATGCCGGAACCGGACACAGTACTGCACCTTCGGTTTCGGAGGACGTCCCCTGCCTGTTGGTCTTGGTGCTGGCAGCTCCCTGTGGTCCACGATATCATCGATATCCACCTCTCCGTCCATGGCTGGGGGCAGCATTGAGCGACGAGAGGGAAACTGATCTGTTTCTTCAAAAGGTGCAAGGCGTGAAAGACGGGATAAGTACGAAGATGACCAGGGATCCTGACTACGTAAGAAGGTCCATCCGGATCAGTCCCAACAATATCTAAGACTTCCCATGGTCCAAAGTATTGTGGCATGAGCTTGCGAGAGATCCCGTGCTCCTGTCCCAGTTCTGAGGACTTAACCCAGACTCTATCCCCAACCCGAAATGAAGACTTGCGGTGGTGTTTGTTCACTGATTCTATCATAGCCGCTTGTGCCTTCTGCATCTGTTCTACAGCCTGCTTCATCTTCTGTTCGTACCGGTAAGCAAATTCTGAAGTACCTGGTGCAGCAGTTGACTGATTCTCAGGAAGGAGAAAATCTAAGGATAGTCTAGGCTTGAAAGTCGATAGCAAACTGTTTGGGCTCACCCTGATGGTGCTGTGTACAACATTATTTGTACAGACTGGCGATGAGAGCAAGCTTCTCATCCCAGTCCACCTGGTTGGGCTTGACGTAATGCCTCAACAGGTGTTGAACAGCGCGGTTCAGTTGCTCGGCTTGGCCATTGGCCTCTGGGTGGTTCCCAGAAGTCATTTGCAACTATGTTCCCTGTTCCGCAGCGGCGGCCTTCCACAACTCGCTGGTAAATCGGACATCCCTGTCACTGATAATGGACTTCGGTAAACCAAAATCCCTGACCCAATTCTCTTTGAACATTCTGATCACATACTCCGTCCTTGCTGTTTTCGACATTGCTACTAACCTACCATACTTACTAAATCTATCCACGATAACGAAGATGTATCTCATCCCACTCTTGTTGGTGACCAGTGTATCCATGAAGTCCATGGACAAGCTCTCACCAGGCCATTCGAGAATCAGAAGGGGCTTCAGGAGCCCAAGAGGAGCCAGCGTACGTGGCTTGTCCCTCTGACAGACTTGACAAGTCTCCACGAACATCCGATAGATCCTACCCTTCGGGATGCTAAACCCTGGGATAATCTCTATCGCGTGGACAACCTCCCTCTCTACAACCCCTGTCGGCTCTTCAAATAGATCAGGGTACTTGGCAACTACTCCCTCTATCTCCAGCAGCATTTTCACCGGCTCGCCTGCAGCAGAGACATAAACTAGATACATACCCTCCTCCTGATTTTGCTTATAATAATTGTAGAACCGGCCGCACACATGCACCCGTGGGACTCAATCGGACTACTAGTTTTAAACTTACGTAATCTGGCGGTCCCTCCACCTGGCAAAGTGTGTTTGACCACTTTTCGGTCCCAGTCAAACTGGGGCTGTGCCACAAAGAGGTAGTACATACCTAACAACATATCCATGGGGAGTTCGTCACTCACTAGGAACGAGACGCGATGTCTCAATTCCCCTCCCGCGTACGGGAAACAACACTTGACATCTTGGAGGTAGTCGTTGACTACCATGCGTGTTTCTTGGCATAGGTCGACTCCACAGGTCGACTCAGGCGCTGCACTTGCCCCTGTAAGCGCAGCCTCTCAACGCACGCGCGACTAATGAAGTTCCTAGTCGAGCAAGTGTCATAATAGGCCCCGGCCTTGCGGCCGCCAATGACCACCTCGCTGACGAACATCTCACCCTTCGGGGCTTTGACTAAGGCCGTCCAAGAAGCTAGCCGGTCTCATCTAGACCACTCCTCTAGCTCCTCTAAGGACTCGAACACATTCATCGAACAGAGGGTCGATGGGTCTGAACGTGTTTGCGGGACGACGCTGGAGTCAGTAGCTTGGGCCATCTCTCGAGATGGTGAGGGTGTATCCACCACCTCGACCCTAGCGGGAAAAACTGTTACTCCTACTGGTCCGATGTGTTTCCCGGCGCAGTGCCAGACGTACTAGCTACATTGCTACCAACAGGATGGGGGGATCCCAACGCCTGCCCCATCGTAGGCGGGATCTTATCGGTCACCTTCTTGTTGCGGCACTTGAATTGGTTATGGCCATATTGACCACAACGAATACAGGCCTGCCGTGTATATCGATCTCTCCACAGTCCTCTGTGAGACCCGCCTTCTCCCATGGGGGAGCGTTGGGGTCAACTTGACTCCTTGACCGGGAGCCTCTGCGGCGTCTACCGGTCGCCTTACCTTTCTGAGCTACGGCAGCAACTACTCCACCCTCTGAAGTTTCTCTGCTGCCAGCCTTTGAACCTACTCCCTCCTGGAAGTTGTCGTCTAACTCGATGGTTGAACCATCGTTATCGACAAACATAATGCAGCCCTTCGCCTTCCAGTTGGGAGGCAGTGTTTTCTTCCTACTGTCCGTTGTGGGATTATGTCCATGCCCTATCTTCGCCTCCAGGTCTAGGGCCTTCTTGTTGAACGAGGGAAAGTTGTGAACATTGATGTTGGCCTCACCTGCCAACTGATTCCTGAGAGGCATTGGAAAGCATCTCAGGTAGGAGGTGAGTAAAACCTGGGGATCATAGCGCACTTTAGGGGCACAGATCAGACACTCTACCACGTCGGTGGCCTCCCTTATTGACTTAAACTGCCTCGTGTGCAGTGTCAAGATAACCTCAGTGAGGATCATGCCACCTTTCTTCCACCAGTTTAAGGAAGTCATCCACTTGTTGGGTGACCGCCCAAGGGTGGAAGTCATGACCGTACCCCTGTAGTTGCACTAAACCACTCAACCATCGTGTTGCACTACCCTCTAGATAGGATGCGGCCACAAGCACTTCCTCGTGCGGCAAGGTGAGCTTACACTTGACATAGACTGGCACTGCCCTCAACCACGTGTCGAGGTCTTCGCCCCTCTTATCCCCTGTGAAGGGTTTGGGAGTGGCGATGGCCGTCTTTGGTACCCATTGTGTTTGTCCCGGTCCCTGCATCACTCCAGGCTGTGGACCTTGTGACACAGGCTGCTGTGCTAGCTGCTGGGCTGTGTACCCTGCAGCTGTACAGGCTGCGAGACAGCAGGTTGCGTGGTAACTGCAACCTGCAACGGAGATTGGGTAAACACTGTATGTACAGGAACCTGCAAACTAGATCTTGCTGATAACCCTCCTGATAGCGGCATGCCTAGGGAAACGATCGCGACCGATGATGGGGCTACATATGGGGATACCCCAGTCACCGGTGGGACAAAAGGAGGAGGTTGTACAACGGGCCAGGCACCAAGCCCGGACATTGATGGCACTCACTGCCTGCGTTCGCCCAACCAACATGGCGATACTTTGTTGAATGTCCTGAAGGATGGTTGTCTGATGGTCCTGCATTTCAACTACATTTAGCAGGACAGACCGTATGGTCCTCACATCATCAGTCACGTGCGTCAGCTCCATCTCGTCTAGCTCACTAACGTCCGCTTGTCTCCGCTGCATCCTAGCTCTTCTTCTAATCATCCTTTCTTTCTCCGCTTTTATCTCTCCTAATGCCTTCTGTAGTTGTGCCTCCTGCAATGCTGCTGGTAGTATGGAGATCTCGTCGGAAGTCAACACTATTGGCTGGCTTGCCATTACGCCAGTGGACTGACTCAGGGTCCGCGCGACCGTTGACCCTACAGATTTTGAACTACTAGCCTGGGAACTCTGTTGCGCATAAGTGGCCATGATTGCTGAAGCTGCGGCTTCACTTACGAATGCTCTGCTTGCCTCTTCAGCCCTAGCTCTCCTTTGCTGCTGCTGCCTCTCCCTTCGCCGGCGGAAAAGATATTTGTCACCCTCTAGACCTAATGCCAAATGGGCAACTGAGCGCCTTGCCGATCGCAAGATCCGGTCGTCCTCTCTAGTGTCCTCCTCGTCGCTCATAAGCTACAACACTGTACACAATCTGCACTACTGCACTCTGGGTGCCTACCGCAGTGTAGTGCACAAACCAATTTAAAATAAATAACTAATTAATTGGTGGCTGTTTCGGAGTAGATACAGGTAAGTCAAATTCCTACAAACGAAACAATTTTTAGTCTGATTAATCCGCAAACAAAATGCACAATGAACAATGACAAATGGCTGTACATCTAACTAATCAAAACATAAAAATAGAATCATGTGTGGATAGGACAGTACGGAATTTTTCTCGAACTTATCACCTGAAATCTACCCCTCCCTTAGTTCCCCTTAATGTCTCTTGATGTCAGCGTCCCTGAGCAATCCGGAGAGTGTTGCGTGTCTAAAAGGTGTGTGTTCGGCCCACCCCTGTGCCCCGAGTATCTGCTGAGCTGGCCAGCCCTTCACTGGATTATCCTTGCGTGCAGCGAGCCTTAGAATCATTGGCTGATCCAGAGGCAATTTAACGACCGCCCCCAAGTGTCATCAGGAATTATTTTACGTTGCAGCAGGACGACGATCACAACCAATGATTTTCCCCTTCCGGTGCTTATTTAAAGACGCCCGGTCTCGTCTCCCTTAGGGCTGGCCTGCCCTTCAGTACCCATCTAACAGCGCAGCAAGCCAAACAAAGGCCAAGCAGCAAAGCATGTGTGCTCTACTCCCGGTGGGTTGGCATGGTGACCGTGACCCAGTGCTTCGTCCAGGGCCCTTCAGAAAGCTCCGCCCATCTTCTCCCAGATGTTCCACGTGAACATTGCCGACTCTCAAGGTTGAGCGCACTCGACACCTCACAATGAGAGGACTCTCAAGAAGGAACACAACCTCACGGTAAGAAGTGTCGAAGAGGGTAGATAAGGTTAAGAGCAACGTACCTCAAATAGTTGCCCCCAACCACAAAGATAATCTCACCAAATGACCTGATGCCGATTGTGATAACCAGTCATTGCTTCGGTACAACCAGCATTACACGCTGTTCCACCTCAGCACCAATCACACATACACCACGTAGCCTTCCTGGCGATCCCCTCACCTCCTGGGTCGCCACACACTCGTCTCCGCCCTCCTCACTACACACCACTTACGGCCCAATTCACCAAGCAGACCGCATGTATGTACCACATTAGGCAGAAGACAAGCACCAGATGAGCGCAATTGTACCTCAGCTCCGATACCAAATTGCAAGGAAGATGAGCAATAGCGAACTTCAGCTATCAAACAACATCATATACACAAGACCAGATAGTCGTGACCTCGAACCAACAGCAGAATTGCATCACGAGTTTCACCAAATAAGAAGACACCAAGAGCTCATAGTTGACAATGCTGGTAAAGTCTCATCATCATCATCAATGAAGAACCAATGTCGATATCCTATCTGGTGCTCGGCGCCCAGACTACAAATGGGAGATCCTATCTAGACTAGACGACAATGCCGAATGATGACGACAACAGCTTTCCCGAAGTACGAGCATACAGCGACCAATGTCGCACGCTTCCAGCACCAGGTATGTCTCTCACCTTACTCACAACCTCGTTCCCCAACACACAGATGCCACATGCACCCAAGGACCACCCTGCGCCACACCCAGCTTACAGCAGCGCAGCTCGGCTATGGCTGCCCGCTCCTTCCTGGTCGCCCGTGAGCGCATGAGCGCTGGCCAGCAAATAGCGCATCAGCGCTTGCGCAGCATGCAGCCAGCACCCGAATGATGAATGCGGAGGCAGGCCCTTTGCTATATCGAAGTGGCCTGCCTGCGTCCCGTCCCAGGAAGCTTCCAGCAGGCCCCGGTAGCCTGAGGCCCAGCACAATTGAGAACAGGCCTTGGGCCTGAGGTGGTTGCATGCACCCAACTGCCTTTGGCATGTGTTTGGCCCAGTACCCGTATCCAGCCCAGGGCCTGCTTCCCATACATTCACACAGGCAGCCCAGGGCCTGGGTTCTCTCAACCAACTGGCTCTGCGCAACTGCCTGAATTTCCTTAGTTGCACAGTGGCCAAAATAAGGCCCTGAGGGCCTCATCGAGCCTGCCTTCATTTCGGGCGGCCGACTTGCTCCACAACGGGGACTCATAGAGGCAGTGGCCTCGCATCAATCTGTTTTAGACTACTGTTGCAGGTATAGTAGTAATTATTCTTTGCCGCATTGCAATCTGTTTTAGACTACCATCTTCACCCGAATACAACGTACAATCATTGTAGCTGTATTTGGGGCAACTCCGAGTCTAGATACAGCAATAATGGCCGTACATTTTATTCGGGTGAAGATGGTAGTCAAAATAGGACTAGAATTGTCTGTAGGGGTCTGAGCTTATCTGGTGTTACCGCTCGACTACTTTCTGACATATCTGGACCAGGACGATAGGAGGTCTACCCGTAGACAGGCACTCAGTCGGCCGATCACTTTCTCAGACCTCTTCGTCAGGTGTAAGTCAGTGTATGTCCCAGCCTTTCGTCAATCAGTACAGCACCGATTACAGGAGGTAGAGGATAGGAGAGGGAGAGCATGAACAAGGAAAGCTASAGTAAGGCTAGGGGAGAGGAGCTAGGTAGGCTGGAAGCTATTCATCAGTCAGCACTTGATCCCTCAGGTCCCTTCGGCGCAGTCGCGTGAGTCTGGCCGAAGTACAGGCCGTACAACAGGAAAYGTTGGCCGCACTGATAGCTGGCCAGAACCAGATCATGGCTGCGCTTAGCGCCAAGGCCTACGGCTAGGCCAGTGCAACCTGCTGTAGCCCCTCCTACRGTTGCGGGTCCATCGATGACGCTGCCACCTATGAGAAGCCCCTTTGTCCCACAGTTTGGCATTAGTCCAGCAAGCGGTAAATTAGCAGGTGTTAGCAGACAGACCCTGGGACAGTCCTCTTCAGTCCCCCGTCCCGCGGCTRCAGCTACAGGGCAGCCGTATGTCCAGCAGCCTTTACAACGGCTTCTGAAGCAGCAGCAAGTACAGCCGCCACCTCAGCAACCTGTCCCACCAGTGTCCCAACAGCTTCTGCAGCAGCAGCAGCAGCAAAAAGTACAGCTGCAATAAAGCGCAGTTTCCCAGTGGGGCTGTATGCTAGGCTACGAATCCCCCTCGGCGGCGGCCATCCGCGGCCAAGTCCGCGGCCGCGGTCTAGGCCGCGACCCCGCGGACATGGCCGCGCGTCCGCGCGGCTGCTGCGGCTGCATAGCGGCCAGTGGGGAGG
>BFEA01000181.1:1639407-1657465 GCA_003427395.1 Chara braunii
TAAAAACGAAGAATACAAATAGCTGCAAACCAAAAATCCCAAAAAGAAAAAAACGAACTTTTTTAAAATTTTATTTTTAAATTTCTCTTCTCCACCTTTTCTGTTTTTCATTTTTTATAATTCCAAAAAAGTATCTGTTTCTAAAAAAAAAAAAATGGGGTTGTAGGGATTAAAATTCCCTACAACCCCATGTGAGGAACAAGCCCTCAAGTGGCCCTATCAGACATCACATTGTTCTGGGCCAAGGCCCCAGCAAGCCAAGTGCCCACCCTAAGTGAAGGCGGGCCTGAATATTCGTCACAGGCCAAATTCGACATTTCCATATGTGGGTGTTCAGGCTCTTGCAGCGCGTCAGTTGGTTGAGTGAACGCTCGATACTCACTAAGCTGCGCCGTACAGTTGGCCCAGGCCACGAAAGTTGTGCCTGGGCACCTACACACAAAGCAGGGCCGATACATTGAGAAGCAGGCCGTCGGACTTTGGAAAAGCAGTTCAGCCGACACACCTACCTGGGGGCCCTGCACAGATGCGGCTAACAGCCCAAGTCCGGAGACTCAGGCCGCGCCCAACTGTAAAGGGCCCAGGCCCTCAATTGTAAGTCTCGGCCTGGGCACAGGGTCTGAGGCCCAACCGGAAGCTACTGGAAGCTTCCAGGCAGGCCACACACAGCATCCAGCAGGCTGCCACTTCCATAAAGGAAGTGAGGCAGCCCAGGCCAGGCATTCTGGCCAGTGCTGGCATTGGGGAAGTGCTGCTGCGCTATTGCCTTGACGCTGCGCTGCTGCCAAGGGCTCTGACGGAGCGCAAGAGGGGTAGTGGGGCGCTGCAGGGCAGCGGGGCGCAGGCAGCCATAGCCGGGCTGCTGGGCGCCAGGGGGTACAGCGGATGATAGGGTGGTCTTCAAGGAGTGAGGCGCTGTGTGGGATAATCAAGTTCTGCTTGAGGGTGACGAGTTACGTACCTGGTACATGAAGAGAGGTCGTCGATGGTGTTGACAGTCATGTACATTGGTCTTCGTGAGCCAAAGCGATCCTGTTGTGTGAACCAGCTGTAGAGTAGGATAGCATGGTAGAGTAGGCTGGGAGCTGTGCGCCAGACAGAGAGAGCGACTCTGGATACTGTGTTGGTGTGGCCTACGGGCKTGGACATYGGCTCAATACTTSATTGTATTGCTCTTTATGGRTRGTTTTCTCRGTGCATTTGTACTCTCTACTTGGGATACTACTACTTGCTCAGCTGTGTGATTTCGCAACTTGGTTTTATGTATATCGCTCACACTCATATTCCTTGCAATTTGGTATCAGAGCTGGTTAATGATCACCGCTTACCTGACACCGGTGACATTGTAACTTGGTGCGCTGAGGATGCTTCATGTGCAGTGAGAATACTTTGCCGCTGGTTGAATAGCGGGGCCTAGGTAGAGAGGCCAGCCACTGGAAGGGTGTGACGACAGCGTGGGAGCTGTGGCGACAGCGGATGTATACATGATGATGAGAGTATGCTGACGTCGCATTTTGGCTGAGGTGGCACTACATTGCGTTGTGGGTGGTACCGAGGCTATTGACCGGTCATCGAAATGCACATCAGCCCAATTGGTGAGAAATCTGTGGTTGGGGGCAGCTATCTCCAGGTACGTTGTTCCCATTCCTTATATACCCTCTCAATCTCTTCTTAACGTGAGGAAGTGAGTCCAACTTGAGTGTCCTCTCTTCCTCTCTTTGGTAAGGAGTCGTGTGCGCTCTATCTTGAGAGACGACATTCTTCCCGGTGGCGCATCTGGCAGGAGAGGGCGGTGCCTCTGAAGGGCCCTGGTCGAAGAACGTGGGTCACGGTCACCATGCCAACCCAATGGGATTAGTACACGCATGCGATGGCTGATTTGTCCATTGAGGCTCTTTGATGCGCTGATAGAAGGGGTGTGCGGACTAACCAGTCCTATTGAGACGCTCCCAGACCGTCTATAAACATTTCTGGTTGGGGTCTGAACTGTCCACTGGCTGTGATCGTCGTCCTGTTTGCGACGTTAAATAATTCCTGAGGAGATGGGGGCTCTCCTTAAATCCCTCCTGATCAGCCAGATCAGTCACACGTAAGGCTCGTTGCACGCGAGGGTAAACAAAGGGGCAGGCTGGTCATAAGCATACTTCTTGGGCACAGGGGTGGGCCATGGTTGCACACCTTAGACACCGCAGCTTGATGATGCTCACAGGTACGTTGGCTACATGGGAAGGGGATTCCAATTGTGAACTCAACTGTACATCACTGACATATCCATTGTGCATACATCTGCTCACACTAGTCTAAGTTTATTTTGATTAGTTGGTTGACCAACTGCTGACACTTGACAGACAGACTAGAGTAGGACTGTAATCTACCATAGTCAGTTCTTCTCAAATCTTCTGTGCAGACTAATCAGAGTAGAGTTTAGACAATGTGTACAGTTTGTGTAGATGCTGTCGATACCGCTTGACTAGTAGACTAGGTAACTCGCCGGATGTTTATTTAATTATTTATTTTTAGATCTGGTCAAACGCATGTTGCGGTAGGTTCCAGCGAGGACATTAGTGCAGACAACGCCTGCCTAACCTATGAGTGGATCAGAGGGTGGTGAAGGTAGAGATGACGATAGGAGGATAACAAGGCATCATCCCTTAGAATTCCTAGAGTGTTTAAGGCCCTACAACCGGGAGAAGAGAGAAGATTAAGGGTTGAAGCTAGGGCCCGTAATCTTGAGGCTGTAAGGGAAACAGCAGCAGCTAGAGCGGTAGCAATGGCTACTTCCGCAGCAACTGCTGCGAACTCAACAGGTCAAGGGCTAGGCATGCCGACCAGTTCACACTCAATCTCCAGTACGTCAGGGGTGGGCACTAGTCAAATGGCGGGCTCGCAGCTCAGCTCTCGCCGCCTCCACGCACCCGGGAGTAGATGGAGCTCCAACAAGTAGAGAGGATCCGCTTGAGATTAGAGGAGGAACTTAGGCAAGCTACTAAGAAAGAGAAAGAGATCAAAGAAAGAAGTGTCATATTAGAGGGGAGGGAGGCAGACATGGCTGCACTAGAGGCATTAGAGGACTCTGCACTTAACACTACAGGAAAGATGCTGAAGGCAAGTGTCCTATCCATGCATGCATACATAGACAGTAAAATGGACGCAATGCAGGATACTCTAGACCAGATTCTGCAAGCGCTGCATAAGCCAGGGATCCGGCCAACAGCTTTACCATCGCTGCCACTCTCAGCGATGACAGGCCTCTATGCCGCTCAGTCAGGACCACCACCAAGTGTTTCATTAACAGTAGCACTATCTCAGACTGTTGCTTCTTCATCTTCTGGTCCAGCGACTGTTGCTACACCACAGTCGCCACCTGTCTCGCAAGCGGGACAACAATATCCTTAGTATCCCAAGACCCCACTGAACCCACCTGCAACCTTCTCAGGAGACAAGAAGGATGAGGCTCTCGACACATGGTTGAGAACGGTGCCAGTGTGGGTGAGGGCCAAAAGGACATTGGTAGAAGAGGAGGTGATTACTGCTGCATCCTCAGCAGCCCGTTGGCTAAACGGATTGGTAGCTTCAAAGGGCTTCGGCAGGAACATGCATGAATGGGCGCAGACCCATACATTAGAAAGCTTTATGGACTTAGTGGAGGCTCGTTGGCACAGCCCTCAGCAGGCACAGATTGCCACTGATGAGCTCTTGAAACTTGATACTAGAAAGTACAAGTCTGTGCGGGAACTCACCACAGTTGTAGAGCGCCTGATCGTCGTCCCGGGAGTGGAGTACAATCCACAGGTCTTGCTGACCATGTTCCTGAGATGTCTTCCCACAGACATTAGGAATTTATTAGCCAGCGAGGTTTCATCAGGAACAAAAATTTAGACCGTGAAATAAATCCCGCGCGGTTTCATCACATTTTCCACTTTTGCTAGGTCCAACGGGAAAAGTAACCCAACTTTCACAATTTTTTGCGATCAGAAGGATGACCCAACAACTCTGAAAATTCGAGGGTCCGTAGATTTTGTCGTGATCTTTAAAAGAAAAATATTTAAAAAAATAACAAAATCATTTGAACCGCGAAATAAATCGCGGGGGTAATTAGACGCATTTTTGAATTTTGCCACTCCGCCAGTTCCCCCCACTGTGCTATCGGTAGCCCTCATGGACCTGTGCTACCGGTTCCCCCTAATTTATGACGGCGGGGGTAGTGGTGGTTTAAGAAGACCTCATCATGTCTTCGATCATGCGCAAACTTGAGGCCAGGGATAAGGCCACATCCAATGAGTTTGTGCTGGTCGATGGCTTGTTGTTCCTCGAGAAGCCAGGGAATAAAAGAGTATTTGCGTAGTTTATGTTTAGGTGAGTGTCATGACACAACCAGTCATTTTGGTTTCAAGAAAACGTCAGCGAACTTAGTGCAGCGTTTCTGGTGGCCCCCAATGATGCATGATGCGCAGAAGTATGTTGAGACTTGCCAAGTTTCTCAGTGTGGCAAACCAATGACGCAGGCACCACTTGGGCTTAGCAAGCCCTTGCCTATCCCTGCTGCTCCTGGTCAGAGTGTGTCCATGGACTTCATGGATATTCTTGTGACCAGCAAGCGCGACAAACAACACATCTCCGTCATCGTGGACAGATTTAGCAACCACACTAGAGTGACTGCCATGCCTGAGACCACTACGACTGACCATGTAATAAAGCTGTTTATGGATAAGTCCATTGTCAGTAACAGTGATGTTAGATTCACTAGCGACATGTGGCAAAGCACAGCCCAGCAGATGGAACCCAACTGCAGAAGACATCAGGGAATCACCCCGAGTCCAATGGCCAGGCAGAGCAGATGAACCAGGTAGTGCAGCCCCTGCTTCGACACTATATTAAGCCAAGCCAGGATGACCGGGATTGGCTGTGTTTTGTTAGAGCCCGGCTGGATCTGTGCATGTTTTCTTTCATCTGTTTTGCGTTTTTGTTTAGGTTTCCCACTCAAGCTCCAGTCTCCCACGTCGTGGCCGCAAGTCCATTTGTATGTGTTCACTGGTCGGTCGCTTTATCGAAAGACGACCACATTGGCCGAGTGCTGCCAGGCAGCGGCCCTTCGGCCTTAGTCTCTCTTTCTTATCACTTCTTTTTTCTTATATCCTTCTCCGCTATTTCACTCAAAGATTTAGCACGGTGGGTAGCCTTTGCAATATTTTTGTCCATTTTTGTTTTTTATTCACCCAATGTATTGGGACATCCTGACAATTGTATACCTCCAAATCCTTGCTTTGGCTTTGAGAGATCCGTTAAAAAAAAAAGATTTCATAATGGCTTTTAGTCCACTCCGTTGTGAGAGCGATGGAGTGCTCTATCGAATAAATCGGAAAAAAGCGCCCCAATTCATCCTAAGACTCCAGTGAATTAAGTCACCATTGAATGGACTCACCCAATTGGGACAAACTCGATGGGGACCGCAGCATATCCGGAGGAAGGCTCTTGTTCGTCTGCGGAATCTGACTGACCCTCCTTGCTGCCTGTAAGGCTTGGTTTCCCTCTCTTGCATCATATTTGTTAATTAATTTCTGGTTTACACGACTTCAAGCAAATAAAGCAGCTAAGACCACAATTAACATAACCACAGTCAGAGTACCAAACAGAAAACCCCAAGAATCATCAGACATTTCTGACAAAATCCATGGTGCGAATTTGATATAACAAGCACTGGCTCCCCGTGAACCTCATAAAAAGCTGTAAAGCAATGCTTGTGAATCGAGTAGGTGATTTTGGATTTGCTCTTGGTATTATGGGTTGTTTTGCTTTTTTTCAAACAGTAGACTTCTCAACCATTTTTGCTTGTGTTAGTGCCTTTGTGTTTGAACAGCAGAATCATAATTCGCATGTCGGGGGAACATATTTACAGGTGTCTGATAATTCAGGTGCAAAAATCGTACAGTGTACCAAAATCCTGCATCCTTTCAAAAAACAAAGAATATTAGCGACACTCACGATCAACTGGATTTTGTACTTGACTGACTCTTGCGAGCCTCCAGGCACAAAGTGCAGCGATTCCGACATCTCCGTCGATTTGCTGGACACAAAGTGGTGGCCAAAACTGCTTCAAAGTTTATACTATTTAGAATCTCAAAAAAATCTAGTCTTATTCCAGCCCATAACGGCCATGCGGACAGCCACCCCTCGGAAATCTCGGTGCACAATTAAACAATATCAATTTTTGGTTATTACCACCTCTCATCACCAGCCTGCACAACGATATTGTACACAACACTACCGGCACGACTCCCAACCAGCTGCATCTTGACTCCCGACCAGCTGCATCTTGGTTGGAAGCCCAGATCTGCTCTTGATTTTCTGCTGCCTGAGAACCAGCCCACAGCAGCACCTGGCAGCATAGAATTCACTGTCAAGTATGACCAGATGCTGCAGCAGGCTGTCAAAAATCTTATAAAAGCTCAGGATGCTATTTTAGCATCTGAGAACAGGCACAGACGGCCATCCACATTCCAAGTAGGAGAAAGAGTTTGGGTTAAGTCAGCTGAACTGGGACAGAAACTGGGTTTTTCTAGGAAACTTATGCCGCAGTACTTTGGGCCCTGGGAAGTTTTAGACATAGTTGGGGATGCACCGGACGGACCCTCTTATGATATTTGAATCCCTGGTCACAGACTTATATGTTTCCTTCAAGGAGATTAATGAAGCCCCCAACCATGGACGAACACACGGGACATTGACGATATAGTTGAGCACAAGCTGATTCCTGTGCCCAAGCCTCCAGGCAGGGGACGCCCTCCGAAACCGCAGATGTAGTACAGAGTGCGGTTCAGACATCATATTCATCCTAAAGCAGACCGGTGGTTCACAAGAAAAAAACTAATGAAGACTGATCCGCAGGTAATCTCAGGATATGACAGAAGATTGAAAGGGAGGCAGCCTGCTGATTGAAGACTTCTCAGAGGAATATCGAAGTAGAGGAGGAGGGAGTGCGAGGACTTAGGTCCTCAGCATGCCCTTGAGGGGCCCTTACAGCCTGTGCCCACCCTAAGTGAAGGCGGGCCCCCAAATCTCAATGAGGCCTGACTTCGTCAAATTCGCAAAGCTTTGGTCGGTGCCAGACAGTTGCCACACACCAGTGTGTTATGAACCTGGTTGCTTGTTGTCAAAAGACCAACACTCACACACATAGACTTCCAGGTATGCCCATACATACACAGAAAGGAAGGGGAGAGGATGGGAGTATCACACCGCACAGGGAGAGATAAACACAGCGGAAGACTTGACCATGCGATATGACAGAGAATACTGAAAGTGCAATTCACTCCACAGAATCCTCACAACCAGTCACAAAGGAAAGCCTAGTAGATCACATCCAGGAAACAATGAAACAAAGATATTTCAAACCCAGTATCAACACTGTTTACTAAACTCGGAGTCTCGAATTGTCAGAATAACCCCAGAACTATGGTGCGCTGCTCAGAAATGAGCAGCTTCACTCCCCAACCCTAAACAACCGCTAATAACAACCCTGAGTCCCTGAAACATCAAGCGCCACCCAAATACTGCCTCCAGAGGGAAGCGCCACCCTGAAACAGGCCTCTGAGGCCAAGCGCCACTCAGAGGATGAAGAAGAAGACCAGTGCCACAATGTCTGATGATGATGTAAGTGTCGGATGACTTCCCGGGTGGAAGTCTACAGCAGCGCCACCTCTCCTGACAAGATGATCTCTGAGGAATAGCTGCAGCGCCACACACCCTGTAACCCTATACTTCGGAGGAGGGTCCAGCAGGGCACCACTTCTCTCGCCTCCAGCAGACTTCGAATAGCCCGAACCTTCGTACAGCCCCGCGTGCTGTCAGAGTACAGCGCAGGTCCCAGCTATGGCCGGCGCTTTGCAGGTCCAGCGATGTCTGTCTCCTCCAACGCAGAAGTTGTCACCACTCCAATTCATGAGTTGCACAGCAGCGATCTACACAGTACCAACTCCGGAAACCAGCAAGTCATTGTGCTGCCTCACACCTGAGGACAATAGACTTTGCGGTTTTCAGAAGTTCCTTGCAAGTAAACCAGCGATCTTCAGTATGTGGCTGGTATGAAAACTTCACAAGGTACTCCTTATCTGGACCTGTACCTGACTCGTCCTCAATGGATTCCACCTCATATCCTTTACCAGGGATAGGGGGACCGGACTGAGGAGGCCTGTCTGGGAATGCATCAGCTGGGGTGAATGGCAATAGCTTAGATGCATGAAGACAGGGTAGGTTTGTAGATGCAGAGGGACATCCACTGTATAGGATGGTCCGAAAGGATCAGCTCCCAATGTATCTAAGACCTGCCATGGATCCATATATCGTGGCAGCAGCTTTAGGTGAAATGTCCTCCTCTCGTGACAACTCAGAACTGAGTACCCACACCCAATCACCTGTGCAAATGATAGAAGGACGTCTATGCGGATTAGCCTGCTGAATCATAGAGTTTTAAGCTTTCAACAGGTTGGCACGGGCGCGCTCTATGTCCACACGGTAATGTCCAGTGAACTCTGCAGTTCCAAGCGTCAATGTGGGGGTAGCCTTATCGATGACATCATCAAGAGGCTGGCATGGCTCACGACCCCAGTGCAACCGATAGGGTGTAAAGCCAGTAGAGGAGTGTACAAACGTGTTATACACTAGTTGTACACGACCAAAATGGAGATCCCAGTCCTGCTTATCTGGACTGATCACAGGACGCAGCAGCTGAAACAAAATCTGGTTCATCACTTCAGCCTAACCATTGGCTTCAGGATGACGACCAAATGTCATGTCCAGTCGAGAATGAAGGTAATCCCTGCATTAGGATTGCCATTTATTGCTGCAAAATCTAGGATCTCAATCACTATCAATGGAAGTGGGTGGTCCATAATGTGTAACCCACCTGTCAGCAAATGCCGCCTGGACGGCTGGAACTCGAGCCTCGGCTGGCAAGGGGATGAACTCTGCGTATTTGGAGAACCGATCCACGCATACCATAACCTGACGCATACCACAAGGTGTGGTCCTACCCAAGTCAGTAAAATCAATAGATACTGACTGTGCAGGTGCTTCAGGGGTGGGTAGTGGTTTGAGTAGCCAAGGGGAGGTCGTCATACCACCTTGTTCCTTTGGCATAACTCACAAGTTTCCACATAATGCAACATGTCACTCCTCATTTCCTTCCAGAAGAAGCGTTGCGACAGGGCTGCATACGATTTGAAGGCACCAAAGTGACCACGAGCATCATGACACTCTGACATCAGAAGTGTTCTCAGCTTGCGGTCCCGGGGAATGCACAGGCGTTCCTCACCTCTGCTGCAAGTATACAGCAGATCTGAAACCAGAGCATATCCTGGTTCAGAGGCAGGATCATCCTGGAGATTCCTCACTATAGGCCCAAAAATCGGATCCGGAGGCAGCAAACGGGCAATGGTCTGACGAGTCTTGTCTCCAAAAGAGTGAGTAAAGGAGATAAGAAAGAGAGCGTCAGGCCTACGAGAAAGGGCATCTGCTACACGATTGTAGCAACCCTTCTTGTGCTTTATTTCAAATCAAACATGTCAATGAACTGAATATAGCGAGCAAGCTTGTCATTCAGTTCTCCCTGGGACTTCATCCACTGTAGGGTGGAGTGATCTGAAAAGATCTTGAAGTGTCTGTCGAGGAGGAAACCAATACTTGAGCGCTGACACAAGAGCATAAAGCTTTTTCTCATAGGTAGAGTCCTGCAGCTTCTTTGTTTTGATCTTCTTGCTCATGAATTCAACAGGCTGCAAACCATTCCCATCATCCTGCTGAAGTACATCCCCTGCACCATACTGACTACCATCAGTAGTGAGCACAAAAGGCAAAGTAGGGTCGGGTAACTTCAGAACAAGGCCACGAATCAAGGCCTCCTTGAGACGTGAGAAAGCCTCCCGACACTCTGATCTCCAAAGAAAGGAAGTGTCTTTCTTTGTGAGGCCAGTCAGGGGTGTTGCAATAGAGGATAAGTTTTTAATGAACTTCCTGCAGTAGGATACAAGGCCTAAAAAAGACTGGACATCACGAATGCTAACAGGCTTCGGCTAGTCCTGAACAGCAACAACTTTCGTTGCCTCAGGAGCTAACCCCTCTCCACAAATGACATGACCCAAATAGACTACAGAGGGAACTCCAAAAAAGGACTTCTCCCTGTTAATCTTATACCGATTATCATGTAAAGTTTGGAGGATCAGAGTCAGATGTTGCACATGCTCCTGGACAGAACGATTGAATACCAGGATATCATCCAAGTAGGCAACTACGAACTTGTCCAGGTAAAGCCCGAGTATGCGATGCATCTCTGTTTGGAAGGTGCCTGGGGCATTGCAAAGACCGAATGGCATGACTAGGTACTCATAAGTACCATACCTGGTCTTGAAGATTGTCTTGTGGACATTGCCTTCTTGCTAAAAATGGTACAGCCCTGCACCATATCCAACAGATCATCGATACGAGGAAAAGGCTCTGTGGACTTCCTCGTGATCTTATTAAGACCCCTGTACTCCACACACATTCTGAATTCACCATTCCCCTTCGGAACAAAGAGGACTGATGCCCCAAACTCAGATGTGTTGGGCCGGGTCCAGCCTTTGCTGGTCAGGGTCTCTAACTGTTTCCTGAGCTCATCAAGTTCAGCAGGGGACATCCTGTAGACTCGGCCCTCGGGAGGGACCGAACCAGGCAGGAGCTCAATCTTATGTTTGGTATGCCTGTGGACAAGTCCATTAGGCTCCTCCATAACATCTGAGAATCGGTCAACAACCTGCTGAATCTGAGAGGGACAGGGAGCAGTCTCCACATCAGTCTGTTTGGCATAGGCCACGAACAGACGGGTGTGGTCAGTCTGGCGAGAAAGTCGCATAAAGTTGCGAGCACAGATGCAAAAACAGCTACTCGCCGAATGGTACTCGTCAACAAGCAAACAAGGGCGATAGACCCCATGCCAGTCAGGTAGCTCAACCCTAGGGATCCGCCAGTCGATCCTGGGTTTGGTGGCACTCAACCGCTGCATGGAGAACACGAGGTCAAAGGGAAAATCCGGGAACACATAGAAATTCAGGCGATGCCTGATTTCTCCCTGCTTGTCAAAGGTCACAGATAGATCCTTGACAACAGTTGTGATCCTAACAGTGGAGGAGTCGCCAATGCAAACCTCAATAGGTTGTCGCAACTTCACTAGTCTCTGATCCAGGTGCAACTTGCTGACTGTCTTGGGAGACATGACATTGTGTGTGGCCCCACAGTCCAAAAACCCTTTGAACTTGGCTCCCAGGATAGAGGGTCGAAGCAGGATGAGTTCTGACCTATGCTTTTTCCTTTCCTACAAAGATAAGAAAAGACCAGCGAGGCACTGAGAATCATCCTCCTCCCACGCATCATCCAACTCAGTGTCCTCATAAACAAAGGACTTTGAAGATACGACTCCAAAAACAGAACCAGCGAGAAAATGTGAAGATTCATCTTCATCAGAAGGTGAATCAACAGTGGTAGAAGGAGTTGTCCTGCAAAGATAAGAAAAGACCAGCGAGGCACTGAGAATCATCCTCCTCCCACGTCTCATCCAACTCAGTGTCCTCATAAACAAAGGACCCTGAAGATACAACTCCAAAAACAGAACCAGCGAGAAAATGTGAAGATTCATCTTTATCAGAAGGTGAATCAGCACTGGTGCAAGGAGTTGTTGCTTCCACCTCTCTCTGCTCTAGTTTTTGAACTAGACCTACCTGTAGACCTGCGAGGCATACTGGGACAATCCTTTAAGAAATGGTCCCCCTCCCACGTCAGGCAGACACCCGTCCTTTCTCTTCCTCCAGACCCCCTCATGGATCCTGAGTGCATGCCAGGGGAAGGTGGAAGGATCAAGGGGGTCAGCTGGCTAGCGGATGTCACGTGATAAAGGCACTCTCTGGGCACCCGGGGAAGAGGCACGTCCCTTACCTTTCCCCTTGCTGCTGGTTGATGCTTTCTGGGTTGGGGTTTTGCCCTTAGTCAGGCCCATCAAAGCATCAGCCATGGCAAGAACAGCAAGATCTGCAGCAGATGAGGAAGCAGTCCTAGATGAAGGGGTCCCACCCTGGGATGTTGCATCATCATCAGAACTGGAAGCTGCAGCAGCAAACAGGGCACCCTTCCTCCTCCTTCGCCCCTTTGAGGAGGGTCACATCCTTCCTTCGGAAGGTGCTTCCTGAACATGGAGTTTGGACTCCAAGTCCAGGACTCCAAGTCCAGGGCTGCTCTGCCAAAGGACCGCCAGTCCTTACGGCCCTGAGAGAACAATGCAAGCTGAAATTGGTCAGGCGCTGCCCTGAGGAAATGAATGAGTAAATCTTGCCCACTCATCTCTAACCCTGGAGTCAACGTTGGACTCTCAAAGGTGGAATACAGTTTGGACAAGGAGTCGTCGAACTTTTTCTGGCCCAGGCGCATAATTTTATCTGCTGCTTTTCTGGCCTGCTCCTTGTCTGCAAACCGGTCCTGTAGTGCCTGCAGAAATCCAGCCACCCCCAACCTCTGCGCCCAATCCGCCATTTCTATCCCCTGCTTGCTGAGGTGGAGGTGCACCATTTCGGTGCAGTCTTCTCCAGAAGAGCCAGGATGGCACTCACCTTCATGTCCTCGTCACATTTGAACCCACTCAGGTAGGTTCGCTGTGCAGTAACCCAATCCGCAACATCCACCTCAGGATCCTCTCTAGAGAACATAGGTGGAGGTGTCAGCTTGGGCCGTCGAAAATCAAATGGACCTGAGGGCTGTGAAGGTGTTGCTTACTTGGGTATAGAGGGAGGAGATGCCGATCTGGATTGTGGGGGTGATGGAGGTTTCACTTGAGAAGGTCTAGGAGATGGAGGGACTGTCTGAGTAGGTGGAATCTGCAAATGAACAAAGAGACGATCAAGCTTGGAGGAGATGTCTTTCAACTCTTTTGTATGCTTAGCCATACTTTCCTCCAGGCTGGTGATCCTGGCATCCCAGAGAGTAAAATAGGACTGGTGAATTTCATCCTACAAGAGGACAAATTCAGCTATGTCCTTATTATACTGGCTGGAATTGCCACTCATTCTGACCTTCTCTACATCAGTTGTCAGCTCCCGCCTCCTCGTCTCTTTCCTGGCAGTTTCCTCTTTCCTTTTCAGCTCGGCCTTTAGAGCCTCAACTCCCTGTGCCTATTGGCGGAGTTTCTCCTCCTAGGCATGCAGTTCAGCCTCTAAAGGGTCAAGAGGGATCTGAGGCTTTACTTCAGAAGCCTCTCCCTTTTTAGAACCTGGTATTTTTAATTCTCCCACAATTAAGATAAACAAAATAAAACAAACAATTAGAAAACAAAATTGGAAGTAACGGTAATTGAGTTTTCTCTTCAGTACGCACTCAATTGCTGCCACCTGACTGGAGAGAGAAAGTGGGTCAACCTGAGCAAGTGAGTGCTCCGTCTTTGCAGACCGCTTGAGGGTCAGGGTCAGTTAAGAGTAAACTCGACAAAAAATCATTTCACGATTTTCCAATCCCTGCCCTGACACAACAATTGCAGGCAATTACTACAAATCCTCTTTGTCCAACTTCTAATCACTACTAATCAGTCCAAGACTAGAAGTTAGACAAAGAGACTAATTCCTGACAAACAGGTTTCCACTGATGACCAAGGTGTAGTGATTTACAGGGTATCCTATTTTTAGATCTACCCTAAAAACTTCACCACTGTATGACCCTGTATGCCATACCCTGGGTATGGCGAACTATAGTAAACATTGTAACTGACTCAAAACATCAAATCTGACTGTACGATTTCAAACATGAGCAGTATACTGAATTGCGATTTACCAGGGTCTGACATAATTGAATTCTGTCGGACAAAAACAAAGTTATGACTGACCCTAGTCTAGCCAAGCTTCAGCTATGGCAGCGCAAAATTCAAATTATCAAAATTACTGATAACAGGACCCTGAACAACTCAATTCTTAGTACAGAATGAATCGCAATACTAGAGAGGAGGTCAAAAAGGGTTAGTAGAAGTCAAAGATAATAGGTAGGAGAAACTGGATATGGCTGTCTCACAGTCTGAGTTTTGATTTTCAACTGTCTACTGACTGACAGACCATATTTTGCTATTCTAAAAATAGCCCCAGAATCGCCACACAGAGTAGAGCAAGGAACACACTTACTTTCGGGATATCTCTGAAGACGATGAGTGTAACCCTGGCTATGGTTGTCGGGTCAACCCTATCTCGCCAATATCATCTCCTGATGATTCCCAGTGTTCCCACGTATCAAACCTCCTGAAATTGGGTGATCCAGTAGATTATCCTGAGGCGCTTCACCCTCAACTGACAGAATCACTGAATTCCGACTCCCAGATGCTGATAACTGATCAACTCAGTGCAGCGTCACTTTACCTTATACTGCGCTGCTTGGAAATTGGGGATCCTGACCCAATTCCAAAATCGCAACACCCTGGGATCACTTTCTTGCTAATCGCCAGTATCCAGATGAATCGCCAAGCTAAAAATAGCCTCCTCGAAACCTCCCAGGCCTCTAAGCAACAATCGCCACTCACTCCTGCATAACCCTGAGCAAGAATTGGTCACCCTCTGACCAATTCTTATCACACACACACACACCACCACCACCCTCACTGTCGCCAACCCTGAAGATGACAAATCGCCATGAAACTCAACTCCAGTGTCTCGCCAGATAGTGGTAGTTGCTCCAACTCATCAATCGCTTCACTGTCTGGATCCAATCGCTCCGATACCAACTGTTATGAACCTGGCTGCTTGTTGTCAAAAGACCAACACTCACACACATAGACTTCCAGGTATGCCCATACATACACAGAAAGGAAGGGGAGAGGCTGGGAGCATCACACCGCACAGCGAGAGAGAAACACAGCGGAACACTTGACCATGTGATATGACAGAGAACACTGAAAGTGCACTTCACTCCACAAAATCCTCACAACCAGTCACAAAGGAAAGTCGAGTAGATCACATCCAGGAAACAATGAAACAAAGATAGTTCAAACCCAGTATCAACACTGTTTATTAAACTCGGAGTCTCGAATTGTCAGAATAACCCCAAAACTATGGTGCGCTGCTCAGAAATGAGCATCGCTTCACTCCCCCCTGAACAACCGCTCATAACACCCCTGAGTCCCTGAAACATCAAGCGTAACCCAAATACTGCCTCCAGAGGGAAGTGCCACCCTGAAACAGGCCTCTGAGGCCAAGCGCCACTCAAAGGATGAAGAAGAAGACCAGCGCCACAGTGTCTGATGATGATGAAGTGCCAGATGACTTCCCGGGTGGAAGTCTACAACAGCGCCACCTCTCCTGACAAGATGATCTCTGAGGAAGAAGCTGCAGCTATGGCTGCAGTGCCACACACCCTGTAACCCTATACTTCGGAGGAGGGTCCAGCAGGGCACCACTTCTCTCGTCTCCAGTAGACTTCAAATAGCCCGAACCTCTGTATAGCCCCGCGTGCTGTCAGAGTACAGCGCAGGTCCCAGCTATGGCCGGCGCTTCACAGGTCTGGCGATGTCCGTCTCCTCCAACGCAGAAGTTGTCACCACTCTAGTTCATGCGTTGCACAGCAGCGATCTACACAGTACCAACTGCCAAAAGCCCTGAACCGATGTGCCCATCCTATCTATAACCTACACTAGCCTAGACACGACCTACACCGGACTGACTCGACCAACCGGTACCGTATCAGTTTCGGCCTCTCGGCCTCTACCTACCCGGCTATAGGCTATAGGACCGTCTCTCAGCATAGGCCCTTAGGGCCTGTCTGTCCCAGGGGTAGTCCGGGCCTGCTCTTCGCAGTTAAGGTAGCTGTAGGTACTGTTAGTGAGTACGGGCCTATATTTTGCCGAATTTGCAGATATGTCCCTCAAGAATTTCCCCTACAGGTAGGTCTCTCGGTTAGCCCTCAGCCAAACAAAATTACGAATCTATACTACCTATGATACAGCCTCGACACAAGAGGCTACAGGCACCCAGAAATCAGCAAGTCATTGCAAGTGGGTTACATTCGTCCTGCTCGTGAGAATCAGAAGTATTTGTGAGCCTTCTAGGTTCTTCCAGCCACGCAGGGGAAGCAGGGAACTCCTGGGTGGTTGGGCACGCCTAACCAATTCCGTCCCAGGCCACTGTCTGAATAGGCCTGGGTGCAGACACTTTGGTCCGACATGAAGCTACTGGGTGCACGGTCGCCAGGCCCAGGCAGCTAGGACAGGCAATCACTTTCCATATAGGGCAGTGGCCACCTGCTGTTCGTTCATTCAGGCACTTGCGAGTGCATGCGGCAGCGCTGCTGGAGCGACTTCTGGCGCGCTGCTGCCTAGCGTTAGTGCCTCGGCGCACGCGGGCATCGGTGGAAGAAGGGCGCTGCAAGAAGGCAGCACCATCGCCCGGCCCGGAGAAGGTCAGCGGGGTGTGGTGGTCTTCAGTTAGTGAGGAGACGTGGGAGAAGAAGACAAGGGTGAGAGGGCGAGTGAGGAGGTGAAGTGAGGGCACGGCCGAAGTCTTGGCGGATGTCTGCATGGTAGACATCTGCATGTACTTCGGTCGCTGCGGCTGATGTCAACTGGTTGCTTCGTCATTTTGTAGGCTGTTAGAGTAGCTATAGGGCGCTGAGCACCAATGGGAGAAAGAGCTTCAATAGAATTGTCGGTGGTGGCAAGAGTAGGCTTTCATTGACAATTGGGTTCTTTATAATGGCTCCAGTCATTACATTTACGTTAAGTTCAGTTGCTTGGGCAATGATACCTTTTGATTATGGTATGGTACTGTGTTTGATGGAGTGGAAAGAAAGGTACAAGGGGCGTCTTTGCTTTGGATGGATGTCTGAGTGGTTGAAGGTATCAGTCTAACAAGAGTAGATATCCCATGAACAAAGTCATAGCTTCGTCCTCAGTTTGATATGAAGTACAAAAAAGAATTAAAGGTAATAAAGTATGGTATGCGGTAAAAAAGAATGAGATTGATTCCGGACAATTAAGAGTCGGAAGACGCGAAGCAAAGCGAAGCTGTTTTGTTCCTCCTTCGGTGTAACATCAGTGCATTTCTGCTTTCTGGACAGCATACGACTATCTGGCTTTCAGTGTGATTTTGCAATCTGGAATTCTGTCATTTAGCTATTGCTCACATTCCTTGCAATACATTCCTGCATACATTGAGAGCACTACCTGTGGGTCCTTGGTGCATGTTCATCCTGCTTACCTACCTTGCACATACAAGACATCTTTTTCCCTGTTTATGCACTCTCATCATTCCTTTAGAGCACCTTTAGAAGGAAGCCTGGGTCCATATACAACCACCAAGAATAAGAAATTATGAACACGGTTGACAAGAATAAAGGAATAAATTTTGTAGGCTGTTAGAGTAGCTGTAGGGCGCTGAGCACCGATGGGAGACAGAGCTTCGATAGCATTGTCGGTGGTGGCAAGAGTAGGCTTTCATTGACAACTGGGTTCTTTATAATGGCTCCAGCCATTACATTTATGTTAAGTTTAGTTGCTTGGGCAGTAATACCTTTTGATTATGGTATGGTACTGTGTTTGATGGCGTGGAAAGAAAGGTACAAGGGGCGTCTTTGTTTTGGATGGATGTCTGAGTGGTTGACGGTATCAGTCTAACAAGAGTAGATATCCCATGAACAAAGTCATAGCTTCGTCCTCAGTTTCATATGAAGTACAAAAAAGAATTAAAGGTAATAAAGTAGGCAATGTGGTAAAAAAGAATGAGATTGATTCCAGACAATTAAGAGTCGGAAGGCGCGAAGCGAAGCTGTTTTGTTCCTCCTTTGGTGTAACATGAGTGCATTTCTGCTTTCTGGACATGCTGCGCCTGCACACGAGGGCCATTTTTCAGGTCCAGCGTCATTCAGGCTGAAAGCCTGAAAATAAGGGCCTACAGGCCCCGTGACGGGTCCGCCCGAAAGCCTGAAATCCAGGGCCCACAGGCCCTGTGTCGTTTCAGCCTAAAAAAGGCCTGAGCCTTTTCAGCCTGAAACTGAGTGCTATTTCCGGGCCTACAGG
>BFEA01000181.1:1657745-1708752 GCA_003427395.1 Chara braunii
GGGCATTGGCAGGAGCGACCTGCCCTGAAGCTTCCCCAGGGGCTAGCACGTTCAGGCATTGGCAAGAGCAGCCTCCTGGACGGGCCAGCACTATATAAGACTGGCCCGCCCTACAGGTAGGGATGGAGAGACTGCCCAGGCACTCGACGTGCACTTCTACAGGCAGGGAGTAGTCTTCAGCATTCGGCAGCAGCACTCTATAGGAGCGCTGCAGTAGCAGTAGTAGCGTTAGCTATAGTCTTCAGCAGTGGGCGCTAGTAGGAGGTAGAGTAGCGTTGAAGGGAGACAGAGATTGGGCGGAGGCCAGGGATACTTACCTGCAGCGCCATAGCTCCAGCTCGCCATCGAGGTACCTGCAGCACAGCGCCATCATCACAGGTTAGTACCTGGCACTTGGAAAAGAGAGAGAGAGAGAGAGAGAGAAACTTCTTCTTCTTCCTCTTCTCAGTCCACCATCTCTCTCTTACCCTCTCGCTACCTGACTTCACTGCACCTGCAGACTACGAGAGTGAGAGTGGTTACTTACAGAGGATACAGGCAGAGGTTGCAACGGGCATGTGGCCCAGGATCTGATTCGACATTTTTTGAGGCAGGCATTGTTTGGACGTCCGCAAGGGACTATTTTGGACTTCACTATTGCAATCTTGGTCTTCTCCCTCGCCTCCATCTTCGTCCTTCCTCCCCCTCCATCTCTCATCCGTGGTATCTCCCCATGTGTGTGTAAAGGGAGGGACCTTCTTCTGTGTATGTGGCCCCTCCTCGTCTTCTCACATGTGTGATGTATGATGGGATGTCGTGACAGTCCAGGTCAGGTCCGGACTTATCTCAAAGTCTTCCGCTGTACTATCAAATGCCATTTTTCATGTATCAGGATGCACTTTGTCTGTTGATGTTTCACTAACAGTACATTGTCCATTCAGTCCTTTTCATCACATTGCGGATTCTAGGCTGAACACATAGCCCAACTGGCCATGTAACAATACGACTATCTGGCTTTCAGTGTGATTTTGCAATCTGGAATTCTGTCATTTCGCTATTGCTCACATTCCTTGCAATGCGTTCCTGCATACATTGAGAGCACTTAGACACCTGTGGGTCCTTGGTGCATGTTCATCCTGCTTACCTACCTTGCACATACAAGACATCTTTTTCCCTGTAACCATGTTTATGCACTCTCATCATTTAAGTCGAATTAACCCTTTCCTTTCAATTCGCAATTTTCTACTTACACTAATAACTGAACAATCTGTATTTTGGGTGGAACAACAACATTGATGCCTCAGACAGATGGCCTGTCACATGGTAATTGTTACATGCTGAGTCTGCACACGGGCCCCATTTCACGGGCCTGACGATTGCTGAGGAGCCCCCAGGCCGCGTGCCCATCAGACATGCGCCCTGGAGGCCCACGGCGGCCCCCAGACCGCAGGTTTCGACTACAGGCACCATTTATTTATTTATCTATTTACTTATTTATTTGCTGTCCTATTTTTGTCTGCGCCGACGATGTTTCAGACTTGCAGGCCCCAAGGCTCCGCCTTGGGCTGGGTACACAGGAGCGAGGCCGTTTTTAGGCCAGACACGTTTTTGCGCCTTGCTGCATCAGCAGCATGGTCTGGACGACCAGTAGGGGCCCAGACAGAGTGGGTCAGTTGAGGCCAGCACCAGGCACACCCAGCCAGGCCCAGCACTACTTCTAGCTGGGCAGCAGCTGGGCATACACACAGTTCGGGTAGCTGACTTCTTGGGCAACACACTGCTGGACCAGCACCGCACGCTACAGCGCTGCGCTGCGTTAGAGGCAGAGGAGCAGGTAGGGAGACAGGGCGGAGGCCATACCTGCAGCGTTCGAGTACGTACCTGGGCGCCATAGCTGGACTTGGCTCCAACGCCCTGCAGCACAGCGTACGCCGACGACGTCAGTACTTGGCGGCAGTTCCCTGCAGGTGAGACAGTGAGGAGGACGACATCTTCTTCTTCTTCTTCTATCTGTTCTCGCCCTCCAACTCAACTTCTTCCTTCCTTCTTCTTCTTCTTCTTCTTCTTCTTCTTCTTCTTCTTTTTCTTCTTCCAGAGAGAGCGAGAGAGGTTACTGGCAGAGGTCACTACGGGCATGATGCCCGGGATCTGATCCGACATTTTTGCCGCAGACATTGATTGTACTTTCGACAGGGAGACTATTTTGGACTTCGCTATCACGGTCTCTTCTTCTTCCTCGCCTTTATCTTCGTCTCGCCTCTCCCCTGATCACTCATCCATGGTATCTTCCCCATGTGTGTGTGCAAGGAGGGACCTTTCGTCTATGCGTGCGGTCCCTCCTCCCTCTCTCACATGAGTGATGTATGATGGGATGTCGTGTGACAGGTCAGGTCCTATCTTTGAGTCTTCCGTTGCGCTACTTTGTGCCATCTTTGTATGTATCTGGATGTACACTGCTGTTGATGCTTTGCTGACACTGCATTTTCCAGTAGAGTCCATTTCATCACTTTGCGGATTCTTGGCTTCCCGTGCATTGCCCGATTGAGCATGCTTCATAATCAACAGCTACTACACCTCCATGAAACTTTATTGCCGCCTTCATCCCTCTAATCCTGTTTGCAACCATGCCGGCAATTGACTGCTTTTTGTAAAGTCTTCTATGTACACTACTGTCTGATCATCAATAATACATCCCTTGCAAAGCCACACTGAACACCAGGAAAGCCCTATCATCGCCATCTATGGCTAATCGTATATATCAGTATTATATCCCTTTTTCCAGTGAATTACTGCAGGGGCCGAACCAGCTGCCTCACATCACCAGCCACATCGCAATCAGCGGTTTTGCCTCCATCAGCTTTGCCTCTCCCCGATGCATGTCAGATGAGTGGGTGGGGTCCATCCACTTGTCTGTGCCCAGACACAACCTGCTGCTACCCTCAGATGCTCTCCCCTCTCATCTGTCAATCAGTCAGAGAAATCAGCAAACATCTATAACCCTCCGATCTTCTACCCACTTGTAGAGGTAGAGGTCTAGTATTAAGTACTACTAACTCTTGATGCTAACGTCCTCCAAGACAGTAGAACTGGCAGATTTGCACTCCCCAACCTGCAGTCAATCTGCCAACGAAGTGTGGCATTTTATGTTGCCATCAATGATTGCATGCCTTGTGTTTTTTATGTTGGGGGTAAAGTGAGAAGACAAAAGTAGGTGTTCTCTGCAAGCAGAGCAAAGGCACAACAAAAGAGGTTTACAACAAACCCGCAAACTAATCTCACACAGTCAGGGTGTGCTGGGAACAAAGGTCAATTCATTACCAGCACATTGAGTACAACTGTTTTCCCTTTAATGGATGATGATGATATCCGAACTCTAAAGGAGCCAATGGGAAAGCATTTCGACCACCTTGAACGGGCAAAAGCAGATGTAGACTTGGAAGCAGCATATGTTAATACATACTAACCAGATCTGACTTATGAGGAGCCTGTCAAATAAGTAATCAATCTGCCAGCCCTGTCTGCTTGGTGCAGTAAAAGCCTCACAACTTGGGTGCGTTTCTTTCTTTGCACGGATTAAAGACTGACTGGAAACCAACCACCACCCCACCAGACACAGAGAATAGAAATCCACGTCATCTACTTCAGCCTGCACTGTTCCGTTCGGCAATTTACCATACCCATTTTCTGCACACCCCTGTGCAAAAGTTCTAACACCAAGTGCTCTGTGGTTGACCCACATATAGCATTCAATTTGGTCTATGGCGTACAGCTCTACCTCCCCGACTGCCACGAAACCTCCATGGGGTTGGAGTCCCCTTCCACTAGAATTATAATTATAGAATACATATTCCATATCCAAAGATAGATAGTAAGGATACTTGTGAATATATGTCTATAAACATCCATACACAGACAGCTGTCAGCAGCTCAAGAATGATAAACGCCTCTCGAGCTGCATTGATGCTGCTGCAGCCTCTGCTGTCACTCACTGCGCTGATCACTAAACAGTGCTGCTGGCATGCTAAATGCTGTGCTTCCTCCTTTCAAATAATAATGAAAAGGAAAAAAAGAAAAAGGGTCCCTCCCTCATCGATCCTCCTGAGACGGAGGATAGTGCCACAAACACAACACAATCCCATATTACTATGTACACTGAAGCACCATTATCTGTACAGATATATTACAAATGGGGTGCCCATCACACAAGTGTAGGGGAGAACCACTGGCCATAGGGATGGATGCCCCCTACACAAGTGAAGGGGAGAAGCACTGCCGCTCACCATAAAAGGTAGTGATTTCACTTCATTGCACAAGAAAGATTTCGCCCGAGACTTGCACCTCTCAATGCAGCACCTTCCCTGTTGTCCTCTCCCCTCACTGCAGCAAACCACAGGTGATCTTCACTGAGGTCCGGAGCATTGCACATCTCACTTCAGCAACCCACATATGATCTTTGCTGAGGTCCACAGCGCCAGGAGAGTAGCGCGTACTACCATCGGATTCTTGTATAATCTGGCAGCAAATGAATGAAGAACAGTTCCCATCAACACCAAATAGCACGGTGTGTTCTTTCTTGATTTATGTGTGTCATCTTTAAATATAAATTTATAAAATTGCAAAAGCAAACTGATTGACAAGAAAACAAAAAAGTTATTTCATCACACGTCAAAACTAAAAACCTTTCGACTTATGGGCATTTTCCTCCACCCTCTTCAACTCATCAGGAAGACAACATTGTGGGTTATCTGGAAATAATTATGTATCATTACTTTGAGGATACACCCAATGACACAGAGAAAATATGGGCACACAAGAGATCTAATAGACGCTGAAACCAGAGTGCAATCAAGGCCAGAGGAAGAAGGAGGTCAAGTTTTAAATCCCGATTTCGGTGCAGCTGATTACTAGGGGGCAAAGTGGCAACTATCCAAGCACAGCATCTGCACTGGAGAGATTAGCACAATCCTGACATTCGACAGAGACAACTGACACATCTCCCCAGGGAGCAAACTCCATAGCCGTTTAGCTGACAGCCATTGTCATAGAGTGGCTTCCCAGATCCTCAGTGGGTTCTAAAGATCGGTTGTATGAAGTACAGCTAATGTGCCGAATATCACTTTGAGAGCTCGGTAGTAGGCAAGACGAGAAAAAATAAGTGTTTTTTGGAATGATTACTCTAAGGATGGGCAATAGGGGGAAAGGGAACTGACTGAACTTTTGGATGGGCATAAGTGACAGTTAATCCCTTTATGGGAAGCAATCAATGCTCTCATGGTTATAAAGAGTGCTATTATGTTACCTTTCAATGGACGCTGGGCCCGATTCTTGGCAGGTGACGCTCCCCACAAATAGAAAGGAGCCAATAGAAAGGCCCTATGTAGAGATACTCCTAAAGCATAATCCAGTCCTCGTGTGACACCCCCCGGCTCAAAGAAAATCGAAGGCAAGCGAGGTCCTGGCAGGCATGCTGTCGCAGCCAGAACGACGCCCCATTTCATCATTCCACGTTTTTTTGGTGGGTTTCCGCATTGGCCGATGTTCGAACGAGGAAGGGAATTGTCGTAAAGTTTCCCGCGGCATGTTGTTTGGCCCTTACTGTTTTTTCGTTCCGAGCGCGCATTGAACTCCGACACGTCATTTCACCCCACTACAGCACGTAGTTTGGTCCTCTCGTTCTTTTTTAGTCCCCCACACACTTTGTAGTCCGACGCGTCATTTTGCCCTGCTGCAACATGTTTGAAAGGATTCACACGACGGACACCCAGTCCCGATCCCAGGGTCCCAACAAGTCCCCCCAACAAGTCCCAAGTCCCAGGGTGGTCCAGTAGGGTAGGCCATAGGGTTTAGGGGTCCAAAACGTCGCAAATGCAAATTATGATTCCGCTGTTCTTACCTACTAAACTATTCTGCCTTGAACCACTTGACATTTCCCCTGGTGGTGTTTGGGTCCAAAAGGTCCCAACAAGTCCCAGGGCGGTCCAGTAGGGTAGGACATAGGGTCTAGGGTCTAGGGGTCCAAAAGGTCGGTACGTGTCGGTACCGAAGCGTCATACTAGGTCGGTAGGAGTCCGTCCGGTACCCGAAAAGGAAAGTCCAGAAGAGTCCGCTCCAGTCCGACAGTCCCAAGTCCAATTTTGCAGCATGTCCCAGGAAAGTATGGAAGCTACCGGACCGACAAAATGTTCGCAGCAGACAGGCCGCAGCCGACTGGTATCAGTCTGAAGCAGGCCAGGCCAAGCCAAGTCCTATATTTAGCTGCTACAGTGCAGCGGCTCAACACTTGTTCAGTTGCGAGATGCTGAAGCACTGCTGCTGCTTGTGCGTTTAGGCAACTTGGGAACTGTGCGCCCGAAGAAGAAGAGGGTGCACGCTTGTGACTCGATAGCTAGTTTAGGAGTAGCGCAGGAGGACGGCGGCCATAGCCGCCAGGGTGTAAGCTTACCTGAGTGGGTGTATCCAGGGTGACGATCTAGGTCAGAGGGAAGAGAGAGAGTGAGACAGAGCGAGCCAAGTCAAAGAGAGAAGCAGGAGAGAGAGAGAGAGAGAGAGAGAAGAGAGAGCAGCCATAGCAGCTATCTGGTTGAGACCCATTGTGTGTTGTGTGCAGAAGAGCCGCCGGCGAAACACTCTTGTATATCGATAATAATTTCTGGAGACGACATCTTCATGTGTTGGTTGTATCTCGACTTGGCTTCTCACGTGTGAATGTTCATTGATGTACGCGAGGTTGAACTTGACAAGTACTTGGTTCATTTCAGTGGTATCAGAGCTGGTTCCCGCTGCATCCGCTCGGAGTTGAGGCCCTGGCAAGGAAGAAGGACGACGGGGCAAAAACAATAAAAATAAAAAGAGAGTCAGGCTGCCCCTCATGGCCGAAGAACGCACAAGCCTCCGTCCTATGGAGAAAAGGAGCTCCAAGGATGCAGTCATGATCTAGATTTGGAACCACGAATCCAAGAATCTCGTAAGGTTCCAATCCAAATAGGCATATCATCAATGAATCCTTCTAAAGGCAGGAAGCCAACTATATTGGACAGCAAGTGATTAAATTTCCTGTCTATCCCAGACCCACATGGCCTCGTTGTGGCCGACGACATGAGCACCATCTCGGCGCCGGAGTCCACTAGAGCTTTAACTTTCACGTCATTTACAAAGATATTCAAATATCCGCACGAGATGTTTCCAGACCTCATCTTAGTACCCGACCGGGCTCTCTCCACATGTTTGGGTAAGAGTCTCAAACTATTGATCTCTACCTTCCTCCTCTTAACCATCTTTTTTAGTTCCTCCCTAAACTTAGGTACCAAGGCTACTGCCTCCTTCCAGGATAAGGTCATACGGTTTCTTCGAGCAATTTCTTCACCACTTCATCTATCGAGACCCCTTCTTCGGCCTCGGTCCCATCAATCAGTTAGTCTAGCCCTCTTTGAGCCTTCTCCCGCTTCTTCTCTTTAACCTCCTTCTGACTGATATGAGATTCATTCAGTCTTTGGCTTCCAGAACTGTTATCTTGAGCCACCATCTCCGAAGATAAAATGCCATCGAAGGTGATAGCATTAACCCTAGCCTTCTTCTTCTTATCCTTATTGGCCTTAACCTTTTCTAGGATTGTTGATCGCATTCCCCCTTTAACTCGAAATTCTACCTTGTTCCAATTGGCATCACAAATGTGCCCATTGGCGTTTTTCTTCACAATCCCTTCTTCAAGCTCCTTTTCTAGTGTTGGGCACTGAGCTCGAGTGTGGCCTTCCTCGTCACAATAATAACATCGCAAGGGGCCATCTCTCCTTTGCTAGTCTCGACTCCTGTTTTAGGATTGTTGATCGCATTCCCCCTTTAACTCGAAATTCTACCTTGTTCCAATTGGCATCACAAATGTGCCCATTGGCATTTTTCTTCACAATCTCTTCTTCAAGCTCCTTTTCTAGTGTTGTGCACTGAGTTCGAGTGTGGCCTTCCTCATCACAATAATAACATCGCAAGGGGCCATCTCTCCTTTGCAAGTCTCGACTCCTGTTATACTTTCTCCGATCCCGATCCCGTTTTTTATCCCATTTCTTTATTCTTTTTTTCTCCCCCGCCTAACATCATCATTATCACTACTTTCACTCTCACTTTCACTTTTTTCCTTTTGCTTCTCTCTTTTCTTTTTTTCCTTTTCTTCTTCGGACCCAACTATGGTTTGTGTTGCTGGGGCAGGGAGGGTCAACTTCTTGAAGCTACTAAGCTTAACAAGAAGGCCAATAATCTCCTCGGCCTTCAAGTTTCCCCCCGCAGTTGCCTCAGTGTTTCCCTCTCCCGCATTAGTTATTGCTTTCATCTGTTCCAGAGACACTTTCGGTTTGACACCGAAGGTAACTCATGGACCATCTCAACCACCTCTTCCCACTTCAGAGGATAGTGGGCAGTACGGCTTACCACGCTTCTCCTTTCATCCTCTGCGAAGTTAGTTAGCGGGACATGACACTTTTGTGCCTCGTCCAGGAGGGCACTCTCCACGCAACCCTCTCAAATCCTCTAGATTGGTTGAGGGTGGCGTATTTAGAGCGTCATATGTCCAACGAGTTTTACATGGTTGTTGGAACGTCATACTTTGCATATTCTTCCACCATCTTTTGTCTAACGTTTGCCCATGTTGTCAGCCCTTGTGTCGTTTTTGTCACGAACACTCTCATCTTTGGTTCAACATAGGCTAGCAAAGCTTTCAACTTCTACTTATCCGACCAATTGTGACCCATTCCAAAGACATCATAGTCCTCTAAGAACTCCCTAACTTTGGTCTCATCAAAGCAGGGTATTATCCGGAGGTACCTTGGCCCTCGGAAGATCTAGTCGAACATTCATAGTGTTCATTCCGATCTTCATGGCCTCTATCCGGCTCAACATTTCTCGAAGAACCGTGGTCGTTGTCGCTTCTCCATCCCCTGCGGAGGAACTAGCACGGCTTTGTCATGCATTTGGTCCTTTGACCATCCTGTCTGGCGTACTGGTTAAGCTCCTATTTTCTTCCCGAACCTTTTCTCTCTTAGGATTGTGCTTATAATCGGTTCCCAATTTCTACCGTCAGTAAAGCTTTCTCACAAAAGTGGCTCAGGAATCCTATCGAACACAATCGATGTTAAGTCACTAACTACTCTTGTCCCTTTTCTCTCTAATTCTTTCCTTTCTTGGTCAATTATATTATTAATCCAGTTTCGAAAAGACTCACGGTTTGTCCCTGTTTCCCTCAATGAAGGGGCATAGGGTCAGATATCGCACTCATCAGTGTCGAGGAACTTCACCACAAGAATATACGCCTTCCCAGGGGCATGTCTCTCCTCCAAGGATATGCAGCGCTCTATATTGTAGGGAAAAGTTCCTCCGCTGGTAAAAGGAACTAGGGCGTCCAGCGCTGCCGTGATTGTCGAGCAGTAACCAGACATTGCCTGATTCCTAAACTTCTCTTAATATCACCCTCAATCGAACCCTCCTGATTGCTCTTCGCCATTCCAATCCTTCTTCATCTTCGATCCGCCAAATCCTTTCCTGTGCCTACTAAGTCTCCCAGCCTGACCCTTTTTCGAGCATCCTCCTGCAATAGCTTGTCGTCAACACTAATACTCCACCATTTCCTATCCCTTAAGACAGTGTTAAGAATAGACTCTCGGTTCTCACAGTTGATGAAGTTATTCGGGGTGGGAGGACTTGGGAAATTCTCATACACAGTAGGCATCACACTCCAAGTAACTTTTTTACCTTCCTTCTCGAGCTCGTCCCTATATTTGCAAACGTGACTAAGTGCCCGCTCCTGACACCCCGTATACCACCGCCAGATCTTCCTAGTCTTTGGTGTTTATATACGCACGTCATACTTATCGGTCTCTAGGATGCGAGTTACTAACACGTACATTTTCTCTTCTTCCTCGGGTATGGCTAGGACAATGTATCTCTCAATTTCGTAAGGAAATGCCCCTCCGACCGTGAAGGGCCCCAAATCCTGTAATAAGAGGGAGATGACCGAGGAGTTCTTATCAGGTAGCGTTTTTCCTTCAGCCTTCTCCCAAATGTGTTTTACTTCCTAGGAAGTTAGCATGTCTCTCAACCATAATAAGATCCCTTTCATTGTCAGTTGAGGGAAAGGTCAGGAGAGTAGCATGTCTCTCTACCATAATAAGATCCATTTCATTGTCAAGTGAGGGAAAGTTCAGGAGAGGCCCCGTCTCGAACTTCGAACCGGTGCTCAAAACCTTCGAAAAGCAGCGACTTTAATCTTATGACCAGATCGTCCTCTCTCGCCTTGCCAACCGCAGCAATAGCTTCCAGAAGGGACGTTCAATCCCTTCTATCTGTGAAGTTATCCGTAACCAGAAAACTAGGAAGCCTTTCAAACTGCCAGACATGTTTTCCCCATGTTACTTTTTCACGCAAACCTTGAAGTAATATTTTTATTCTAAAGTGATGAAAATACACTTTCCTTAGGCAGTTCAAATAGCCCTCTTCTTCTTCTATTCCTCCCTGTGCATAAACCCTCTTATCAAGGCCGTCGGTCTTGAAAAATCTAACTACTGGAACATAAAATACTAGACGCTCTTCCTTACACACGTCATGCCTCAGTATCTCGAAAGGGTTATCAGTTTCAATCACTTTATCTAACCATCCTCTACCAATGGTCACAATCGCAATTGACATAAAGTCTCTGTATACTATCATTGTTTTAGGCTGCCTCTACTTCCTCCAGCCGGACTATCCACTGGTCATTGTCTAGATAAAATGGTCTCATCTCTCACATGTAACATCACTCTTCTGCCATCCGAACTCTTGCAATTCAGCAGATGCCTAATCTTAGTCCGATTCGTAATTGGTCTAAAAGCAGCCGCTCGCATAAGCTCAAGATAGTGCTCTACCATGCCAATCTTGCCATGCCTACCTAGTTTAGTAACGCATCCTCTCACAGTCCTGATGACAGTCGCTCGTTGGGTTTGGGAACACTCCACGTCACCCTCTTTCCTTCTTGTTTCAACAACAACCTTTCATCCAGGATATACTCAACAACAGTTACCCAACATGCCTCGTAATCAATCCCTCTCCTTGTCTTGACACTCACATATGGCCTTACATCATAGTCATCCGTATCAAGAAATCGAACAACAAGGACGTACAAAATCACAGAGTCGTGCTCACAAGTCAAACACCGCTCAATGTATGGGAAAGCATCACCACCTATGATCTTGGTCAATTGCTCTCGTTACTGCCGACATGGGCTACCTACCAGGTTTGCCTCCTCGGCGCTATATTGATGATAGGTTGCTAGTTCCCACCATCACAGAATCCTTTTGTGTATTGGCGGGGTAGGATCTTCTCGTAGATCCTAGCCAATAAGCTCCAACTCACCTCTATCCCTTATTGACTCAACTGATCCCTCTCTGCTTTGACGCACTTCACAATAACATCCCACTTGGTAAAGAAATTCAGTTCTCGATCAGCCCCTTCTAGGATGTAGGGCCGAATATCATAATCATCAGTGTCGAGGAATCTAGAGACAAGCACATGCACAACGTTGTACCTTTTACACAAGTAATACATTTGACAAACATATAGGGGAAGGCTCAACCACAGGTGATACGAGTTAGGGCTTCCAAGACATTATACTCTTCAGTCATCATCTGTTGCTGGCTTATAGACTTGTCAAGCTGAGGGCCCAGAAGGCAGGTTCCAAGCCCTTGCTTGCAGTCCTGAATCATTTCAGATAAACTCCTGCAAGGGGCCCCTCCTCTCGGGGCTCCTCTAGTCGAAAAGTCCTAACCTGAGCCAGACCTTGTTCAACATACGCTAGATTGTTGCCTAGTCATTGAATATCTTGACCAGGGTCCGCTCCCAGGAACTCACAGAATTTTGAGTCCCCGACTCGCCCCCACCGCTTCGAGGGTCTGGCTCGATATCCCTCTCCAAGCCGAGTGCAATGGGTTGGTGGACTGACAGGCTGTCACTCATTATTTTTGGTAAGTATAAAGGAATCATATAAGATAAAAATGCATTGAGTAAACAACCTTTGTCATTCTCAATCATGCAGTCGAGTAGTCAGGGATACCCCTCCTGCCAGCGGCGACACACATTCGGGTTTATCGCCTGCCCCTGACCCTGTATAAAGGTCAAACTCGAGGTCACCGGAGGCCCTATTATCCAGGAGTCCTTCAAGTAGCCTTGAGTCCTTCAAGGAGGCCAGAAACCAGACTCCGCAAGAGCATGACCAGAGACACGAGACTGAAGAGTAGTTCATTGGGAATGCAGGGAGCAGCCATTGGAGGGCTGCAGTCACTGACAAGTCATAATAATAATATTTACATCACAGTCACTGGTAGGGGTGAGCCTCAATCAACAATAATCAGTGGTACCCCCTCGTGAGTAAGCTCTGTCGTCCGGGACTCCACATCCGGTACACACTGGTCCTCCTCGTCATTAAGAACCTGAGTTGCTATCGACTCTGGGACCACATAGCTAATGTCAAAAGACGTTGCAGGGTCGATCTTGCTGATATGTGCCATGCATCTCGCCATCTCTCGTCTGCAACGCTCCTAAGGCAGAGCCTCTGCAAGCATAATATCGCCCGTAGCTCCAATCAGTATCTCAATCCGTCCCCTCCTGTCGATGTAGACATATGAAACCTTGAGGAAACGTTCTCCATGAAGGGGCTTTCAAAAAGCCTGCATAGCAAAGTCAGCTCCGACCAAACGGCTGTAGCCATTTCCAAGATAGGGGACTGGCCCCTCCCCTCTTGGGGTCCAACATCTGCCTCGGTCTTAGGCTCGTCTGACATATAGGAATCAATCTCCCTCTACCAAGTACCATGCAAGGATATATGCAATCCGCTGCAATGTCGCTCTCCGCCGCCGCCTCTTACCGGTCT
Organism: Chara braunii; assembly: GCA_003427395.1. Taxonomy (NCBI): domain Eukaryota; kingdom Viridiplantae; phylum Streptophyta; class Charophyceae; order Charales; family Characeae; genus Chara; species Chara braunii. Next base: position 1,670,608 of record BFEA01000181.1, read on the forward strand.
CCAATGCTTAGGCTATCATCAACAAACTCGGTCTCTATGGGTGTCCTAGTCAAATTTGTCGCCGAGATCGATGTCACTCACGCTACAAGGGTCAAGGTCAGACTCATCGATCTCCGATCTCTACATGCAAGTCGTGATCGGGATACCGGATCTGGCTATCTTGTTCCTGATCCGCTCATCCTTCTGCCTCTTCCCCTTGCTACGTGCCTCTCTGAAAGGCTCGGGATTGCATCCATCGAAATCGGAAAGTACACCACCAAGCGTTGAAGGGACGCGAGGGAACACCACATGCATCGAATTATCCCTCCAATAGCTCTCCCTGCAAAATATGTAATCTGCAGTTCTGTCATAAGTGGTGCCCTTCACTCCATCCTTCCCTGCCCCCTTTACCGAGTAGGTGATCACCAGCGTGCGTCTTGAAGTAGGGGACTCGTTGGCCCTGACGCCGAAGCTCTGATGTCCAACATGTCGATAGCAGAACTTCTCAAGAAGTTTGCCCCACTTTGGGGTTGTCTCACGTTGACGGGCCAGCTTGGACAATGTTTGCTCCCCTGCGAGCATAAATGCTCCCTCCAACGCTTGGGCCCGGCTGAAACAGCAACTACCAGCTCAACGTAAGGGCCCACCCGAGAGGGCCCGGCTGAACCGCGACCAACAACTCAATGAAAGGGGCCCGCCTGAATGGGCCCGGTTGAACAACAGCGACCAGCAACTCAATGAAAGGGGCCCGCCCGAATGGGCCAGGCTGAACTGCAACTCAATAAAAAGGCCCGCCTGAACAGCAACCGGTAACTCAATGTAAGCAATATCGTGAATGTGTCTCCGCAGAAAGTCGGTCCAAAATACGAGGGCTGGAACCTCCAGTATCATCACAAGGACTGGTCAACAACACATCGCATACAAAGGGAGTAATCATAAAATACCGTATGTACTGGGGCTGGACTGTGCAAAATTGTCTCCGTGGGGACCAATCCGCAACATATCATCTGTGAAGGAAAAATACCATTTGCACAGGGACTGAACTGCAAACGCTGTCTGTGCAGGAAAAATACCACCTGCTCAGGGATTGAACCAACATGCATTATCTGCTCAGAGACTGATCAGCAAGGAATCACATCAACGGGAATAGGGTGCCCAATCATTCCAGCAGCGGCACTCACGCATCAATCCACCAAGGCATACAGCCTCAAACCAATCGGATTAGAAGGGTATGCATTCCCAAACCATCATACCAGTCGGGCGCGCCCCCTAGAATCATCAAGCCAGTAGGGTGCGCAATCTAGAATCATCATATCAACAAGGCACGCGCTATAGAATCATCATACCAACAGGGCGTGCATTAAATGAGCAAACATCAGGCATGGGCGCGCCACGCACCTTCGAACAACCAGTTCGAGCCTGGGCGCGCACTAAATCGACAACTTTTCAGACTAGATATGGTCTGTATGAGTTTGTAGTGATGCCCTTTGGTCTTTGCAATGCACCAGGAGCATTCCAGCACGCTATGAATCGGATCTTCCATGACCATTTAGATAAGCTTGTCGTGGTTTACCTTGACGACATTCTGATCTTTAGTAAGTCTGTCGAGGAGCATGCACAGCACGTCGAGACTGTACTTTCACTCCTGCGACAACACAAGTATAAGGTCAACCTAGAGAAGTGTGAGTTTGGTCGCACTAAGATATCATACTTGGGTCACGAAGTATCCGCGGAAGGGATTAGGCCGGAAGATGCGAAGGTGGCTAGTATTCGAGACTGGCCACGACCTCAAACAGTCACTGAGGTCACATCTTTCTTAGGAATGTGCGGCTACTATAGGAACTTCGTAAATAATTATTCTACAGTCGCCTCTCCTTTGATAGATCTAACTCGACTTGACACGCCGTGGGACTGGAGTGATGAGTGCGAGGGTGCTTTCAAGAGATTGAAGCTTGCACTCATGAATCATGAGGTTCTCATGGTTCCCGATCCTCAGAAGCCATTCATAGTGACCACTGACGCAAGCCAATACGGCATTGGCGCAGTGCTGGCTCAACAGGAAGGGAAAAAGTTGAGACCGATTGAGTACACGAGCAAGAAGATGCCATCGAAGAAACTGGCGAAGTCCACCTATGAAAGGGAACTCTATGCTCTATATAAAGCACTTATCCATTGGAGACACTTCCTTTTGGGAAGGTTCTTCTACTTGAGGACTGATCATCAGACCCTCAAATGGATCAAGACTCAACCGGCTCTTTCTGACGCACTCAAGCGATGGATTGAGGTCATAGATCAATATGACTTCAAGTTTGAGTATCTGAAGGGAGAGTACAACAAGGTTGCAAATGCGCTATCACGTAGGGCAGACTACCTAGGTGCGCTAGTTTCTGACTTTGGCGTATTTGATGAAGTAACTCAATCGTTGGTGGGAGCCTATCAGGAAGACCCTGTCACGATGGACATCATTCGCAAACTTCAGGCAAAAGACAAGGCCACAGAGAGTGAGTTTGTAATGGCGGACGGGCTTCTCTATCTTGATAAGGCCGGAATAAAAAGGTTAGTAATTCCATCTAGTGAACGTTTGCGTAGTTTGTTTCTAGGAGAATTCCATGACGCAACCGGACACTTTGGCTACAAGAAGACGAGTGCTAATCTAGTACAACGATTTTGGTGGCATGGAATGTTAGATGACGCCAAAAAGTACGTAGAGACCTGTCAGGCCTGTCAGCGGGACAAGCAGCGAACTCAAGCACCGCTTGGTTTGTTAAAGCCTTTACCTATTCCCGCTGGTCCAGGACAGAGTGTCTCCATGAATTTCATGGACACCCTAGTGACCAGCAAGAGTGGCAAGAGGCACATATTCGTCATCATCGATCGATTCACCAAGTATGCTAGACTAGTTACAATGCCAGAGACCGCAAGGACTGACCATGTCATCAAGTTGTTCAAGGACGACTGGGTGCGTTCAAGGACAACTGGGTGCGTCACTTTGGTTTACCAGAGACCATCGTTAGTGACAGAGATGTCCGCTTCACAAGTGAGCTATGGAAGAAGACTGCTGAACAGATGGGCAGTCAACTTTATATGACTTCAGGGAATCATCCCGAAGCCAACGGACAAGCCGAACAAATGAACAGAGTTGTACAACACTTGCTGAGGCATTACATCAAGGCCAGCCAGGATGACTGGGATGAGCAGTTGCCTCTCATCGCCAGCCTGTACAACAATGCTGTACACAGCAGTACCGACGTTAGTCCTAATCACCTGCACTTGGGATGGAAGCCTCGATCAACCCTAGACTTCCTCCTACCCGAAAACCGACCCGCTGCAACTCCAGGCACACTCGAGTATGGTGTGCAGTATGAGAAGTTGCTGCAAGAAGATGTCAAGCATATGAAGAAAGCTCAGCAAGCGATGATTGCTTCTGAGAATCAACATCGTAGACAGGTCTCATTTCAGGTAGGGGAACGTGTCTGCGTCAAGGCTAGTGAGCTAGGACAGGAATTTGGAATCTCTCGTAAACTAATGCCTCAGTATTTTGGTCCTTGGGAAGTCCTGGATATAGTGGGGGATGAGATGGATGGTCCCACATATGTCATCCGTGTCCCTGGACACCTACGCACTTACCCTGTCTTTCATGCCTCAAAGCTTGCACCTTTCGCTGAGACGGATCAATTCCCTTCAAGGAGATCGATGCTGCCCCTAACCATGGATGGTCAAGTAGACATCGACGACATTGTGGATCACAGGGACATGCCTATTCCAGAGGAAGACCTCCCAAGCCCAAGAGAGAGTACCGTGTCCGATTCAGGCATCATACGGATCCAAAAGAAGATCGTTGGTTTACCAGAGAGGAACTGATTGAGACAACTCCTCAAGTTGTGGCAGAATACGAGAGAAAGCTGAAAGGGAAGGCGCGTGCGAAGTAAGCATCTCAGCGGACTTTCGAAGCTAAGGGGGATGGAATGTGAGGATTGAGCCCTCAAGAAGGGGCCTTGCCATGATGTACATGTTTTGGGCTAAGGCCCCAGCAAGCCTCATGCCCGCCCTAAGTGAAGGCGGGCCAGCAAATCAACAAGAGCCCTCTGTGCAAACATTTCACGAAGTGGGGTCCATACAGTTGCAGCACGCCAGTTGGTTGGAGTGCACCGAGTCTCGAATCTCTGCAAATGTGGAGATCCCAGGGCCTCTTAGTTAGGCCCTGGGCACTTGAACGTGAGGCTGACAATGCATGCTAGGTATAAAGGCCGAAAATGCCAAAGGGAAATCGGCCCACTATCTAAATCTGGCCGCAGGCCTTGACAAAAGAGGCGCAACTGCATCACCCGCGCCCCAACTGCATCGGGCCTGGTTCCGGCACTGGGGCCCAGTCGCAGGCTGAAGGGAGGCCGCCCACACGCAACACTGGCATATAGGCAAGCAGGGCGAGTGAGCAGGGATCTTGGCCAGTGTGGGCATTGCCGGCATGCTGCGCGAACGCGAGCTACTGTGCTGCGCTAAGGCTGAGGGAGCAGGCCAGCGCTAAAGCGGTAGGGCGCTGCCTGTGAGCGCAGGGCACTGGCGGCCATAGCCAGGCTGCTTGTGTGCGCAGGGGAGGTGAGGGCGAAGGTGGTTCTTCGATGGTGAAGGGCGCTGTGTGGGAAACAAGGGACAGTGTGGGTGAAGGAGGAGACGTACCTGGTGGAGGTGGAGGTCGACATTGGTGTTGACATCATCACTCGCTGGTCGTCAAGTTGTCTGGTTGTTTTCATTGCTGTAGTTGTAGGCTTAGGCTGTAGAGTAGATAGGGCGCCTGGCGCCATTCACAAGAGTGAGCTACATTGGGTTATGTTGTTGGTGTGACCTAACCAAGTGGGGGCAGCTTCCCTGCGCCACGCTGCCCCACTTCCCTTACATCCAACCCTAACATTAAGTGTTGCCCTCAACCACTTAGGTTAGGGTTAGGGCAGCAAAGTCAACTCTCACCGGCAAGTAAAATCGGCTTTGATACCAATGTTATGATCCTGGCCAATTTCGAGATACACATTCATCAGATAACACAATTGTTTCTCTTTTTCTTTGTCTTAATAGCAGCTTTTTTAACTCCTCCAGACATTTTGGAGAGAGAGGATTAGAAGAAGAAGAAGAAGTGAGGAAAAAGAAAAAGATGTACACCAGCATAGACAAATGACACGGCTATTCTTCTTCGCCGAACAATCTCCTCTTCCTTATCTCCCCCTTCTCTAATTCATACAAGAAATAACAATACAACGTTGAATGGCTATTCCAGAATCAATGTCCGAGTTTCTCTTATACTCCCGGCATCACTTGAGGTTCACCATAGCCATGACCGCCTCTTCCTCCCTTCATCATCATAGGCCGAGGCTATGGCGGACTACTAGGCCTTACCCAGATGCCCAAAGGACAACCCAAGCGCAACTCTGCCTTGAAGCTATGGCTGCTTCACTCAAGCCACCATGCGCAACTCTGCCTTGAAGCTTCTTGGTGTGGCTCTCCCCAGTTGGGGACTCCCTGCTGCAGCACCCACCAAGGTGATGAAGATGGCTGCCACCATAGCCAGGTAAGTACCCCTGGCACTCCTCCCCCTTCCCGTCCTTCCTCCTGTCCTTCTCCTTCTCCCAGCAGCACTGCTCCTGGATAGCGCTGCTCCAACCGGCGTTCCAACCAGTGTGTCGCCAAACTTGCACACTGAGAATGAGGCCGGGCTCTTCGCCCGACTGGGAGATATAGCGGCCTGCTTGCCTCTTTGGGCGGTGACTTCCAGGCCGCTCGGCCTTCCAGGCAAACGGTATCTCCTCCCTTCCGGAGGGAAACATCATTGCAGACTCTGATATTGCCCGTACAGGCCCTAGACCCAGACTGGTTGGACTGGTACCCGCCTAGACCTAACCTACAACTACAGGGCCTCTAAAAATGCCACTTTTGTCTTCTTCTGCTCGGCCTCCAGTACCCGCACATCTACCGCTTCAGGGTGCAGTACCGGCCTACCCGCTACTTGAATGTTTTTCCTGCTGCAATCCCTCAATGTCACGGCCACAGGTAAGTACCGGCCCTGAGGGCCCAATGAACGAGCAAGTGCCCTTGCGGGCCACACACACTCTCAAGCCAACCAGCACTCAGACAGGCACGGCCACACACACACTCAAGCCAACCAGCACTCAGACAGACACGCAGTCCAGCGAACGTGCACACACAGACTTAGTAGCAGGCGGGAAACTCACCAAGGCATTCAGTCTATGGGCAAAACTCGTAAATCAGTCGTGTGTTTCAATCCATGTTTGGACGGGTCATCACACTAGTCAAACCATCAGAGGCATGGATCAGCTAAGTAACTAAACAGGCAACCAAAAAAAAAAAAAAAAAAAAAAAGTTCTGACTAGGGGAATGTTGTATATTAATTGCATTACTAAATTTTGTTATTTTGAAGCAGCGAAATCCAATTTTCAAAAACAAAAAACAAAAAAAGTTAAAGATCTCATCCACTCAAATAGACTAGGATCCGGGGTAAGCTACTTGGTGGTCCGGCGGAGGTCTCCCCTGTGCTGTTCTCCACCATGGATGACTATCCCATGTACGGGATGGTGGCTCTGCCTGTTCTTTTGGGACCATTATTCCGTTTCTTCTTTCCTCTCGACTTTGGGAGAGTGTGCACCTCCCGCATGATGATGAGATCCGGAATTGCGAAACCCGGACTCTCAGCGGCAGAGCAGGCAGAAATAGACCGCTGCTTAGCCGAAAAAAAAAAGAAAAAGGACAGAAAAAGAAACAGAAAGAAGAAGAGTTGAGGAAGAAAACTCGAATAGAAGAAGAAAGAATTAAAAAAGAGTTGAAAGAAAAGATGGAAAAAGATTAATGGAAGAATTAAGGACCATAGAGGACGAAGATGAATCTGCAGATCACGCAGACAGACTCGTCAAACGTCGAACTGAAAGAGGCGAAAGCAGTCAGACTGGTGGGTTGAATATACAGGTCAGACCCTTAAATTGGTATGACCAATATAGCTATACTAGTGAAAGGATTGAAGAGACAGAGGAAGAACGGGATACGTTTATCGCAAAATTGGCATCAATTGAGGATAAAGGGAAAAAGAACTCTTGCTGGAAGAAAAACGAACAGAATTGCACAGCAAAATGTTAGCAGCAAAGCGACAAGAGCTGGAAGAGAGAAAAAGACTGCAGGTAGAGGGTGAAAGGTTGCAAAAAGAATTATCAGCGCAGAAAGAAAAGCAAACAGCAACCGAACAGCAACTTACCCTCTTGACAGCAACTGTTCTCCATACAAAGCAAGAGTTGACAGCGATGAACAAGACCTTGCAGAAAGTTGAAGTCCATCAGTATGAATTCGAGGGAGTCTGGAATACCTTCCTACAGAGATCTGCAGCAGAAGTTGATCAACATGTGCAAGCATACATTGTAAAATTAGACGAGCAGATCAGTAAAACTTTGACCCCCGTTGTGATTGAGAAATTGGTAAGTAGCGGTGGAGGAGATGGAGGAGACGAAAATGGTGGTGGGGACGAAGATAAAAAGAAGAAGGGTGCGCTGCAAGAAGACGCAGGAGAAGTCGGGAAGATTAAAGTAAAAGTGTTGTGGACGTACACCGACAAAAAGGAAGAAAGTGTTTTGAATTGGATTGCAGAGATATGTGTATTGGCAACGTATTCCGTATTGGGACAGGGTTCTCATGGCCAGTTCGTGTATGGCCAGAGATGCAATGAGTTTTGCAATTTCCCCGCAGAAAGAAAGCTTATTGTCAGTCTATGGTAGAGTATTCCCAACAAACCCATATTGAAGATTTCTTTAAAGCGGTCCGGGAACGATTTGAAGATAAGAACTTAGCCCGGATAACTAAAATATTAATCTTGAATATCGCAGATAGGAAATGGAAAATGTATCTGCACTTAAATCTACCATGAACGAACTTCTGCAATGCGCTGAACATGGACTCACCCCAATGCAGATTCTTAATAACTTTACTAGAGCACGACCCGATCCTCTCCGCACTCACCTATATCCCCGTACCAAGGAAGAGGGGATGACCTATGAGAAGTTCAGCAAGATCGCGTTAGATCATGCCGGTTTCTTGGCGGAGCAAACTACAGCCATTATTGGAAAGATCTGCAAGCCGGCAAAAAATGGCAAAATCGTACCATCTCAGGAAGTATTCCTGGGAAGGACAACCTTCTTCTGACCTTTGAAGAAGGTGTCGAAACTCTCTCCTACGACCAGAGAGACTATGGTATGGAGGGAGATGCAGACAACAGATCGGTAGTTCAGGAGGGGGACTACGCGGGCGTTGCAGCCCGCGGGGGAGGGCGACAAGGAAGAGGTCATGGCAGAGCAAAAGGAGGCCGCAGTCGTGGAGGAAGCGGACCCGGCACCCAGAGGGGTGATGGCGAAGGAAGCTACTACGTGGGAGGAAGGGGCAATGGTCCCTCGCAAGGTGGCCGAGGACCCAACTCCACATAGGGAAGAGGAAGAGGCACGTGGAACGAGAACTGGGATCGTCCGTATCCACCCCATCCTGGCCTGCTCGAAGGCAGACCTTGGGAAAAGTCGGGAATCAGAGAAAACGTTTGGCAAGATAGAACAGTCGTCGATCAATGCCTCAAATGTGGTGACCCCAACCACATCGTTCCCTTCTGCCCATATACTATAAACAACCAAAAGGGAACAGCCAGTAGAGGTTTCAATTGCCTCTACCGGAACTTCGAATGCAAATAGACTGACATCCTCCAATTCGAAGGTTCCCGTGGCAGAAACTGAAGAGATAAACGATCCCCACCTAGTCAATTGTCCAGAGGCAGTTAGTGTATGTACCTCTCTAGGTGGATCCCTCGCAAGCATGGGTGATGAGTTGGCCACTCGTTGCAAAGCCTGGGTCGAAATGAAAACACAAAAAGGCCAGCTAATTATTGCAGATCTAAAAGTCAATAAAGTAAGAGTAGGCGGTATGATTGATAGTGGGTCAACACGCAACGATCTTAGTAAGAAAAGTCTGCAAAAGTTGTGTCTCGAGCTTAAGGTAAAACAGTTGGAAGAGCCCGTAGTAAGTAAATTAGTGAATAGTAGCAAGATTGTGTTAGATAGATATGTTGAGCGGATTCAAACATACTTTCGGCTTGAGCAGAGGGGAAGGTGGAACGTGTTCTCCACTCTCTGACTCTCTTGGTGGAAGATAGTCTCCCTTTTGACATTCTCTTAGGTACAGATTGGGGGGAAGCTGCAAATGCGGATGTGAAGTTGAGGGACCACGAGTGTTGGCTCCCTAGTCCGCAAGGTGGAAAGAAGAAAATCCGCTTGTTTCATGAATCTGGTAAGGAAAGCAGCTTGGCTCATTGTTGTACGAGTGCCCCCGCGTTCGCCTGTCATATAAAGAAGTATAATCTATTTGATTAGGTATTTGTGGCATATGCGCGGCCAGTAAAGGAAGGGGAAGTTAAGGAGGAAGAAAAATTCCCAGAACTGAAAGAATTCGTAGACGTGGCAGAGGCCCCAAGCGATGTGGTAGAACGACCAATCAAACATCGCATTGAAATTATTCCCGGAAGTCAGATTCCAAAGGGCCCGGTTTACAGAATGTCACCCAAAGAATTAGACGAACAGCGAACCCAGGTCGATGAAATGCTAGAAAAGGGATGGATTAAGGGATGGATTATGCCTAGTTCCTCACCCTATCGTGCACCAGTGCTGTTTGTGCCAAAGAAAGATGGCGGGTTCCGCATGCGTATTGACTATAGAAGATTAAATGACATAACTATTAAAAATGTTGAGCCATTACCCAACATTGATGATTTGTTGGATAGGGTACAAGGTAGCAGGTACTTCACGAAATTGACTTGAAGTCTGGCTACCATCAGATTCAGGTAGAACCAGAAGACCAATATAAGACTGCCTTTCATATAAGATATGGGCACTATGAGTTCATTGTGTTGCCCTTCGGTCTTACTAATGCACCTGCAACTTTCCAGCGGACAATGAATGAACTTTTTCGTGAATGGCTTAATAAATTTGTTGTTATATATCTAGATGATATTTTGGTCTTTAGTAAAAGTTTAAGTGAGCATTGTGAGCACCTTGACTTGTGCTAAATAAGTTGCGTGCGCCAAACCTGAAACTAAACCCGACAGAGATGGAATTAAATCGGAAGACGCAAAAATCGCAGCTATTCGGGATTGGCCCAACCTGCGTACATTGACGGAACTACGGTCGTTCCTTGGGTTGGCTAATTACTACCGTAAGTTCGTAAGGTATTTTACGATAATTGTTGCTCCCCTTCGCAGATTGTTGGAAAAAGAAACTATCTCGAAGTGGGACCAAGATTGCACGTCCTCGTTGATACGTCTAAAGAAATGTTTGATTAATTATCCGATTTTGAAAGTTGCTGATCCTTCTTTGCCCTTTGTTGTTACTACCAACGCCAGTCAGTACGGGATAGGCGTTGTACTCCAGCAAGATGACGGGAATGGATACAGGCCTGTCGAATTTATGTCCCGACGACTGCCTAGTGAGAAAGTTGTCGCTTCCACGTATGAAAGAGAGTTGTACGCACTCCGAGAAGCTTTGGACCACTGGCGTCATTATCTCCTAGGTCGCCACTTCAAAGTATAGTCAGATCATGAGACACTTCGCTGGCTAAAGACGCAGACCCGGATGACACCTAAACTGACTAGGTAGGCTGCGGAAATCGATCAGTACGACTTTGAACTAAAGCCAGTAAAGGGCAAGTATAACGTTGTTGGTGACGCATTGAGTCGAAGATCTGACTTCTTTGGTGCTATCGTAACGTATTTAGACATAGGCATCAATATACAAGACAAGATTAGGAATGCTTATTCCACTGATTCTGTTTATGGCCCTATGCTGAAACGTGTTCAAGAGGCGCCACAAGAGTTTCCTAACTATCGGGTAACCCAAGGACTGTTGTTTGAAAAAACCGATGTGCATGATAGGCTTTGTATTCCAAACAAGGAAGAAATTAAAAGTGTGATCTTAGGAGAATGCCATGATACCGAAGGTCATTTCGGATGGAGAAAAACCTACGCTAATCTCTTGCGTTCTTACATCTGGCCTCGAATGAAACCTGATTGTATTGCATATATGCAAGGCTGTCAAGTGTGCCAACGAAACAAAAGCATCACACAGCCTCCCCTTGGTCTATTGAAACCTTCGCCTATCCCAACAGGTCCTGGAGATTCTGTGTCTATCGATTTCATGGACACGAAAGTGAAAAGCAGGAATGGAAAAAGCCAAGTTATGGTAATTGTCAATAGGTTCAGCAAGTTTGCTGTTTTTGTAGCATTGTCTGCGAAAGCTAAAACTCACTTAGTAATTCGGGAATTTTTTAACCACTGGTAAAGGACTATGGTCATCCCTTAACTATCCCTAGTGACAGAAACTCTCGGATGACCAGTGAGCAACGACAACAACTAATGAATGTCTATGGCTCTAAACTGACGATGTCATCAGGCCGACATCCTGAGACAAATGGGCAAACTGAGCAAAAGAACAAGCTCCCTCAACATACGTTGCGTATGTACATTCGTCCCGACCAGATTGACTGAGATGAACATTTGCCCAAGGTTGCTAGTGCTTACAACAACTCTATGCACTTGACTACTTGCAGAACTACGATGGAGTTGCATTTGGGATGGAGTCCTCTCAGACCTATAGACTGTCTAAACCCGGATAGGGCACATAAACTTCCGCCAGGGACCAGAGAGTTCGCAATGCAATATCAAAAAGATTTAGAAGAGGTAAAGGAGAACATAATAAAGCGCAACATCAAATGATTGATCAGGCCAATAAGCACAGGAGACCTTCTCAGTTTGCTGTAGGTGATCTGGTTTGGGTAAAATCGAAGGAGTTTATCCCAAAAGAGAACATATCTAAAAAATTGTTACCCGCCTACAGAGGACCGTGGCAAGTATTGGATGTGATAGGGGATGTAGATGGACCCTCCTATGTTATTGAGATACCTCCACACTTGCATACCTACCCGGTGTTCCATGCGCCAAAGCTCTTACCTTGTGTAACTAACGAATTGTTTCCCAGTCAAAGGGTCAGTATGAATAAGATCGTTGCTGAAGGTACTATCCAAATTGGACGTAGAGGTAGACCTCGACGACAATATAAAGTTAAATTTGCATATCAAGATCCAAGTGAAGGCTGCTGATTTACTAGGGAAGAGCTAATTAAAACTGCACCGAACATAGATCTTACTGTGAAAGAGCAAGAAGAGGTGTCAATACTGTGGACAGATAAGGGTTTCTCAGAGGACTTCGAAATTAGGCCGGCGAGAGTAAAAGGGCCTTTACGAATTAAACCCCAGATGAATGCCCCAACAGCGATGGGCCCTGTTGGCCAGAACTTAAATTCTCGAGCAGCAACCCAAAAGACAAAGTTCCTAAGGCAAATGTCGCATCGATAATGAAATGAAAAGTCGTTTTGAACAGTCACAAACGGGTCCTTCACGAACAGGTATTGGACACCGTTTTGAAGACTGAGTTAGGTTCATGTCTCCTCGATGGAAAGCCATGTCTGTTCGGCAACGAGTCAAAAGCCACAGTCCCAGTCCAGTCATAATCCCACGAGTCTGTCCTGATTCAGACCAGGAGTCCAAAAGACAGGCCCGATGGCCCAAATCAGCAGCAGACCATGGGAAAAGATTCTGGGACATACACTTTACAAAAACAGGTATTGGGAAGGAGTCCCAAACACTTGAAGCTGAATACAGGCCACGCCAGGCCAGTCCAGCACTATAAAGGACTGGCCAGCCTCCCATTTGGACAGATGCTCACTTCGCATGAGAGTGTGGAAGTGTCGTGGCACTTGTGCGCTAGATGTGTGTGAGCAGCGCTAGGCTGAAGAGCAGCGGTATGTGAGAGGGAAGTGAGCGCTGGCCGGAGGGAAGGCAGCCATAGCTACACCAGCGCTAGTTAGTATAATAGTAGGGGTAGTCAGTAGGAGACACCAGAGAGTAGTATTCAGAGTAGATCCTCATGTGATAGGGAGTGTGCATGCATGATGATTGAGAAAAGATCAGGACTATAGAAAGAAGGAGAGAAGAGAATGATCAAGGGGGAAGGAGTGAGCTATGATGACACCTACCTGTTGAGCGTTGTTGTTGACGTTTCGCAGCTGGTGCTGATGAGCGCCAGGCCTGGGAACTCGTGTTTATTGAAGAAGACTTGTAACTCTGTTCGGCGCTGTACATTTTGGACTCTTGATGTTTTCTCTTTAATCTGGATTTGATAATCGAGTTGAGCTTCTTGGCCCTCGTTCATCTTCTATTGGGCTTTGTGTGAGGCATCGCAATCTGTGAAATCTGTGTAAATGCATGTGATCTGATGCACTCCAGCAAGTGATGAACAGTCGGGTTCCTGGCAAGTGCCACGTCAGCAACAGTGACGCGTCAGCAGTGCCACATCAGCAGTACCACGTTAGCAACAGTGCCACGTCAACAGTGCCCATCTCAGTTCTGGGCATGCCAGGCCAACTAGCCAATGAGTCCATTGCCGAGTACCGACAACGGTTCCAAGCTCAGCTCGCACTTATCGAGGCCGAGGAACAGCGTCAGGCGGCAGCCGAGGCTGCCCGACGGCGGTAGCTGAAAAACAGCGACTTCAGGCCGAAGCTGACACAGATGCCCAGGTCCGCCACAAGGAGGCCCAGGATCTGCTACAACGGCACGAAGCCGCGAGCATCGAAAAGCTAAAGTTCTGGCATTTTGAACCATCTGAGAACCACGAAGACGCGACACCTGAAGAGCAGCATAAGGAATTTCTCGCCAAACTCGTGACCCAGTTGGTTTACACTTGTAACTTGCAGTCCGAGCTGGCGAATCTCCGACGGGCGGTGTGGAACCACAAGGATCTGCATGAGGATGCTACACGGGAACTTGATTCCCGTGTACAGGACTTGCAGCAAGTTGCACCAAGACCAGATGCTGACGAGTCCAGCAGTGCACCCTCTACCCGCCAATTGGAGGAACGAGTTGACCACGTAGTCGCAATACTCGGCGACATCAGCACCTTCGCTGCACCAGCCACCATCAGCAAGCAGCTCGACACCTTGAAGACCGAGGTTCAGCAACTGCACCAACTGCCCAACAGGGATGGCAATACCAGTGCGCAGCACTACAAGATGTCGACATTCCGCATCGTAAAGTTCGATGATTATACGCATCAAGATCCGGTCCCCTGGTGGGAGGGCTTCACGACGGAACTTCGGATTCTTTTCGTCCCCAAGCACTCGTACATCGACACGTTGTTCCTCAACTCAAAGGGCGGATGCCAAATCTGGCTCAGCCACCTGGCAACCATCCACGGCGTCCAGGTCACCGATCTACATAAGAAGATCTCTTGGGAAGAGTTGACGAAGCTATGGAAGAAGCGGTTCATCGTGGACGACGCCCCGACGATCGCCATCAACCGCCTCTTTGCCATGTCCCAAGGCAACACACCGGCACGCAACCGGCTCACGAAATGGCAAAAGATCGTGGCAACGCCCGATCTCGAGTTGCCATTTTCGCATTTGCGCCGAGAATTCTACAACCGGTCATGTGCTGCCTTGAGCCTCGCACTTGGTGATCACGAGCAATACACGACCTTCGCCGAAATCATCGAGAAGGCAAGGGAGATCATCAAGACCAACAAGGCGGCTGCACACGAGAAGTCAGCATGGCAGCCAACCTATGTGGAGAAAGATAAATTTGGTCCGCGTCCGCAGCATGTCGCTGCAATCCAACCGGACAACATTGTGGAAGACCCCACAGCCACCCAAGTATCACGTGAGGGAGATCAGGTGGCCGCTGTCCAACCGTGAAATAACAACAACTGCCGAGGAAAAGGGAAGGCGAAAACCTCGTCGCCAGCCGGAAACGGACACTTGACCGAGGCCGAATACAAGTGGCACGACCAGTATGGCTGCTGCTATTGGTGCAACAGCACCAAGCACAAGACGTCCCAATGCCCGAATCAAGGCAAAGAGGATGTTCGGCCTCGCATCAACTTGGGAAACTGAGTTGCGTGGGATGTGAGGCGACTCCACCTCTCACTCCGCCAGATTCGACCGCCTTGCTAGCGGCCGCCTACACATCTGGGGAGGATGCGAATGTCGCGAATCCTCGATTCACTTACGAGTATTACGCTGTCCACTTGGTCCCACCGACTCCATGTGCAACAACCGACCGCATGCACAGTTTCACCACCATCGGCAACCGATTCGGCAGCTTCGCCGCCATTTATCGCCGAGGATTCGACGTCGTGGTCAAAACTTTAACTCCTCCCGTTGACTTTGCAGACTTCCAATGGATGCCCCTTCCCCTGTCCGATCGATTGCCGACACCGCAACGTGCTCATGGCACAATTGTGGGATTTCTTGCACACTACAGTACCAGCTCCGTTGATGGACGCCGGAGTAGAGGTTGTCGACCTTCACCACTACGTTGCGAAGATCGACTGCAAGTTCAAGACACAACAGTACGACGACATCGATGCGCCATTGTTGTACATACGCATTCAGATCGGAGAGGCGACCTGGACGCTTTGATCGATTGCAAAGCTACTCGCAACTACATGAGCCAAGACTTTATGGTACGCCAGCGTTTCGAGGAAGTCGCAGCCCACGCAAGTCACGTTGGCCGACGGTCACACGCACAAGTCAATCGACCAGTGCATTGATGTCGTCCCCGTGTACTTTGCCCCTCATGCAAGCGAGGTTGTGTCCTTCGACGTTTTGGACACAAAGTTTGACATGATTTTGGGCATGTCATGGCTGCGAAGCGAGGATCACACAGCGAACTTCTGCCGCCGCACCGTTCACGCTTGTGATCGGAACGGAGTACTAGTCTCGTGCCCGGTGCCTCCACCTCATCCTTCGATCAGCTGTCACGTGGTATCCGCCGCAAGCATTCGAGCTTCCATCACCCGGGACGACATCAAGGAGATGGGCGTGTGTTTTCTCCACGCCCTCCCTCCCCATGACATATCATCGACGGACGCATCGACAGATCCACGCATCACTGAGCTTCTCATCGCCTACGACGTGTTCGAAGTTCGGCACAGAGTAGTACCGGATCGGCCCATTCGCCACGAGATCATCCTTGAGGTCGGGGTCGTACCTCCGCGTGGTTGCATCTACCGCATGAGCGAGGAAGAGTTAAGTGTGCTACGGTCACAACTCAACGACCTTCTCGAGAAAGGCTGGATTCGGCCTAGCTCCTCGCCATACGGTGCTCCCGTTCTCTTCATCTGGAAGAAGAACAAGGACTTGTGGTTGTGCATTGATTATCGCAAGCTCAACTCGCAAACCGTCAAGAACGTCGGCCCTTTCCCACGCATCAACGACCTCCTCGAACGGTTAGGCGGCGCCAAGTTCTTCTCCAAGCTCGACCTCAAATCGGGATATCACCAACTCGAGATCCGGCAGGAGGACCGATACAAGACCGCGTGTTAGACGCGATATGGGCATTTCGAATGGCTGGTTATGCCTTTTGGCGAATGCCCCGACCACATTCCAAGCGGCTATGACAACGGAGTTCCGACACATGCTGGATATTCGTACTCATCTACCTCAACGACATCTTGGTGTACAGCCGGAGTTTGGACGAGCATGTGGAGCACCTGCGCCCTGTTTTGGAGCGGCTACGACAAGCCAAGTACAAAGCCAACCGCGACAAATGTGAATTCACGCGGCAAGAGTTTGGGACATTATGTGACGCCGCAAGGCATCCGTCCGCTTGTGGACAAGACAGAGGCCATCCGCGTATGGCCCGAGCCCACCAACACCACGAACGTTCGCTCATTCATGGGGTTGTTGGGCTACTGTCAACGCTTCATCACGGGGTACTCAAAGATTGCCGCACCTATGACGAGATTACAATCGCCAAAGGTGCCATTCGTGTTCGATGACGACGCATGCCGGTCATTCCAAGCACTCAAGACGACCATGCTCATGGCACCCGTCCCTAGCATCTACGACCCCACCCTGCCAACAAAAGTGACAACTGACGCTTCCGGCTATCGCATTGGGGCAGTCTTGGAACAACACAACGGCGACGACGGGCACCCCGTGGAGTATCAGCCACAAAGTGCGTCCCATCAATTCACTTGATCATGCAAGGAAGAAGGAGCT
Source organism: Chara braunii (assembly GCA_003427395.1). Lineage (NCBI taxonomy): Eukaryota > Viridiplantae > Streptophyta > Charophyceae > Charales > Characeae > Chara > Chara braunii. The sequence goes on from BFEA01000181.1 coordinate 1,687,722, forward strand.
GCTCGCGTTCGTGATGGCTCTCAAGCGATGGCGACACTTCCTCCTTGGGGGTCGTAGGTTCACATGGGTCACGGACAACAACCCATTGAGCTACTACAAGACGCAAGATACGGTGAGCAGCACAATCAGACAATGGATGTACTTCATTGACCAATTTGACTTCACACCGAAACATCTCGTCGGCCTCTCTAATCGCGCAGCAGATGCACTCTCGCAATGACCCGATCTTTGCGCTACGACACATCATGCCTTCACATTCGACGAGGCACTCCAGCGACACTTCATCTTGGGCTATGAGTCTGATCCGGATTTCGGCACGTTATGCGCAGCTATCTTCGGATCACCTGCCGGCCAAGCGATGGCGACACTTCCTCCTTGGGCGTCGAAGGTTCGCATGGGTCACGGACAACAACCCATTGACCTACTACAAGACGCAAGATATGGTGAGCAGCACAATCGGACAATGGATGTACTTCATCGACCAATTTGACTTCACACCGAAACATCTCGCCGGCCTCTCCAATCGCGCAACAGATGCACTCTCACGACGACCCGATCTTTGCGCTATGACACATCATTCGACGAGGCACTCCAGCGACACTTTATATGGGGCTACGAGTCTGATCCGGATTTCGGCACGTTGTATGCGCAGCTATCTTCGGATCACCTGCCGGCCAGCCACTATCGCATTGTCGACGGGTACTTGCTCCTCCACTCGCGAGGCAAGCACTTACTGTGTTTCCCACGAGACCGTCGTCTTCAGACTCACCTTCTCGGCGAGTACCATAACTCCTGACTCGCTGGCCATTTCGGAGTCAATCGCACTGTTGCGTGACTTCGACAACGATTCCGATGGCCCGACCTCATTACCGATGTCACTCGGTATTGCGACTCTTGCGAAGTTTGCCGACGAAACAAGCCCCACAACCCCAATCCCTACGGTGAGTTGCGCACGTTGCCTATCCCACGGGAACCCGGCCTCTCCATTGCCATGGACGTCACCGGTCCGTTTCCCCGCGACCACCTTGGGCACGATGGCATCCTCACGGTCGTTGACCTTTTAAGTACGAGCGGTTTCTCCCTCGCAAGTACTACGCCACGGCTCCCGAACTTGCACGCCTTTTGCACACCGACTGGATTTGCAGCCACGCCGTACCGGAAGACATCGTCAGCGACCGCGATACTTGCTTCATGTCGGCATTCTGGAATTTTCTCATAGTGGAATTCGGCATGAAGATGAAACAAAGTTCGGCTCGGCATCCACAAACGGACCGACAAACTGAGCGGGCACATCAAACCGCTCAAATGATGCTTCGTACGCTCATCCGGCCGGATCAGAAGGATTCGGTTGATCGCCTCCCCGGCATCGAGTTCGCCTACAACACTTCGTTGCATCCGGCGATCGGTGTGAGTTGCACCACGGTGGCCGGAAAGGCCGTATCTTCGCTGATCTTCTCCTCCCACGAACAACCGACATAGACGCTGCTTGCTCCCCCGCTTCCGTCCGGAAGTACAGGGAATTGTTGGCCCGAGCCCGCGCGAACATGCAAAAGGCTCAAGTTCGCATGCAACAGCAAGCCAACAGTCATCGTGTGCCACGTCCCATCTGCGCCGGTGATCTGGTTTGGGTCTCCACGGAAGAGTTTGCACTCAAGCAGAATGTTTTGCGCAAACTACCTCAAGTGGTTTGGACCATGGCCCGTAACATCAGGCCGCGGGCAATGAGCCCGATGGCCCCTCATTTGTGATCAACATCCCCCCGCATCTAACGGTCCATCCAGTCTTTCACGCCTCGAAGCTGGCGACATATACACCAGCTAAGAGCGACGGCTTCCCGACCCGAAGATCGCAAGATCCTCAATTTATGGATGGTCATCAGGAAGTTGACCGCATCATCACGGATCACAAGTGTGGCAGCAAGCCTCGACAGTACAAAGTTACCTTCAAAGCATGCGATCACACTCGATGGATTTCAGGAGCAGATTTGAAAGCATCCGCATCGCTGATCTTCGCTCACTACGAGCGACGAAGGTTAGCTAAGGGAGCTTCACGACCTGCCCCTCCCACCCGGACTTTGGTCCCTCCCTCAGACAGACAGCTTCGCCCTCGCAGGTAAGCTCGGTCTTTCAAGGAGGGGGGTGTGGCATACTACGCAGCCACACGGGCCTGCAGGGCCCGACCAGCGTTCTTAGTCCAAAAGCCTGAAAACAAGGGCCTACATGCCCTGTGTCGATTTCAGCCTAAAAGCCTGAAAACAAGGGTCTGCAGGCCTTGTGTCGTTTTCAGCTTGAAAGCCTGAAAACAAGGGCCTATAGGCCCTATGTCGTTTCAACATAAAATAGGGCCCTCCAGGCCCTGAGTCTTTTCAGCCTGAAACGGAGGGCCATTTTTAGGCCCTTGTAAGATCGACCTGCCCTGAAACTTAGGGACTAGACCAGAGTTTTAGCATAGTCCATTTTTGGCCTGTTTTCAAGATAACCCTTGTTTGAACTTCAACGCTAGGGTCTGCCACGTTTTGGCATTGCAAGAGCAGCCTCCTGGACGGGCCAGCACTATATAAGACTGGCCCGCCCTACAGGCTGCAGACAGTCACGAGGTAGTTCATAGGAACTTCCCAGGCACTTCACATGCAGGAGACAGGAGGCAGTCTTCAGGATTCGGCAGCAACACTCTGGAGGAGCGCTGCAGTAGTAGTACCGTTAGCAGAAGTCTTCAGCGGTGGGCTCTATTAGGAGCTAGAGTAGCATTGGAGAGAGAGAGATGGTTGGTGGAGGCCAGGGAGACTTACCTGTGGCGCCATAGCTCTAGCTTAGTCTTCGATGTACCTACAACAAGGCGCCACCTTCACAAGTTAGTACCTTACTGAGAGATAGAGAGAGTTTTTCTTCTACCTCTTCTAAGTCCACCATCTCCTCCTCACCCTCTCGCTACCTGACTTCTCAGTATCTGCAGACCACAAGAGAGAGAGAGATTGGTGACTCTAGGACTTGACGGCATTTGGATCCAGACTCGACATTAGGATTCAGACATTTGACGAGGGATCATTTGGGACCTGTACCGAAGACTTGGTGTTGACGACATTCCCATCGTCCCCTCTTCTTCCTCTAACCCCCCTCTTCTTCGTCTGTGTATGGTTGGGGACTGGCGCATTCGTCCTGTGTGAGCGCCAGGCCCTTTCACACCATGGAATGATGATGATGGATGTCTGGTCTGCATTGCGATATTGATTGTTCGGATCATTGGTATTTAAGCCTTCCGCTGTGCTATCTTGTACTTAGACAGGTCGGTTCTTGTTCTGGTCTGCACCTTTACAGTATGCAACACACATAATACAAGATAACGCAGCGGAAGACTAATATACCAATGGGCTGAACAATCAATGTTGCAATGCAGACCAAACATACATCATCATCATTCCATGGTGTGAAGGAGCCTGACGCTCACACAGGAAGAATGTGCCAGTCCCCAACCATACACAGACGAAGAGGAGGGGGGTTAGACGAAGAAGAGGGGAAGATGGGAATGTCTTCAACACCAAGTCTTCGGTACAGGTCCCAAATATACCTCGTCCAATGTCTCAATCCCAATATCCAGTCTGAATTCAAATGTCGTCAAGTCTCAAAGTCACCAATCCCTCTTCTCTCGTAGTCTGCAGATACTGAGAAGTTAGGTAGCGAGAGGGTGAGGGAGAGACGGTGGACTTAGAAGAGAAAGAAGAAGAACTCTCTCTCTCTCTCTCAGTCCGGTATACCTCGTGACTGCCTGCAGCCTTCAGGGCGGGCCAATCTTATATAGTGCTGGCCCGTCAAAGAGGCTGCTCTTGCCAATGCCAAAACGTACCAAAACGTGCCAGACCCTGGTGTTGAAGTTCAAACAAAGGTTGTCTTGAAAACAGGCCTTATGAGGGCCTGAAAATGGCCCTCGTTTTCAGACTTTTAGGCTGAAACGACACTGGGCCTGTAGGCCCTCGTTTTAAAGGCTTTCAGGCTGCAACTACACAGGGCTTGTAGGCCCTTGTTTTCAGGCTTTCAGGCTGAAAACGACACACGGCCTGTAGGCCCTTGTTTTCAGGCTTTCAGGCTGAAAACGACACAAGGCCTGTAGGGCCCTTACTTTTCCTTGTTTGGTCGGGCCCTCGACCGTGTGGATGCGCAGTATGCCACACAGACTCTTTCCATGTAGGAAAGAGCTCGCTGCCTGGGGGCTCATTCAGGTACTTGCCAGTTTGTGCGGCAGCGCTGCTGGAGCATAGGCTCGCGTGCTGCTGTGCGCTTTAGGGCAAGGTGTTGTGCGCGTGCTGCCCTCAGCCTAGCCTCCATAGTTGGCTGGGGCTTGGACTACAGTGAGGCGCAGAGGTGGTCTTCGGGTGTACAGAGGGAAGACGTGGGTGAAAGTCGAGGGAGAGAGAGAAGGATGATGATGATGATGATGTGAGGGCACATACCTGGTATTGGCGATGGTCTGCATTGGGCGACATCTTCAAGTACTTCGTTGGCTGCTGACGTCAACAGTTGCATGGTCAATTAGTAGGCAGACAGTAGCTGTGTGGGAGGTAGGCTGGGCGCCAAGCGCCAAGTAGGGAGAAGGGCTTGCACACTTATGTTGGTGGTGGCGAAAGCAAGCTCTCATTGACATTTGATTTTCCATGTTACGATTCTCCATTAGTGTTATATTGGTGCAATGCTGCTTTCTGCATGCGGTGAAACTTTCTGGCTTTCAATGTGATTGTGCATTCTGGATATTGTCATCTCACTATTGCTCATAATATTTGACCCCGAAACCCTAATTTCAATTTTGGACCCATTTCTCAGGATCTGAAAATAGGGGTCCTGGATAACCACTTCTATGTTGCGCATAGTTAGCGATAGAGATACTCTGTTTACAAGGGAACAATGGCAGTTAATGAAGGTCTACAGATCTAAGTTAGCTATATCATCTAGCCGCCGCACTAAGACAAATGGCCAGACCGAGCAGATGCACAAGGACCTACATCAGGCACTGCGTATGTATTTAAACCACTAGTACTTGGCCCAGCTATTGGCCGCGAAAAAAAAAAGAGTAGAAACGTTCCTAGTCGAATGAATTTGGGCACCCTTGTAGTAGCCCGTACGTTTCCTAAAATTGTGGTGTGTTAACGGGCACGACTCGCGGAAGTATTGGTGGTTTAAGACCAGACCAGGTACATTGGGATGAGCATCTTCCCACAGTAGCTAGTGCACATAATAACTCGGTTCGCCTAGCTACCTCGCAAACCCCGACGCCCCATAGACATCCGGATCAGATCCAAAGGTTGCCACTTGGCACATGTGAGTTTGCCATTCAATATGAGAAGGATTTGCAACGTGTGGCTGAGAACATCTGAAAGGCCCAACATCAGATGATAGTCTGGGTCAAGTCTAAAGAGTTCATCCCCGAGGACAAGATTTTTCAAGACTGTAGTAAGTGCTAGATGTCAAAGGTGACGCAGATGGATCGTCATACACCATTGAGATTCCACCCCATCTGCACACCTATCCCGTTTTTCATGCTTCTAAGCTCCTTCCCTGTGTGACTGATGATGCATTTCCCTCACGCAGATCTATGCGCAAGGAAAATGAGCAATAGCGAGATGCCAATCTCCAGCATACACAATCACATTGAAGGCCAGACAGTATCACAATATCCAGAAAGCAGAAATGCACCAATATAACACCAATGGAGAATCGTAACACTGAAAACTAGTGTCAATGAGAGCTTGCTCTCGCCACCACCGACACGATTGTCCAGGACCTACCTCCTACTTGGCGCTCGGCGCCCAACCTACTCCCTACACAGCTACAGTCTGCCTGCTAATTGACGATGCAAATGTTGACGTCAGCAGCCCACAAAGTACTTGAAGATGTCGCCCATGGCAGACCATCGCCAATACCAGGTATGCGCCCTCACATCATCATCATCATCATCCTTCTCTCTCTCCCCTGTCTTCTCCCACGTCTTCCCTCTTGTACACCCGAAGACCACACCTGCTCCTCACTGTAGTCCAAGCCGAACCAGCTATGGAGGCTGGGCTATCAGCGCCTTGCTCCTTGCACGACCGCAGACGTTAGCGCCTCGCCTCTCAACACCAGCAGCAGCCCACGAGCGTCCGCTCCAGCAGTATGCGAGTGCCTGAATGAGATCCAGGCAGCATGGGGGTACGTGAATCACGTAGGAAGGTCCAACCTCTCGATCGCCACTATGTCTAGGATCTCCCATGGACCGAAGTACTGTGGCATTAGTTTCCTGGAGATACCTACTTCCTGTCCCAGTTCAGATGACTTGACCCAGACTCTGTCCCCTACCTGAAACTTAGAAGGTCGTCTATGCTTGTTCTCCGATGCAATCATAGCATCCTAAGACTTTCTAATATTTTCTACGGCCTGCTGCAGCATCTGTTCATATTCGACAACGAACTCTATGCTGCTTGGTGTTGCAGTTGCCTGGTTTTCGAGCAGTAGGTAGTCAAGCGCGGATCTGGGTTTCCAACCAAGATGCAGTTGGTTGGGAGTCCTGCCAGTAGTGTTGTGCACAGCATTGTTGTACAGGCTCGCAACGAGTGGTAGCTTCTCGTCCCAGTCGTCCTGACTGCAGGAAGAGTCTATAATGAGATTTGTGTGTATATATATATGTTTGATTGTGATAATTGTTGGAGGAAGGCAAGAATGCCTTCAGAGGTCTCGGTCAAGGCCCGCGTCCCTGGTTATGGCCCTGCGTGCAAGGAAGAGGCTAGGGGCACCTAACGAGAGGTCGGCGTTTGTCTAGAACAAAAGGGGAGAGGACAGTTGAGAGGGGCCGCTGAGACTTATGTTGTAGTACGTATGCCCAGTACACCTGTGTCCTAGTGTCAGGACAATGGAGACCCAAGTTGGAACCCTGGTGGCATATAGTTACGAGGGTTTGGATTGCTGGAGGCCTCAACCCTGAGTCTGTCGGCTAATCGGATTGGTTCATTTCTCGTCAACATCTTTGAAGTTGAATGGATTTATAGCTTTTCGATTTTGTGGAGCGACGGGGACGTGTGTGCGCGCAAGCTTTAAGGCGCACGTGTGATCTTTTTTCTTTGAATTGTTCATAAGGCCGGCATAGTCAGCCGGCCTGGGCTTTATTTATTGATTAAGGTAAGGACATCAAAGTTTYCGTCCCTCTACTCCGTACGTTCGATCGGCGGTAGGTTTGCCGSGCGGAGTCCAGCCATGGTGTAATATGAACAAACCGGCGTGAACGTCTAGTGCTCGCSCGCTCGATAGCGGATRGAGGAGTGGCCCGGGCGCYTTCTTAGGCCCTAAGCGTTACGCTCCGAAGGAATAGGACCGTGCCTAGGCAAGGCGTCCCAAAACATCATGGGGGAGTCCGCGGTGGTATGGTGTGCGTAGGAGGTACGTAGGACCCTCCTCTGCGACAAATTTTAGATATCCCACTGGGATATGGGCTAATGCCGCCAAAGTCGTCACCAGGGCCTGCCTCACTTAAGCTATGCTCAAGGATGGTTAGCGGGCCACGCCCCCTCTCTGGTCATAACTCAGAATAACGCCAACGACCAGGTGTAGGTCCGCGCTACGAGGCTGACTGATCCGGCAGGGGAGTTACAACACACTCCTTAGYGGGTTTCCACTTCTGTGCGGAGGCAGTGAAAGCAGATRAAGCAAGGAGGCTGCTGCACCAAGGCCACGGTGCCAGTGAACCGGCTATACAGACGAAGGACTGACTGAGTCATCTGACCGAAGGTACTCTTCGAAGTTCTGCGCAGCACAACTCGTATTGCCGACCGGAGTTATTACACAAATGTGAGAACGCGCGGTATCGAGATTGGTGTCAACAGCGCTAAGGAAAGCGRCAGGGAGAGGAGACAAAGTCGACGGGATGGTRAAAGTGGTAGGGTGAACCTGGACACGAAATTGTATCAGGTACGTGCGGAGTGGGGGGAGAAGAGGCATGCAGAAAATCGTTGAACCTGGACATGATAAGGGGACGGGTGCGCRCGGGTCGGATATGGCGGAGCAACGACGAAAGGCCGGGCGAAGGAAAAGASACATAACCCGCCSGTTTGTTGATGAAAACGGGCGAGAAAATAGYCTACTCAGGGGATTTAGACTAAGGCGACCTCGAATCTGTGTTTAGTTTAGGAGGAAAGTYAGTAGAATGAGAGGTTAGTAACGAAAGAGGTGCGCGGTGGTGTCGGGAGAAAAGRTATGGTGGATAGGAAAGTACATAGTTCGGTCGATCCTTGACAGAATCGAACGAACCAGGAGTCGAAGTTGGGGTTTGRGAATGAGGCGAGTTGAATGGTAGAGTTAGATTTAGATGAGGATTAGTAGATTGGGAGTTAGTAAGGAAAGTTAGTGCGTAGAGGTATCAGGAGATGGCGGAGATGGTGGGGATAAGGATCGAGGTTTCGCTCGACTCACGATAGAATCGAGCGAGGTAAGAATGGGGATTGGGATTTTCTACRTCGACGAATCTAMATCAGTGGTTAGTTTGATTGGTAGACTAGTASGTGAAAGATTAGTAAGAGAGTTGTTGCGCGGAGCTATRGCGACGAAGGAGAAGTGAGGGAAGGAGATGTCGATTCCTACCCGTTTCTTGACGAAATCGCGTGAGGGAAGGCTCGTCTCGGGGGTTTTTTGTRGCAGCAAGGTGGTTTGAGAGGTTAGTTTCTAGTGTTAGTCTCTTGGCTTTGAAATATGATAGAGGAGCTGCGCCCGGGGAGTAGTTAGTTTTTGTCTAAATGAGGAATGAATCTAGCCGCGTTTGCGGACAGATTCATTCGTTTTCTTTACATCCCTTCGAAGCGAGTAGCGTGAGTCTYAGGCCAGCCGCGAGCCGGGAGACTTACCTGTTGCCCTGCGTGTTGTTTATCCTGCCAATGGAAGTAGCCCCGCTAGTGTCCACRTACGAGGCCTGGCTGGCAAAGCAGGATGAGTCGAAAGTCGAGCTACAGAATACCGCCAAAGGTCGAGCTACAAAGCACTGTGTGTCAGTAGCGGGTGATTTTATCGATGCGCTTTTCCATATTCCAGCGGATGGTTTATTCTCAGTTGTTCTCCTGATAGGTGCGGAAGCTTACCTGTGGAAGCGTGCCACGTAAGAGTGAGTCGGGACTCGAAGCTACTGTGCATGACAGCGGGCAGATCGGAGTCTGGGCTGCTCGGGTATACCGAGGTCTGTGTTAGCAAGGAATTCACCCTCCCTTTCACGTGGTGAATATCTGGAATTTGGAGTATGACACAACAACAGATGGGTATGAACTAGTAAAGGAGAGGACATACTTGGTCACGCATTTGTTGTTGCAAGAGAAAGGAGATCCGTACGGGACAGACCGGACCAATCAGAGAAGAGTTGTGGGGCTGAAAGCTTACCTGCCCGTCGGCCGCGGGGACTGCAGATTGATCCACTGATTAGTGTACCATTCATTTCACAAACCTGTGCGTCAATGGGCTAGTCACGGAAGGGCAGGTTTACATATTTTGCTAGTATGCTGCCTACTTCGATGTACCAAGTAGTGAGAAATGAACAGCAGGAGTGGTAGACTCGCCTGCTGGCCAGCGGGCCTGCCATCATAGCAGCTGAAGTAACAAAGAGGCCAATTGTGAGGTCTGAAGACTTGCTTGTTAGTCAATGGGGCGAGCATATTTTTGACTGACTACGGTATCATTCGTAGTCGCGGTCATCAACCAGTTTCTGCTGCTCATGCTCCTCGTGGTCATCGTGCGTTGCTGAGTTTGGCAGTGTTTCACTAGTCATTGTTTCGCGAAGACGCATTACTTGGCCATTACACAGCCTGCATTTCAAATAGAACAAAGAACAGGACTGTATGAAGAGGACAGTAAAAGAAAGTTTTGAAGGGAGTGAGCCAGAACTACAAGGGAGGGTCCCGCGCTACCCTTGAGTGCTGTCGGACCGATGCGCGCGACAGGTTGCGCCGTTGCCGGCAATAACGGTTGTCCCTGGTGGAACGACATCCGGGTATAATTTTGAGAGAGGAAATAGGCACAAAGGACAGAGTATATAATATCTGGTCGGACTACTTATGATGGAACGACCGTTATAATAAGTGTTATCGTTGAACTGATTGATTGCTTGGGTTAGAAAGTTATAAAGGAGACCCTATAGCGGGGGAAAGGGTCGTACTAAGACAAGTTCCTTAGGAATGGAAATAAGGTAGGACCTGTTAGGCCCGAGCCATTGGCTAGTTATGGTAGAGGTCTAATATGGGATGTGATAGGATCGGACTGCTGAACAAAGTGGTGTGGTTTTCTTAAAACAGGGAAAGGCGAGTAAAGACAGCACGCAAAAATGTCGGGGCCGATAGCAGATGGCGAGGGGAGAGTCCTGACACTTGAACCTCATTGAGGCATTGGATAAGCGGGAAAGGACGCCAAGCAATGTCCCCAAAGTTGACACTTTCCACTTCAACGGGGAATGGGTCTCTGATTGGTTGGACTTGGTGGAGCAAGCCTTGGTGGGATTATCGGATGAAGTAAAGTTCAGCCGCATCCTGAAGTATGTACTTCATGTCCACCATCAGGAGGTGGAGAAGGTTGTAAACACGGCCAATGGTAGCTGGGCCCATTTAAGGATGGGATGCGGAGGAAGTATAGGTTGGGCGATGGACTGCTGACCACAGCAGACCTAGAAGCCATGAACAGGGACGACTTCACCACGGTGGGGGCGTTCGTGCAGGAGTTCAAGAAGAAGGCAAGGAAAGTTCATGGCATCTTTTTTTTTTTTTTTTTTTTTCTCAGAGGAAGCCCAATGTGTTATCTTTTTGGGACTGCTCACCGTCGCGGAGGCTGCAGAGCTAACAAGCCATGGAGGAGGGAGCGAGAAACTCACGTGGGCCACTATTGATAAAGGCGTGGCAGAGGGGAGTTTGGATGAAGTGGAACAACACCAGATGCGCCTGCAAAGGCGTAAGAGGAAGGAGAGGGACGCCACAGCGTCCGGAACCCCTGGAGTAAGAAGGATTGTCAATGACGTACTAGCGGAATTGGGCTACGGAAAAGACGCAGTGATTCAAAGAAAAGTAGTGACAGCAATCCAAGGCAAGGGGAAAGTTCCAGTAATAGAGGAAGATGTCCAAGAAGAGTGGGAAGAAGAGGAGCCGGTGCCCCAACACCTCTCGAAAGCGCTACGTAAGCAGCGCAACTTAACACAAGGGGGGCAAGGTTCAGGGAAGGGGCAGGCGCCCCAAGTACTGGTAGTAGCATCGCCCAGTGCGTTGGCACCGTCAAGTAATGGGAACCCTCGCAAGCAGCGGTACCACCATTCGGGCAGTGGCCATGGCTGTATTCAACACTTTTGTGCCATGGGGGAGCCCGGCCCCATCTGGGCAAATGATACCTTACGCAGGGCCCCAGACGAGTATGCCACCACCGAGTTACCCTGCGGCACAGGCCCAGCCCATGGTACCGCCTCCGTCGCCCGCGCCGAGTTCACATGGTAGCGTGGCAGGAGGGGGGGACCAGGGTCTGGGTAACCAAGGGAATGGAGGGAGAGGTGGTGGAAGAGAGCGAGGTAGAAACGGCGGAGGCCGAGGAGGAGGGCGCTGGGATAACCAGGGCCACCAAAGCCAAGAGAATCAAGGAGGTCAGGGGTATGGCAGAACCCGTTTCGATTGGAGAACCGCCATATGCCAGCATTGTGATAAACAGGGTCATACTATACGATTTTGCAATACTAGGCAGGAAGATGAAAGAGTGGGATTGATCTACTCCAACAGGGACGATATATTTGATCAGTTTGGAGACCATATTGATAGGAAGGTCCCTCGCGGAGTAAGGGCAGAAGCTCTCAGAAGGGTGGCGGCACGACAAGTGCCGCTTGCCACTTTCAGATTGTGGCAAGAGAGGGATGACCCGCCGATAGGAGTAGAAGAAGTGGAAGGCGACGAAGAGGTGACTCAAAGACTATAGGCAGGGGTCATAAAGGAAGAGCCTATAGTCATAGAGTCAGACGACGAGAGTGAGGATGAAAAGGTCGAGCCAGCGTCTATCCTTTTGGGGAAAATGGAAGATTTGTGGGACAAAATGGGTCGGTACCGGCATAAGCTGATGGACATATGTGAATAGGTAGAGAGTTGGAGGGCTGGTATCCCCAAGGTCTTCCTTTATGATTCAGGTCCTGAATCTATGCCGGGAAGGCAAGGATACCCTGGAGTTACCACGGTGAGTTCAGGGCCCCGGTTTGGAATGACCCACAGGCCCCCTACTCCGTTGGCACGAGCCGCATTGGCCGCACGGACTAGGGGACAGGCAAAGGCGGGGGTAGGCCAGGACCCACCTCAGAGAGAGCCAGAGCCAGAACGGAGAAAGGAGCCTGTGGAGGTAGAGGACGATGATGATGAAGATGAAGAGGATGAGAGGCTCCGACAAGAGGAAGACCGGGCGGCCGAGCAAAGAGCGAGGAAAAGGGGATCCCAGGAAGAAGCCGAACCAGTCTTGCGTGACACAACGCCAAAGAAGAAGAAATACGCGGTCCGGCTTGAGGAAGGTTTTGATGTGGAAAGAGTGATTGACAGGCTGCTTGAGGGTTATAATGATCTCATGACCCTGAAGGAGATTTTGGCATCCACCCCAAGGCTTCGTAATGAGCTAAATGGTAGGCTTTCGAGGCGCCTGGTGCCAAGCGTCCATCTTAGTGTAATCCTGCCTAAGGAAGTGGAGTGGGCGGACCCGGAACGAAAATGGACTGGAAATGTGTGGCCTGCGCAACGGTGGATTTAGTGGTAAAAGGTTCCAAGTGCGCAGCAATGGTGGATACGAGAGCAGAGATGAATATTATCCGCGAGGCTGGCGCAGTCAAATATGGTCAAATATGGGCTGGACATAAACCGTTCGGATTGTGGCATTTTGCACGGGGCAAACTGCAAGGCCGTGTTCTGCGGGACAAACTGCAAGGCCGTGTTCTGCGGGACCGCCTCGAATGTGCTCCTAGAGACCGGGAGAGTAAAAGCCAGGACTTGTTTTTTCGTAATGCCAAATGTGGACCACGACATTCTTCTGGGGAGATCATTTTTATGCAGGACATAGACTCTGATGTTCAAAAAACATGATGGGTCGCTGATCCTGATTTTATGTGATCCAGCATGTGGGAATTACGAGGTATTTACCTGCCGAAATACCGGGCCTCGGAGCTTAAGGAACAGACCTAACCTAACCCTGGTTCCTTCACTATTGAAGAGTTAGAAGGCGAGCACCGAAGGCTTATGGCAGAGCCTGAGGAAGAAGTGAGGGAAGAAGTGTTCTCACTCAGCTTGACTGATGTGAGCAAGGCCATGGACATAATGGCCACGCATGAAATGGCGGATCTAGACGCCATCCAGGCGTTGAGGGAACAAGTCCTGGAATATCCCCAAGCAGGGGAAATGGAGTTGGTTTATCGGCCTCCAAGGGGAAGAAGGGGCCTTGCCATGGCGCAGGCATAGGCACAGACGGCCAGTCGACCTTTTTTAGGGGACGGCTCAAGCAAGGTTCCCAAAGGCGGTGCAAAACGATAGATAAAAAGTGTCGCCCAGTTCCCGTTCTCGTTACCGAAGATGAGGAAGTGTACTACAAGCGGGAACGAGCTTTGATACGGCAGATGAAGGAGGACGCATCAGCAGGGCCATGTCGTATCAACGAGGAGAATGAAGGAAAGTTGATAGTGGGAGAACCTGACTTCTTGCTGCCCCGAGAAAGGGCGTTAATAATAGAGCCGATGAAAAAAAGGCATCGCGCCTATGCATTTAGCGATGAGGAGCGTGGCAGGTTGGATGTAGACAAGATTCCTATGATCCGCATCCTTGCCACATGAGCCATGGAACTGAGAAGGGCGCGATATCCTAATCCTGACGAAGAGAAAAAGATGGTGGATTACCTCGATGGCAAGATACACACGCACGTCGCTGATTATTTTAGCGGACCCTACGCGTCCCCGTGGTTTTGTTTCATCAAGCCTAATGGGACGTTGAGGTGGGTGCAGGATTTGCAGAGGCTGAATGTTGTGATGTGCAAGATGCAGGAGGCTTGCCGAATGCGAACGCGCTGTCAGAGTCATGTGCTGGGAGGCCAATAATCTCACTCGTTGACCTCTATTCCGGATATGACCAATTTCCGGTCTATCCGCCAGACAGGCCAGTAACAGCGATGCCTACGCGTCAAGGACTTATCCATATGAATGCGACTCCACAAGGGTGGACGAATGCTGTAGCGATGGTTCAGAGGCATATGATTCAAGCCATGCAAACAGTTAGTTCACATATTACGCAACCATACATTGATGACTTGGCAGTAAAGGGACCAGGAAAGAGAGAGGACGATGAAATCTTGCCAGGAGTAAGGTGCTTTGTCTGGAAGCATGTTCAAGACCTTGATAAGGTCCTAAAGTTACTTGAAGAACATAACCTTACGGCTAGTGGAGCCAAATCCAGGCATTGCATGAGGAAAGCTACCATACTGGGATTCGTCTGTAGTGAGAGTGGCCGAGGGCCGGATGTTAAGAAGACAGACAAGATTGTCGAATGGCCAGTACCATTCCATTCGGTAACAGATGTCACGAGCTTCCTCGGCACATGTGGATGTTGGAGGACTTTTGTCAAAAACTTTGCCGCCAAGAAAGAGCAATTAAGGAAGTTGGTTCGTCAGGATCAGGAATGGGTGTGGGGTGATGAGCACGAGAAGGTAATGGCAGGGATGAAGGAAAAGTTTCGAGGAGGATTGGTGTTGGGAGCGCCGGACTATGACGCCACGGAGGTGAGGCCGTTCATTGTTGAGACTGATGTGGGACTGACTGCTTTGGGTGGAATTTTTATCCAGGCAGATATTGAAGGAAAGGAGAGGCCCTTGCGTTTTGAGAGGCGAACTCTGTGTACGACAGAGAGAAACTACTCTCAGTTCAAGAGGGAGACTCTTGCTGTCCTTCACTGCCTACGGATTTTTCGAAACTACATCTTTGGCAGGAGGTTCATATTGAGGGTGTATCCGACAGCCCTAGCCTTTTCCCTAAGGAATTACGTTGTCGTAGCAAACACCCTTACAAGGATATTTGCCGTCCTTTTTAAAGGTCGCACTGAGTGCGTTCTTGATAGTAGTAATGCACTGATGGATCAGGTCCCGCCGGGGCACTTCCCTCGGCAACCTCGCTCTTAGGGAGAGCCCGATCCAGGTAAGGACGAGTTAGAGGGTGTGTGGGGCTCGCATTATTGCATAGCACGGTAAGATGACCATTAGTCGTCGGCGATACCAGGCCAGCGAACGAAAAGCCTCACGCCAAGACGCAAGCAAGGAATGAGTTCGACCAAAAGCTTGAAGTACAGTCCATAGAGCCGGGGTAGAAAATGGGCAAGCGATCCCGTGGTCGGTACGGGTTACGCTAGAAGAACGCCGGCAGGAGGCGCCGAAGTTATAGGGACCGGTTACCCACCTTCTGTAATTTTTATTTTTGGTTATATTTTCCTTTCATCTTATAGTATCTATCTATCTTTACTTGTAGACCGGCTTGGCCTTCTGGCGGGGCCTATCGCGAAGGAGATGAAGATTTTACGTTGTGCGCACGCGGGAAGATTGTGTTTGACGACGCGCTGAAAGGTACGGGTTCGCCAGGCTGAGTTTGGGGAAAGTTGAGAGTTCGGCAAAGCATGTGGTGCGCCCGACGACCAGGGTGCCAGACGGTTTTACGAACCTAGGCGCGTCATCTGGCGGTCGGGAGATTGGCCGGTAGGCCAAGGCCAAAGCCTGGTTTGTGCGCGTAGGACCAATCACAGTCCCACGACTACTCATATGCAGGGTTCACACCTACCTAGTTCAAGCTTGGGCTTTGCCCTATTGGTTACGGTGCTGGACTTTCCACCGACGGTCTGAGGTTCGAGGCCAGCGAGCGATTAAGGAGCAAAGGAACGCAACCAACAGGGACTGAGGGGTCGAGGGTCTTAAGGGACTATCCCCCTTGGTTTTGTTAGACGAGCCCAAGCCTGGGTTCGACTGGCAAGACCAAGAGGGTGTCGACAGATCCTTGTCCTCTTCAATTCTTTTATTTGTATTTTTGTTGATTTATTTTTATTTTTCTTTTTCTTCATTTTTCCGTTTGTTGACCAGACCGGAAACTGGCTCCGGGACCGACGGCGAAGAAGTACCGCGAGGACGCATGAAAAGAACTTCAAAAGAAAATTAAAGAGTGCTTGAAATTGTTGAGCGAGGAGCGGATGGAGGCAAGTCGTGCACCCACACCTTAACGGGGGCGGGTCGCCGCCTTCGTTGACCTTGAACGAAGGGGTGCGTGCCAATGCAGTAACCGGCATTGCAGAGGGGAGCTATTAGAACCCCCACGGGTGGCCGTCACGGCAGTCAAGGACCTTCAACACGTGCCTCTTTTTGCGGGCCTGTTCGGGTTCCAGCATGTTCCGGACAACGGATGCTAGCAAAAAAAAATAAAAAATAAAAAATCCTCTATCCTGGTCGTCTTGAAGCACGGTCCGAGAGATTCAAGGTGCATGTGAGCAGTGGGTACGTAGCCCACGAAGAAGGAACATGAGTGGCGAGACCAGCACCTGCGGGTGCTCCATCCGCCAACAACGATTTGCTGTAGGAGGACTAAGTGTGAGCAGGCCTATGGGACAAATGCCACCCGGCCTAGCTCGGTTGGTATTCCCGCAGATTGTTGAAAAGCAAGTCTTTGGGATGACACATGCAGACTGTTGGAAACAGGCCTGCGGGACCAGCACCCGTGGCCTAGTCCAGCTGGTACACTCGCAGGCTGTTGAGAAACAGTCCTGTGGGACCCGCACCCGTGGGCATACCTCAGGTTGGTACACCCGCAGACTGCTGTAAACAGGCCTGTGGGACCAGCACCATAGACCAAGCTCAGCTGGTACACCCGCAGGCTGTTGAAAAACAGGCCTGTGGGACCAGCACCGTACGCCAAGCTCAGGTGGAGTACCCGCAGACTGTTGAAAAACAGTCCTGTGGGACTGATGCCACTGGGCCTAGCTCAGTTTGCACACCCGCAGACGTTGAAGAACAGGCCTGTGGGATCAGCGCCACAGGGCCTGACTCAACTGGTACACCCTTGAACTAGTAAAACATAGGTTCTGAGCTCGAATCAGGCTGCACTCATGCTAAGGGTTGAGTACGATTTGTCTGCCTAACTTACCTCTGAATGCTACCGTGCCCCGACATGAATCAAGATGTGTGTGCAATCCCAGAGGGGCAGAGCAACGCCCGGTATGCTCTAGGTAAGTCCCGGAGCCACCAAGACCTGTAGATTTTGATTTTCCCCTTCTTTTCAGCCCCCCTTGACGGAACGAACGAACCAAGCACTAGATTAAGGCAAGATTCATCGGGTGTTTAATAGGTTGGGAGCTTTTGTAGGGCCTGCCTTATTAGTCGAGTCGGAGTCACAAGACCGTGAGTTATGACTGCACACCATGGCAGATTTCAGTTTTTAGAAAACAGATCGTGTGTGGAGAGTTGCACTCGGAGTAGCGCTAAATTGAAGAAGACGGCAAAAATGACGAAGGCGGAGAAAAATCGAGGAAGAAGATGGGAGTAACACGAGAAAAAAAAAGTCATAACTTGCTCATTTCTCGACGGAAACGGGCAAGGTAAGACTTGATCCCGGGGTTTTGGCACGCTGCGGATTGAATGGCTGCAGCAGAATTTTGATTCAGGCAAAGGTTCAGTAGATACGAGCTGCAGGGGCTGCGCTTGAGCCATTCGGACTTCATAGAAGATGCATTTGAGCACGCTCAAACTCCGTTGTTTTTTTTTTTGGCACCACGCGCACGGTTGTGTTCTTCTCACTACTTTATCTGCCTTGCTTCCAAGTTGCAAAGGTGCTCCATTCCGCGCACATTCTGGATTCTTGCCGGGCAGATGAACGTGGCCAACATGTCTGTATGGGTGCGTTCTGAGGGATGGGGTGTTGGACATAATTGACTAGAGGAAAAAGAAGAAGTGGCGAGAGGAGTCGGGGGAGTTACGAGAAAATGAGGTGTAGAGAAAAGGAGTCTCAACTCGGTGACGGCATCAGCGGATTTATGTGCGCAGAGGAAGAAGATACGGAGGTAGTAAGAGACTAAGGCAGTAGGGGGAAAGGGAGGAGAGAAATTGGATCCACGGGAGAGTGGAAGAGAGCAAAGAGAAGAGGTGGAAGTTGCTGTATCTCGGTTAGTTCTTGACCGTTTTGAGCAAACTAAGATGCTTACAGGGGGTTTTCAGTTGCTGCGAACTCATTGGTCGCATTAGTTTTTGAATTTGAGTGATGGATTGGGCTGTACAAGCTGCAGGGGCTGCGCTGCTGCAAATGGAATTTTCGAGACGGGCAATGTATTTTCCCCTGTTCTAGCGGAAGATTCATTGTCATAATAGCAAGATTTCTGCACAGCAAGGAGTAGGGTTCACTATCTTACCTTCATAGGAGTTCTTGTCATCAGATCTGTGGCCAATCCACTGTCCGGTTCGGGGAAGCCCGACCTTGTTGTATCTGATGGGATAATGAACCTAGTTGAGATCCTGGCTAGGTGCATTTCATGGGAATGGCACCGGGGCAACGCTCATTTCTCACGATCGTCATCATCCGTGGTCAGTATCTCATTCTCTTTCACAATCATTAATTGGCCTGGCATTCGACATTTTTCGAAGTGGTGATTTTCTCTATCTATGTTGTTGATAACCGTTCCGTAACCAAGTTGCCCTCTCATACGCTTGCATTACCCTCGGGATGTATGCCAGGATGAAGGGAGGTTGAGGTAAGAGAGAGAGAGAAGAGGAGCGCTTACCTGGCTACTAGTAGTCGAACTAGTGAAGTGGAAGAAACCAAAGTTGGACTACTGTGTGATTAGGGAGATGCACGGATCTGATTGGAGTCCGGTCGAGATACGTAAAGTCGGGAGAGGGAAAGTGACGGAGTAGAAGGAGGGAAGACAAGAAGGATCAAACCGTGAGAGAAAAGGGTGAGTCTTACCTTTGTCATGTCGCCGGAATTGTACATTCTTCAGCATGGTAAGGAGGTGGATCTTCCCACGTTCTCAGCTGATGGTTCATTCTCACTACACACGCTTGGTGAGCAGGGCAGCAAAGCCATTGCTGAGATCGACGTCAAAATTCCCTCCTTAGTCGTACTCCTCCACTACGATCGTAGCCACCCTCACTGTGATTGCCGCTCAGAGTTCCCCGTAGCCATCCTAATAGTCCTCGTGGCCAGGCACATTGACTCGTACCTCATTGACAAACGGGCTGGTTACGCAGCAAGTGGATGGAAGTGTTGAGGCAAAGGGAGATTGGAGAGGGGCTTACCTCCTTGGCGGAGCCTGTCTTCAAAGTTGTCGTAACAGGGCAGCTCATTCGTTTATTATTGCCATGCTCAGAACAGCAGCTCAGCAGCTCCGCTTTTTAGTGCTCCTCGTCACGGTGTTGCCTTGCTTGTTGTCGCTGTATGCACAGGGAGTTGCATGAACCTGACTACCGAGCTTGATTACAGACCGACAAGGTATGTACCTGGTCAGGGTGGCAGTCTGCATGATTGACATCCGCATGTACTTCGGCCATTGTTGCTGACGTCCATAGGCTGTTTTATCACCTTAGTAGGATAGGAGTAAGTGTGATCTGAGCAGGACGTTGAACACCAAATTAAAAAGGCATGTCTGTGCATTTAGTTACTGAACATTGCACCCAGTAGTGGGCTAGAGAGTCAGTGGTTCCTCCATGCGTAATACTACTTGGGGAAGAGCAGCGATACTCACGATCCCATGACATGGTCATGGTGTGAACAATTGTTGTTTGTTGTACCTGTTGTCGTGAGCTACTGTGCATTTACTGAACTTGTTGATGTGCATAGACGACTCTGCCTTGTCATGCATACACTGTGTTTTCGCTGTGCTTAATGTTAGGCTCCACTGGGCTTTGTCGTTGTAGTTGTTGGGCAGTGACGTGCGTCACACTAAAATCTCCAAATGCCATACGCGTTGCATTATGGCTGAATGCAACTGCATTATGTCCCCCATCAGAAATAGAAAATAGGGGAGTACGGGTGTGATGCAGGAAGGCAGACGACATAGTAAAGGAGGAAGAGGGAGAAGACTTACCTGCAGAACACAGTGAACGGTAAGACGTCGGGCCGACTGAAGGAATTAACGGCAGACCAACAAAAGACAGGGGACTTACCTGTTGGACTGTGTGTTGCTCACACAGTCGAAGGAGCAGCAGCAGACCAACAGAAGACAGGGGACTTACCTGTTGAACTGTGTGTTGCTCACACAGTTGAAGGGGAGGCAACAAGACCAGCAGGCGGCTTGGGAATTTCCCTAGTGTACGTTGCATTGCTCGTTTGATCAACAAAAGTAGCGCGAGGAGCAAGCTTGGAGACTTTCCCGTGGAGCGGTGTGTGAAACTAATTTAGTCGGGGAGCAGCCGCGACTTCAGTTCTTCACGGGCAGTTTTTTCTGCTTCATTCTGGCCACGGATCTGATTGTGGACGTCACATTTTAGCCACCATTGCAGGGCCCTCAAGCACATCAAGGTAACAAGGCCCTCTCATGTGAGTTGAGTTGGCTCATTCTCGTATCTCGAGCGTCTGACCTTTCTCCATCTATCCTTCTTCCTCTCAGTCTAGTCTGTATTTGGAGAGGAAGGCGGCAGGCGGGATTGCAACCGTAGGACCGCATCAAGGCCTTTGTGGGAGGTTGACCCACCGATTGCGGGAGCTCTGCCGGAGCCCAGGCGGGACTCTGGAGGCACGGAACGCAGAGGTAGGCCGACACTATACCACTAGAATCCCAATAAGCCCCTTATCTATATGAACCCGGTGTTTGGTCTGTTTAACTTTGACTTGCATATATGGTTGTTTTCTTTTTCAGGATTTTAACTGAGTCAGAAAGGGAAAGTACTATGCATGTCCAAATCGTCTGTCTGTGCAGAAAAGTTACGATCTTTGCATGCGATGATCTTAATGGGGCTGGAGATGAGGTCCTCCAGACTGATCCGGTCGCTTTGCTGATTGCCTAAGACATTGAAACGGGGCTGGAGATGAGGTCCTCCAGACT
>BFEA01000181.1:1709082-1722842 GCA_003427395.1 Chara braunii
TAAGACATTGAAATGGGGCTGGAGATGAGGTCCTCCAGACTGATCCGATCGCTTTGCTGTTTGCTTAAGACATTGAAATGGGGCTGGAGATGAGGCCCTCCAGACTGATCCGGTCACTTTGCTGTTTGCTTAAGACATTGAAATGGGGCTGGAGATGAGGTCCTCCTAACCGATCCGGTCGCTTTGCTGCTTGCCTAAGCCATTGAAAGGGGGCTGGAGATGAGGTCCTCCTGACCGATCCGATCGCTTTGCTGAGTCAGTCAGTTTTGCTTGTTGACAAAGGGTCTGACTCTTCTCCTTGTGAGAATAGTTCGGGCTAAGCGTGTTAGTGATTGCATGGGGTTTGACTGAGAACAACTTGGAAGGTTAATGAACTGAGTAAGATACAGGACTTACGTTTTTTGTGATCAAGATAAGCGAAAGATGAAACTTTGGATGAACGAACCCTTGTTTTGGTTGAATGCATTATTGATCTGACATGCTTATATTGCCTTGTCTTTTGCTCAAGCTTTGTCTGTCTTCTGCATTATAGGGTAGTCTGTTAGTGCTCGCCTTATGCTTGAGCGATAGGCAGGCAGATGCTCACCTTTGTTTTTCGCATTTGTCTTTTTATGCATGATTGTTTTTGATAGGACTGGCTAGCCTCTGAGATAGTGAAAGTTCTGGGAGCCTCTTTTCCTTAGGGGAAGTGCTGCCAAAATTTCTGCTAAACATTCAGGGTTAGTCAAGTCTCGAAGATGGCAACTAGGATAGGATATAGTTTGGCCTTTTGGAGTAAGTAGGAATTCTGGAGGCCTTCCTTTCTAAAGGAAGTGCTGCCGAAATTTCTACTAAAACCAAAGAGTTAGCTTATTTTCAGATATTTTATGAATCTCGAGTTTTCTTTTTAGATTTGGTATAATAAATAGTTTGCAAGCACACTTCCCTAAAGGAAGTGCTGCCGAAATTTTTGGGATTTTCATATCGTTACCGGACGCTGCTGCTAAGTAAGCTTAGAATGCGTTACGGAGTTGAACTCCGTTAACTCGACAGGCGATGCCTGCCTTGATTATTGTGGTGCAGGTCATTGCTATCGACGAGAGTTTCTTCGAAGTCTTGAACTTCATCAACTTCTGCTATCACCTGATAGCAGGTCGGTTTGCGACTCAACTCCTACCCACTGTGATACCCACGCCCAAATGTCTGTGACCCTGTAGGCGAAAGGCATTTCCGTATGAAAGAAAACCTATCCTTAGAACCTCTCTTTAATGACCATGCAAAAGTTGTGTGAAATGGATCGGACGGGCATACCTTCGTTGAGTGGGGGTCGAAAAGGGGCATGTGGGACATGAACCTGGGAGCAAAGGAGTTGACCACGTTTTGTGGCATCTGCGTGTGGATTTTCATTGGATTCCATGTGTGTGCAGGTATGTATGGGAGCGATGGCTCGCTCCTGAATTAAGGGTGATATGGGTGAATAAATGAAGGGTGTGAGTGACAAGATTCAACTATGGCTGTGAGAATGGCTCTCCCTGATTTCCCCCGAGACTCGCCCTTTCCTTTCTCTTATTTTGCTTCTGCCGCATGCATCTAGCAAACAGGCAAGAGTACCCGAGCGCAAGGTTTAGCGCTCGACCTTAGATCGGACTGAGACTAAGTTTGGGTACGGTGAATTGCTCGCCAACCCGTGATTACTCATATTTTCCTTCCGCGGGGGAAGGACGAGCGTACCTCGTCTCAAAGGGGTCATGCTTTTTTCGATTATTGGTCGAACGTTGGTCCTGAGCCTAGAATTCGAGATCCTTGTCCAGGACATCCCAGGCTCTGGTCCAGCACAACAAGGTTTCCCCCTTGAGCCGGACCTGCCCCTTGCTTATCGTCACCCACTGCCTAAAAAACAGGGGTGCCGCAAATGTCGAACGACTTATCCTTCAGCCGTGCAATATCGTGAAGGAGAAACCCTTCACGATATTTCGCTTTTGACATTTGAGTGTCGTACACAACCCCGAAACCCATGGGAGGTTGCAGGGATGTGGGTAACGCATGAAGCGTCGCCATGATAGCAGATTAAATGAGAACATATGATTGAACGTTATGGTTCCCATGGCAGTGGCATTCTTTTTACATAACTCTGCACTGACCTTGCTCAGACACATTGGCAGTTCTGAGTTATGGGTCAGGACGTATGAAAAAGGGACTAGGCTAATTTGCTTGTACGAGTTACTTTGTTTTGTCGTGTATCGCATGGTTGAGTTAGGATGTCCTAGTCGACCGACGTTGAATCGCACGTGGGAGATCAGCGCCCCAGCGTGACGGTTCGCGTACGGGTCCGAGCTAGGCGTGGACCGCGCGTATCCCCTATGCTACATCATTCGAGAAACGCCCTCGGCTGGGCCACCTCCGCGATTGCAAGTAAAAGCTTTCCCGAGTGGTTCAGTAGCTCGACGGGGATACGCCCACCCAAGAGATGGTGATAGCTCCCGCAGGTAGAGGTAAGTTGTACCTCGCGAGACCCTGTCCTGTCGTAGAGACTCGATGGAGGTATAGCTGGCGCACTCGGCCGGAGCGGCTCCGCCGCTTCCCTTTTCGTGAAGCGACTTGCGAATACTGCCAATCCTGCGTGACGCGACCGGGAAGGTTCCCCCAGCAGGGGACCGTGCGCTCGACAATGTTCCATCCGATCCAACGGTTGCCAGGTGGCTAACATACATCTGGATGTTCAACTTTGAGTTGGAACGAATCCCGGGGAGTAAGAATAGAGCTGATGGGCTGAGTCGCATCAACTGGGATAAGCAGGAAGGGGAGACAATAGAGAGTACGCCCCCAGTTGATGGCTTTTCGGACTAGGAGGAAAACATCCGCCTTCACATTAACGAGTGGTCTCCGCGAGTGCCTGGCTGCGTCAGCCATCCCATTTGGCATGCGCCAATGGGATATGAATGGAAGGCTGGAGTTAGTACTCCAGCCTTTTCAAGAGGAGGACCTTTGGGGTGGCAAGGACGTTCAATGGATGATGAAGTTGGCGCTCGCAGGCAATCATAGTCTGGCGGAGGAGGTAAGAACGATAGAGGAAGGTCCAAACCGGGTAAGGAGGCACGAGGAGTTGATGGGAGGAATGTACCTCCTCGTTAACACACTTTTGCGGGAACCCTCTGATCTGATAGGCTCGTTAAACCCGGCTGAAAGGGGGGATGTTGTGCCAGAAAGCCAGGATGACGAGTTTGAAGAGAAAGAAATCAAAGAAGCTTCCCGTGCAGAGGAGTATGATGGAATCTATCTGGAACTGGGACTCCTCTTATCGTGCAAAATGCGGGATAGGGATGCAAGTGATAGGGCCCAACGGATGAGGCAGCGCTATCTGGTAAGGGATGGCCATCTTTTTGTAAAGAGGCAAGTGAGAAATCCCAGGAGGGTCATATGTAGCAGGAACCGTCAGATTGATGTTGTAGCTGCGCTTCATGATGGCATTGCGGAAGGACACCGAGGAGTTGATCCCACATATGCCAAGATAAGTGAGCTATACTATTGGGATGGGATGATGGAGATGGTCGGTAAGTTCTATCGGTCCTGCGTACCTTGCCAAGAGCGATCTCATCTAAGGCCGGGAGAGACACTGCATCCAAGGTTGGAAAGGGAAGTAGGGGCCGTACGTAGTACATCTCGACCTACTCTTCATGCCAGTTGGGGATCATGGCTACCATTACATCTTCGATGCGTGGGATAACCTTTCTGGCTTTGTAGATGGGTGGGTCATTCGTACAAAGACCAGACTAGTCTTGGTTAGCTGCATCGAGGTGTACTACCTGCGCTATCCCTTTGTCAGAGAATTCGTAATGGGTAGAGGATCGGAGTTTACCTGCCAGGAGGTGCAAGAATTGTTATCAAGGTACTGCGTGGTTGCTAATTACACCACGACCGCACACCCTCAGGCAAACGCTCGAGTGGAGAGAGGGCACAGTACTATTACGAACCTGCTGGCTAAGTGGACCGAAGGTAGACCTAGTCAAGGGCCAAGGTACCTGAGAGCGGCTTTTTTTGTCGAGAATATTATAGTAAAGAGGACCACCAAGTATGAGCCGACTACGCTATGGTATGGAAGGCATGCTAGAGCTTCCTGAAGACCTGGAGGCGTCAGGCTCTAAAAACCAACCTGTCGTTTGAAGAATTGCTTGACATTCGGGCGCGACAGGTGGGGGATATTGAAGAAAGGATTCACGAGGCATCGAGTCAAGTAGAAAAGAGTCGCTTGGACGATAAGGCTTGTTGGGACCAAGCAGCACGCGTGCGGAAAACGCCCTTGAAGGTGGGGGACGTCGTGTTATTGTACGACTCATCTATGGAGAAACAGTGGTCTAGAAAACTCGATAAAAGGTGGTTGGGACCCTATCGAATCGTACGATGCGGAGAGTTTGCCGCGTACCAGATTGAAGAATTGGATGGGACAGAGTGGAAGGATTGGGTGTCAGGAACCCGACTCAAGAAATTAGTAGCTGGAGAAGAGGTGAGCTAATAAGCCTAAAACCCCATCGTAATATGCAGCTAGTAGGAAGAGTGCGAGGGCCATTAGATAGGATAGAAGAGTTAAGAATAGAGTTTGGATGTGCATGTATGGTTTGACCTCAGCCTGCTGTATCCCGCCTGTATGCTTACTCCTTTGTGTGCCCATCGTCTCCTTTCGCCTGTTGTGCAGGTCTGACTTTGCAAAGACAGCCATGCCAAGGGGAGGGAGGGAGATGCGGCCATCGAGGAGACCATCGGGGGCATAAGGGGGACACGAGCGGCATGGATCTTACCAGAGGGAGCATACACCAGAGTATGACGATGGGGACATAGAGCTCTTCTTGGGCGATTATTGGAGTTTCGCGAGGTCGGGAAGCCGAGCCCCGCGCCTCAGTCCAGAGGAGGCCGCATCAGGTGTCAGAGGAGGCCGCACCGGCAGGGGGTTCCCTACAGGGCCTGGAAGCACACTTGGACGCCTCGCAGTAAGAGGCGCCTCAGTCCAGTGGAGGTCGGGAAGCCGAGCCCCGCGCCCAGAGAGAACAGCCAACGAAGCAGGTGATCGTGATAGGAGAGGATACCCCTCCGCAACAGCCAGCCCCGACTCCGGAAGTGGGGACCGAGCCAATGGATGTTCGAGAAGAAGGCAGAGAGCCTCAGCGAGGAGAGACACCACCACTACCTCCTGACACGATTCAGTCGCCAGAAGTGAGAGCGGAAACGGAGCTGGAAGAAACAGATTGGAGGAAAGGCAGTCTCTACAGTGGACCGGTATCAGGCAGCGCACGCTGCCGAGCACCCTGATCTGGAGGAGGTTCCAGGGAGAGAGCCGTTCCAGGAACCTCATCCGCCACCAACGGAGGCGCAACCTGAGGCCCCACCGGATGACATCCACCCTATAGCAGGGAGAGTGCGTTCTCGGGAGACTGCTGAGGAGAAGAGGATCAGGGTAGGCAAACGACTGGAGGAGATATGGCAGGAGAGGCAGAGGCTAGAGGGGGCAGGAGAGCTTCCAGACCAACCACCCAGCGCACCGGCCAAGGTCCCGGGGATTCCAGACCTATGGAAAGAGTTTTTTGAATAGAGGACTGAAGGGCTCGCGTCGCCTACAAGGGCAGGTTTCAGGGTGGCAAGACAGGCTGAGGAGACTCTGGATCGGAGAATCCGGTTTCTCGCCAGGACAAGCTTCGACAGGTACTTGATGTTGGAGGGGGACCTGGCAGGGAAAAAGGCAAAGGAAGAAGGAGATAGGGTACGCCAGGAAGCATTGGAGGCAGAGATCCAAGACCTCAGGGCGCTAGCAACCAACCAGGCTGCTATCATTCAGAGTCTGTAGGAAGAAAGAAGGAAGGAGCATCCACGAAGGTAGTGGATCAGATGGAAGGAGCACTGTACGACGTTCAAGGATAGGCGGCTCAAGGATCTGGGCAGCCATCTGAGGCAGGACCTTCACAAGAGGGCCACCCCTTGGAAGGGTCATCCTGGGGTCAGAAGAGGCTAAGGCAAAAAGGGAGGCGAGGAAGGAAGCCTTCGTGTTCAGGGCACCGACAGAGTTTGCGACCCTATCAGTGGAGCCTTTGGGAGATCCGCCGACATCCTCACCACTGCCAGGCGAAGAGGGTCCACATGGGGCCACTAGTGACCCCGCACAAGGGTCAATAGAAGGACCCATGGGGGTGCTTCTAGAGGCACTGGACACCATGCAGGAGGAAGCAAGCACGCATATGTCGGGGTTGGGTACTGAGACTGTAAGCGAGGGACTATCGGTGGTACTATCAGAAAACGGGAAAGCAGGCCTCAAAGATTGGATACGCCTGAGTTTGTGCCAGAGGTGGGTGATCTGAGGAGTAGGCTGGGATCTTGGGCTACTGGATCTGGTTCTGGGAGCGAGCTCCGGAGTCTGAGTAGCAGGAGGTCGCCCGCACCATGGTAGGATCCCCATCGTCGCCTCCGCCTCAGCCAAGGAAGAAAAAATTCAAGAGGAAGGTTGATCAGCTCTGCTTCTTTTGCAAGAAATGCGTACATCGGGCCCTCGAGTGCCCAAAGTTCCTCAAGGACAAGGCGGAAGGGAAGGTCTCAGAGAGTGCAGGGAAGATGTATGATAGACAGGGCCGAGTGGTGGAGAGATCTGCTGATGGGGGTAGAGCACAGTTATATAGGCAAAACCAGCAGGAGATGAGTGAGTAGGGACTGGTCTGCCTAGGTATAGATAGCCACTAGGATATTGTAAATAGAGTTGTGTTATCATATATCAGATTAGATATTTAGCTGTATGGTCGTTTTTGTCCTATTACTGTCAGGAATAAAACACTTACGCTGAGGGATGTACATATAAGGGATTACAACGTATAATTTCCATTGAGTTTCAGTGTGTATATGTTTTAACTTTGACTTTCGGAGTCAGTGTACACTTTGACTACATTCTGGATAAAAATAATTGGCCATGTACTATACTGAGAGTGACTTGGGTAAATCCAGGGGAGTTATAAACCTGGACCATTATGTGTGTTTTTGGGTGAGATATCTCATCTCGAGTGTGTTTTGAGTTGAGTACTATTTGGGGCCATTCTTTGTATATGACGATCACAATCACTCTCACACATGTGGTTTTGTCCTGATGAATGATGATTTTGGGTGGAAGATGTATGAGGAACATCTCACATAATTTATGTCTTGTGGAAGTGAAGGAATATGAATTGTCTACTCTTCGGTATACTCGTGCGATCTGCCTATGAGCAGATGATAGGGCCGGGTACAAGGAGGGGAAGTACAGTCTGTTTTGTGAAAGGTGTAAAATCCTGAGGGATTTATGAGTCTTTGAGACTCAGATGCTTGCCATGCCGAATGTTTATTGTTGAGTTATGATGAGGACCCATAAGTTGGTCCCTCTGTTTGAATTGTTTTATATGAGGAAGATAATCTTATGTTCAATTGGAGGCTCATTTGTAATACAAGGTCGCATGGAAGTTCATCCTGAAAAGAGAAAGGATGACTGGAAGGCCTATTGAGAGAGACCTCCTTCATATGGAAGGAGGTTAATAGATTCAATGGCATGGAAAACTGGTTTGAATGATGAAGTCTGACGAGAAGGACCAAGTTTAATTTAGCCATTGGTGAAATTTTGAAGGTCGCAAAAGTGATTCATTTGGAGATGTCACTGGGATGTGTGGCCTCATGCTCTGATCAGGCCGGAGGTCGCGACCTTGTGGGTCCGGCGGTGGTTTTTTGTTTTGTGCATGCGAAGAGGTTGTCGTGATTCTCCGTGTTGTTCCACAGAGGACTGGTAAATACCTTTTATGTGTGACAGACCTTTGCGTAATGCCGCAG
This sequence comes from Chara braunii, assembly GCA_003427395.1. Taxonomy (NCBI): domain Eukaryota; kingdom Viridiplantae; phylum Streptophyta; class Charophyceae; order Charales; family Characeae; genus Chara; species Chara braunii. The sequence goes on from BFEA01000181.1 coordinate 1,716,886, forward strand.
TAGGCCTGTATTGTTGCGACACGCCGTCCAACCACTTGTGCTAATCTTGGGGCATTTATGAAAATACCAAGCTAACGGTGAAGTTTAGCATCACTAGGGCGCAACCCCTAGTGTCGGCTGCTGATCGGCGTAACCTGAACAGCAGGCCTACATCTTGCCAAGTGAGTAAAGACTTAAAGGGGTGTGGCCACCTAGGAGGGTTTTACTCCTACGGAGTGGCGTGGGGATAGGAGTTGAGTCGAATCTTTTGAGTCCTGATTGAATGCTTATGAGGAGAAAGCCTATCGTGGCGCAACCTGCGAGGGCACTACTGCTAAAATAACAACGCAGTAAGCCGTTGATCTGGCATGATCACCCAGACTATGGTGGTCTAACATGGAGACCTGACCTTCCTGTACTAGACTGCAGGAAGAGTCTATAATGAGATTTGTGTGTATATATATATATGTTTGATTGTGATAATTGTTGTAGGAAGGCAAGAATGCCTTCAGAGGTCTCGGTCAAGGCCCGCGTCCCTGGTTATGGCCCTGCGTGCAAGGAAGAGGCTAGGGGCACCTCACGAGAGGTCGGCGTTTGTCTAGAACAAAAGGGGAGAGGACAGTTGAGAGGGGCCGCTGAGACTTATGTTGTAGTACGTATGCCCAGTACACCTGCGTCCTAGTGTCAGGACAATGGAGACCCAAGTTGGAACCCTGGTGGCATATAGTTATGAGGGTTTGGATTGCTGGAGGCCTCAACCCTGAGTCTGTCGGCTAATCGGATTGGTTCATTTCTCATCAACATCTTTGAAGTTGAATGGATTTATAGCTTTTCGATTTTGTGGAGCGACGGGGACGTGTGTGCGCACAAGCTTTAAGGCGCACGTGTGATCTTTTTTCTTTGAATTGTTCATAAGGCCGGCATAGTCAGCCGGCCTGGGCTTTATTTATTGATTAAGGTAAGGACATCAAAGTTTTCGTCCCTCTACTCCGTACGTTCGATCGGCGGTAGGTTTGCCGSGCGGAGTCCAGCCATGGTGTAATATGAACAAACCGGCGTGAACGTCTAGTGCTCGCSCGCTCGATAGCGGATRGAGGAGTGGCCCGGGCGCYTTCTTAGGCCCTAAGCGTTACGCTCCGAAGGAATAGGACCGTGCCTAGGCAAGGCGTCCCAAAACATCATGGGGGAGTCCGCGGTGGTATGGTGTGCGTAGGAGGTACGTAGGACCCTCCTCTGCGACAAATTTTAGATATCCCACTGGGATATGGGCTAATGCCGCCAAAGTCGTCACCAGGGCCTGCCTCACTTAAGCTATGCTCAAGGATGGTTAGCGGGCCACGCCCCCTCTCTGGTCATAACTCAGAATAACGCCAACGACCAGGTGTAGGTCCGCGCTACGAGGCTGACTGATCCGGCAGGGGAGTTACAACACACTCCTTAGYGGGTTTCCACTTCTGTGCGGAGGCAGTGAAAGCAGATRAAGCAAGGAGGCTGCTGCACCAAGGCCACGGTGCCAGTGAACCGGCTATACAGACGAAGGACTGACTGAGTCATCTGACCGAAGGTACTCTTCGAAGTTCTGCGCAGCACAACTCGTATTGCCGACCGGAGTTATTACACAAATGTGAGAACGCGCGGTATCGAGATTGGTGTCAACAGCGCTAAGGAAAGCGRCAGGGAGAGGAGACAAAGTCGACGGGATGGTRAAAGTGGTAGGGTGAACCTGGACACGAAATTGTATCAGGTACGTGCGGAGTGGGGGGAGAAGAGGCATGCAGAAAATCGTTGAACCTGGACATGATAAGGGGACGGGTGCGCRCGGGTCGGATATGGCGGAGCAACGACGAAAGGCCGGGCGAAGGAAAAGASACATAACCCGCCSGTTTGTTGATGAAAACGGGCGAGAAAATAGYCTACTCAGGGGATTTAGACTAAGGCGACCTCGAATCTGTGTTTAGTTTAGGAGGAAAGTYAGTAGAATGAGAGGTTAGTAACGAAAGAGGTGCGCGGTGGTGTCGGGAGAAAAGRTATGGTGGATAGGAAAGTACATAGTTCGGTCGATCCTTGACAGAATCGAACGAACCAGGAGTCGAAGTTGGGGTTTGRGAATGAGGCGAGTTGAATGGTAGAGTTAGATTTAGATGAGGATTAGTAGATTGGGAGTTAGTAAGGAAAGTTAGTGCGTAGAGGTATCAGGAGATGGCGGAGATGGTGGGGATAAGGATCGAGGTTTCGCTCGACTCACGATAGAATCGAGCGAGGTAAGAATGGGGATTGGGATTTTCTACRTCGACGAATCTAMATCAGTGGTTAGTTTGATTGGTAGACTAGTASGTGAAAGATTAGTAAGAGAGTTGTTGCGCGGAGCTATRGCGACGAAGGAGAAGTGAGGGAAGGAGATGTCGATTCCTACCCGTTTCTTGACGAAATCGCGTGAGGGAAGGCTCGTCTCGGGGGTTTTTTGTRGCAGCAAGGTGGTTTGAGAGGTTAGTTTCTAGTGTTAGTCTCTTGGCTTTGAAATATGATAGAGGAGCTGCGCCCGGGGAGTAGTTAGTTTTTGTCTAAATGAGGAATGAATCTAGCCGCGTTTGCGGACAGATTCATTCGTTTTCTTTACATCCCTTCGAAGCGAGTAGCGTGAGTCTYAGGCCAGCCGCGAGCCGGGAGACTTACCTGTTGCCCTGCGTGTTGTTTATCCTGCCAATGGAAGTAGCCCCGCTAGTGTCCACRTACGAGGCCTGGCTGGCAAAGCAGGATGAGTCGAAAGTCGAGCTACAGAATACCGCCAAAGGTCGAGCTACAAAGCACTGTGTGTCAGTAGCGGGTGATTTTATCGATGCGCTTTTCCATATTCCAGCGGATGGTTTATTCTCAGTTGTTCTCCTGATAGGTGCGGGAGCTTACCTGTGGAAGCGTGCCACGTAAGAGTGAGTCGGGACTCGAAGCTACTGTGCCTGACAGCGGGCAGATCGGAGTCTGGGCTGCTCGGGTATACCGAGGTCTGAGTTAGCAGGGAATTCACCCTCCCTTTCACGTGGTGAATATCTGGAATTTGGAGTATGACACAACAACAAATGGGTATGAACTAGTAAAGGAGAGGACATACTTGGTCACGCATTTGTTGTTGCAAGAGAAAGGAGATCCGTACGGGACAGACCGGCCCAATCAGAGAAGAGTTGTGGGGCTGAAAGCTTACCTGCCCATCGGCCGCGGGGACTGCAGATTAGTGTACCATTCATTTCACAAACCTGTGCATCAATGGGCTAGTCACGGAAGGGCAGGTTTACATATTTTGCTAGTATGCTGCCTACTTCAATGTACCAAGTAGTGAGGAATGAACAGCAGGAGTGGTAGACTCACGTGCTCGCCAACGGGCCTGCCATCATAGCAGCTGAAGTAACAAAGAGGCCAATTGTGAGGTCTGAAGACTTGCTTGTTAGTGAGTGGGGCGAGCATATTTTTGACTGACTACGGTATCATTCGTAGCCGCGGTCATCAACCAGTTTCTGATAGACCTTTGAATGGTGACGCTGCTGCTCATGCTCCTCGTGGTCATCGTGCTTTGTTGAGTTTGGCAGTGTTTCACTGGTCATTGTTTCGCGAAGACGCATTACTCGGCCATTACATAACCTGCATTTCAAATAAAACAAAGAAGAGGACTGTACGAAGAGGACAGTAAAAGAAAGTTTTGAAGGGAGTGAGCCAGAGCTACAAGGGAGGGTCCCGCGCTACCCTTAAGTAGTGTCGGACCGATGCGCGCGACAACGCCACCAACATGCTTGTCGAGGGGAAAGCTTGGGCTTCCTGAGGAATGCTTGGACAACTGAGTTGTCTGTGCGCACCGTGAAGGGCGCCCCGTGCAGGTAGTGACGCCAATGCTGGGTAGCATAAACGACTGCGAGAACCTCACGTGCTAGGGCCAAACCCCGGTAGACTTTCGAGCCTTAGTCGACCCCACTGCGGGTCCCAGTTAGCTCGGCCTGCCCACGCTTATCCTCAGGGCACAGGCCATTCGTCCCAGGGTCATCCCCACCTAGTGCTTGGAATGGATGGGGGTGCGCCGTCGCAAGAGAGAGCTTTGGGGATGTAGCCCAGCCCTCACGCCGGGTAGCAGTCTCGCTGGTCATTCAGTCTACGCTGATTTTTGTCTTGATTCTTAGTTATGTTCTCAGGCAATTGCTCCTTCCAATACACAGGCAATCCAAAGGCTCTTTGAGTGTTTCTCTTCTCTTGTGCGTAGGCCAAGTGTCATCCTTAAGCTGCGCACCATTTCCTTGCGTACCGTGATCCTCCGGCGTCATCAGGGTGCGGCGAAGCTGTCCTCCCCCTCGCCTCTATGCACCCATCGGGCCTCATACTTCTCATCCAACCCTATTGACGCAGGCCCCTTAGTCTTTTCGGGGCCCTTACATGCATGCACACACACCTTCACATTTTGCTTGGCAAGATAGCATTCCATTTTCTCATTTACACTCAAGGTTTCAAACGCAAAGATCATTTCCATGGGTTGGCTTTATGCTAAGGGTCCCATAGCCCCTCCGCCCCTCTTCCCTTTTCCTTTTGATGCCCGATTCCTCCCGGCCCTATCCCGCTCAAGGCATCCTTAGCCCTCACTTGCACAATCCCACACAAGGCAAAGATCCATACAATCCCCCGCTGGGGGTCAACACATAGCCCTTCCCACATGCCTATCCTTTCCATGCTCTTTGGTTGTTCTTTGTTCCCTTTCCTTGCTCAATCAGCCCACCCTCTTCTCATAGTTATGCAGTCGGGGAAATGGTTGAGTCAAACTGACCTCGCTTTAACTTATACTTTCTCCGGATCTCGTCCTTTCCCACTTTTCCGACGTCCTTTTTCTTTGCCTTCTTGGTGGCACAAGGCACCGGCTACCCTTCCCTTGCCCTCTCTCTCCACCAAGTGAGGTCTGATCTCTTTTTTTTACTGTTCGCACCCTGGCAATGTAACAAGTGAGGGGAGAGGGGTTAGTCACATGCCAAGTGAGGGGGAGGGAAAGAGCGGGACAAGGTGAAGGGGGAGAGAAAGAGTGGGGAGAGAGAGAGAGAGAGAGAGAGAGAGAGAGAGAGAGAGAGAGAGAGAAAGAGAGAGAGAAGAGATTTCTAATCCTAATCAAGTCATCACCCCGTACTAGCAGCCAAATGTCGGTCACTCATCCCATACTAAAAGATCAACTAAGTATGAACCGGAACATCTCAACATACATGAACTTGACAATGAGACACTAGAACCGGTAAAGGACACATGCACATGGAGGAAAGATCAACTAAGTAGGAACCGAAACATCACAACACCTATGAACTTGACAATGAGAAGATTGAACTAATGAAAGACACATGCACATGGAGGTAGGATAAACTAAGTTTGAACCGGAACATCCCAATACACATGAACTTGACAACAAGAAGATTGAACTCATGAAAGACATATGCATATGGAGAAAAAATCAATTAAGAGTGAACCGGAATATCACAACATACATGAACTTGACAATGAGAGGCTTGAACTAGTGGAAAGCACATGCACATAGAGGAGAGAACAACTAAATATGAACCGAAACATCACAACACACATGAACTTGACAATGAGAAATTTGAACTCATGAAGGACACATGCATATGGAGGAAAGATCAACTAAGTAGGAACTGGAACATCACAACACATATGAACTTGTCAACGAGAAGCTTGAACTAGTGGAAAGCACAGGCACATAGAGGAGAGAACAACTAAGTACGAACCAGAACATCACAACACACATGAACTTGACAATGAGAAGTTTGAACTCATGAAGGACACATGCACATGGAGGAAAGGTCAACTAAGTATGAACCGGAACATCTCAACATACATGAACTTGACAATGAGAGGCTTGAACTAGTGGAAAGCACATGCACATAGAGGAGAGAACAACTAAATATGAACCGGAACATCACAACACACATGAACTTGACAATGAGAAGTTT
>BFEA01000181.1:1730961-1751539 GCA_003427395.1 Chara braunii
GGGCTACATCTGAGTATTTCGCAGTTTGCCACTGTGCGCAGTGTGTGCACCGCACTTGAGGGCTACATCTGAGTATTTCGCAGTTTGCCACTGTGTGCAGTGTGCACACCACTCTTGAAAGCCATATCTAAGTCTTTTTGCTGTTTGCGACTGTGTGCCAGTCCGCATCACTCTTGAAAGCCGTATTTGAGTCTTTTCGCTGTTTGCAACTGTGCGCCAATGCGCACCACTCTTGAAAGCCATATCCGAGTGTGCGCCAGTGCGCACCACTCTTAAGAGCCATTTCTGAACAGTGCTATTCGCAAGGACCATTTTCTGAACTATGTGTTATTCTCAACTGTGCGCAGAGTGTGCACCTTGATTGAGGGCCATTTTTTGAATTTTGTGTTCTTCTCAACTGTGCGCAGAGTGCGCACCTTGAATGAGGGCCATTTTTTGAACTTTGTGCTATTCTCAACTGTGCGCAAAGTGCGCACCTTGATTAAGGACCATTTTCCAAACTTTGTGCTATTCCCAACTATGCGCCGAGTACGCACCTTGATTGAGGGCCATTTCTGAATTTTGTGTTGAGTGCGCACCTCGATTAAGGGTCATTTTCTGGACTTTGTGTTATTCACAACTGTGTCATAAGCGCACCATATTTGAGAACCATTTTCAAGTGTGCACTATATCTGAGGTCCGATTTTGAGTCTGCACACGTACTATTGACCAACTCTCAATTGATGACAATACTGGTACGGCCCTATGAGAAGGCCAAGTTTTGCACGCGGTAAACACCTTTGACTGAGTACAATAATTACAAGCAATAGGATACTGGACCTATGCAAAGATCGATTATCATTTGATCAACAGGTTGAGCATAAGATATTATTATTTAAGTGTGTGCCAGTGCGCGCCCAGATCAGATATTTAAGTGTGCGTCAGTGCGCGCCAAGATCAGATTTATTATTTTTAAGTGCGTACCCGCGCGCGCCCAGACCAGATATTATTTTCAGTGCGCGCCCGCGCGTGCCCAGACTAGATATTATTTTTTTGTGCGCGCCCGAGCGTCCAGACCAAATATTATAAGTATGTGCCCATGCGGGCCCAAGCTTGGCACTGCAGTTAGAGTGCGCGCCCATGCACGCCCAAGCTTGGCACTGCAGTTAGAGTGCGCGCCCATGAGCGCCCAAGCTTGGCATTGCGGTTAGAGTGCGCGCCCATGCACGCCCAGGCAAGATATTGCAGTTAGAGTGCGCGCCCATGCGCGCCCAACCTCGGCTTTGCAGTTAGAGTGCGCGCTCATGTGTGCCCAAGCTTGACATTGCAGTTAGAGTGCGCGCCCATGCGCGCCCAAGCTTGGCATCACAGTTAGAGTGCGCGCCCATGCGCGCCCAAGCTTGACATTGCAGTTAGAGTACGCGCCCATGCGCGCTCTAGCTCGGCATAGCAGTTAGAGTGAGCGCCCATGTGCGCCCAGGCTAGATACTCTTGTTTGAGTGCGAGCCCTTGTGCGCCTGAGCATAGGATTGCTAACCGAGATGATTTGCCATCACGCACCCGTTGATTTATTCCTTTGCTGATCAGCAACACCTCATGCACATGATATTTTTTCCCTCGCACAGGGAGCATTGGCAGTCCAGCCCCTGCACAGATGACCTGGCTCAGTCTAGCCCCAGTACACTCAACATTTGTGACTGGTCCCCGTGCATGAGATCTTCTACTGATCAGTTGCTGCTCAGCCGGGCCCTTCAGGCGGGCTCATCTACCGAGATTGGGCCCATTCAGGCGGGTCTTATATTGAGTTGCTGTTCAGTCGGGCCCATTCAGGCGGGCCTTATATTGAGTTGTTGTTCAGCCGGGCCCATTCAGGCGGGCCTTATATCGAGTTGCTGTTCATCCGGGCCCATTCAGGCCGTTCAGACAGGCCTCGACATTGAGTTGCTGATTGCTATCCTGGCAGGTCTTGGAGGGAGTATCTGCATTAGTGAGAGCGTGCATTCCATCTAAGCTGGCCCAACGTCGTGAGACTACCCCTAAGTGGGGTAGATTGATTGAGAGGTTCTGCTACAAATATGTGGGACATCAGAGTTTCACTATCAGGGCTAATGAGTCCTCGACTTCGAGACACACGCTCGTGATCACCTACTCGGTGAAGGGGGCAGAGACGGGAGTGAAGGGCACCACATACGACAGGATTGCAGATTACATATTTCGCAGGGAGAGCTATTCGAGGGACAACTGGCTACACGTGTTTCCTCGCGTACCTTCAGCACCTGGGGTGTGCTCTTCGATTTTGGCGGATGCAACCCCAAGCCCCTTAGTGAGTCTCGCAGCAAGGACAAGAGGCGGAAGGACGACCGGATCCAGAGAGAGAGAACCAAATCCGGAGTCCCAATCACTACATGTGTCCCGAAATCAGAGACAGATGAGTCGGATTTGGAGCCCTGCTCTGTGAGTGACCTTGATCTTGGCGATTATTTCGACTGGGACACTCACAGTGGTTGAGTTTGTGGACAGCGACAGGAGCGCTGGAGACTAGTGAGCGGAGACGTCGGAGGGCGACATTGAGGAGGATCACACATCTTCTTGCACGGTATCTTCTTGAGGGTGATTGACTCCTACATGTCAGACGACCCTAGGTCTGACACAGTTATTGGTCCCCCAAGAAGGGAGGGTCCGGTCCCATACCTCGGAGATGGCTATAGTCATTTGGTCGGGACAGACTTTGCTATGCAAGCTTATCGAAAGCCTCTTTACGGAGATCGTTTTCTCGAGGTTTCCTACATCTACTCTGGTTGGAGAGGACGTATTGAGATATTGATTGGAGCTTCAGGCGATATCATTCTTGCGGAGGAGCTTTATCTCAGGAGCGTCGTAGACGAGGAGATGGCTAGATGCATGGCCTATATCTGCAAGATTGATCCAGCAGCGCCTCTCGACATCAGCTACGTGGTTCCAGAGTCGATAGCCACGCGAGTTCTCAATGACGAGGCGCCATATATGGAGTCCCAGACGACAGCATTTACTCACGAGGGGGTACCGCTTATTATCATTGATTGAGGTTCTCTCTTTTCAGTCACTATGATGTTTTACGACATTATTATCTATTAGTGACTGCAACCCTCCGAGGGCTGCTCCCTGCATACACTGTGTACTACTCTTCAGTCTCGTATCTCTGGTCATACTCTTGAAAAGTCTGGTTTCTGGTCTTCTCATTTTTTCAGTATCAATTGCTCTATGATGCATGTATGTTATTTTCCTCCTTACTTTACACAGGTTACACTCAAGGCAGCTTGAAGGACTCCTGAATGATAGGGTCTCCGGTGACCTTGGGTCTATCCTTTATACAGGGTCAGGTGCAGGCGATAAACCCGAACGGCTCACTCTAAGCCGTGTCGCCGCTGGCAGGAGGGATAACCCTGACTACTCAGCTGTATGACAAAGTGTGACTTCCTTTAAATACACCTCAATTTTTATACCTATCAAAATCCTGCGTGACAGCCTGCCAGTCCTCCAACCCACTGAGCTCGATCCGGGGAAGGATATCTAACCAGACCCTTGAAGAAGTGGGGGCGTGACAATGTGTCCCATTTTCCGACTTTTATTATTTGGACCCACTTGGTCCCCGGTAACATCCCGGATGGTGTCTCATTTTTATTTTTGGCCCCCCTTGCCCTTGGTGGTCCCATCATTTCTACATGCGTGCCGATTTTTCTAGGCCGTGAAATCTCATCTCACGGTTGCCGTTTACCGTCTCCCATCCTGAAATCGCTCCTTTCTAGCCTTTTGGGCTTGCCGTGGCTCATTTTCTCTTAGCCTAGGCATCCCCATGCAGTCTGTTATTTCGCGGACTGCAGTCATGGCCATTCTTCTAGTCCCAAAGCCCCACAACTTGCCCCATGCTGAAAGAAAATGAAGTGTTAAATTTCTGAGTGCATCCGGGCTTGATTTTGGCTCCGGATGCACCTAAAACATGTGTTTTCCCCTCCCCATGCAGTCCGTTGCAACTCGGACTGCAATGGGGGTCAATTCCATAGCCCCAATGCCCCACATCTAGCCCTTACTTGAAAGAAAAAGAAACGGCCAACTCCCAAGTGAATCCGGACTTGATTTTGGCTCCGGATGCACCCAAAACATGTGTTTCTCCTCCCCAATGTAATCCGTTTTATTTCGGTTGCATAGGGCCTTGGTTTTCTTTGATTTTCTCTGCAAAAATCAAAGTCCTTTGTAACCGCCATATTCCACAATGAACCTCGTCACGCATGAATCTCCCCAAGTGGCCGTTTTTTACCATTAAGGCCTTTTTCTCTTTTCTTTTCTTTTCTCTTTTTCTTTCCTTTTCTTTTGCCTTCTTTCTTGGACAGTAGGGACCTACCAATCCCTACTTGTGGCAGTCCCTACTAACGGCCAACTCACTCACTCCCTCTCACTCTTTTTGTCTTATTCTCTCACATTTTCTTTTCTTTTCTCTCTTTTTTCTAGCATGCAAAGTGTCAAGTGGCCGTTAAGGCCCTTTTTTAGCCTCTTCCTCTTACTTTTGGCCCTCCCTGTACGCAAGGTGCAGTCCGTTATATCTCGGACTGTAATGATGGCCTTCTCATGCCCATGGGAGCTTTCTATTACTCCTATTTTTCTCCCACATTGGCCCCTCCTACTCCGATTTTCTCCCAGAGGCCTATTTTTCACATGAGGTCTCGTTTGACTCCATTTTTCTTGAGGGAGGCTAATCCGAGATTTTTCGGATTGCTCCCATGCCTCCCACTTCAAGTTTCTTTACTTTTTTTTTTCCTTTTGGCCTTCTCGTCTGCTACCGCTAGTGCTTGCACTAGTGGTGTTAATATTCTTGGCCTCAAGATGTCGATCTTGACGGTGCACCTTGCCTTTATTATTTTCCCTTATGTGGTGCCGCCGTTTCTTCTTGGGATTTTCACATGTCCCCGCCATCCGTCCCGTCGGTGGTCCCCGACACTTAGTCCCGCCGACGGTCCCCGACACAATTCTGTCGGCGGTCCCCGACATTTAGTCCCGCGGGTGATCCCCGACACATTTTGCCCCGGATGCCATTAATTTACCTTAGTCCTACGTGGCCCCGGGTGCCTCTCCCCGAGGTGTCCCACGTTCCTTGGGCGTTTTTTGCCCCGCAGTGACCCCTCTCCCTTGTCTTTTATCGCGCCTTGCGCGCGCCGATTTCTTTGGTCATGGGCCTCCACTCCGAGGCTCTTGTAGGTGGCCCCTACGTTGGCCCCTTAGTCTAGCTTCCCACGGCCCTGGGGTCTCTCGACTTCCTCATTCTTTTGTCGCTGTCGTGCTGCGCTTGCTGGTTCAAGGGCCCTTTGGCCTTAGTCTTGTTGCACTCCAACGGTCCTCCGAGCCTTAGTCTTGTTGCACTCCAACGGCCCTCCCAAGTGTTCTTGCGCTCACTCGCTCGTCGTTGCTGGTTTTCTCCCTCTGCGGTTTTCTCCTCAGATCATTACTCCCTCCTGCGGCTTAATCCTTCGTCCTTTCTCTCTCTTTCCTCCTTACTCCAGATTTCGCTGTCGTGCAAAATTTGTTTATATTCAATCTCTCGAGTAATGGGAAGTTATTCGGGACCCACATGTCCCGACAACGTTCATCGGCAGTGTAGTTTATCTCGGCAGACAGTAGCTGACGGGAGTAGAAGACAATCGGGCAATCCCCAACACGAGCCTCGACAAGTCCATCCTCCGCGATGGTCGGGAAGTAAGTAACGAGAGGACTGTCAGTGGCGGGAAGTGGTGAGAGGGTAGACGTCAGTCGAAAAGCAGTGTCAGCAGGAAAGGGGGGGGAAGGAGGAATATGGGGATAAGATGAATCCTAAGGAGAGGGAAACGCCTGAGAGAGGACAGCTCCTACTGCAAAATCTAACGCATCGGTGGTGACGATAAAGGGGCGATCAAAATCGGGGAGGCAAAGAACCGACGCACACGTCACCGCCTTCTTGAGGGCGAGAAAGGCGTCCTCGCATAGGGGTGTCCAAAAAGGACGTAAGAATACCTAGCGTATCCCCGGATGAAATTACTATAGTAACTAGTGAGGCCTAGAAAACTGCGAAGCTGCTTGGCAGATGTGGGGACGGGCCACTCTACAATAGCAGTGATCTTCGTGTCGTCCATGTGGAGACCCTGGTCAGCCACATGGTGTCCTAGGAAGTCCACTTTGCTCTGAGCAAAGCGGCACTTACTAAGCTTGGCATAGAAGCCATGCTTTCGTACGCGCTGTAGGACATAGTGGAGGTGTCTGAGATGGTCTTCTAAGGTACGACTATAGACCAGGATGTCGTCCAGGTATACGAGAATGTATTCTTCGAGGATGTCCCTGAAAATGTCGTTCATCGCCGTCTGGAAGGTGGCCGGTGCATTGGTGAGGCCGAATAGCATCACCGAGAACTCGTAGTGGCTGAAGCGCGATCGAAAGGCAGTCTTTGGCTGGTCCTCTGTAGCTACGCGGATCTGGTGGTAACACAGCTCATCCCTGCGCGGCATGGGATAACTCTTCTTAACCATGTAATGGTTAAGGCCGCGGTTGTTGATGCAAAGGCGGAGAGTTCCGTCCGTTTTGCGAGCAAAGAGGACGGGTGCACCCCAAGGGGAGTTACTGGGTTTAATGAAACCCAGTCGAAGGAGCTCCTCAAGCTGGCACTCGAGTTCCATCGCCTCTGGAATCGAGAGTCGGTACGGTGCCTGATGGTGAACATGATAGTCAGGCACGAGCTAGATTGAATGCTCAACACCGCGCATCGGAGGGATCCCACTATATGAGAAATAAGGGGGGAATACGTCGCGGTAGTCTCGAATAAGGTTGCAAACGGAGGGCTCTAAGTCTGTCGTGAACCGTGTGAGTTCCTCGACGTCTGCATCGGCACGAGACGTATGTGTGGGCTCGACAGTCGACGACGCAGGGGTCTGGGACGTGGAGGGGGTATCCGCAAGCTGATGGGTGGACGTAGACGTATGTGTGGCCTCGACAGTCGACGACGCAGGGGTCTGGGACGTGGAGGGGGTATCCCGCAAGCTGATGGGTGGACGTAGAGATGGGAGCCGCGAAGATGGAGGAAGGGTCAGGGGGATCCGGCTCTAATGAGATAAGCTTAACCTCTGGACAAAGTGGATCAGCGAAGAAGATCCATTACGTTCACTGAGTAGAACGTGACATCCTCCTATCGTAGGAAGTGAGCAAATTGACGAGGAGAAGTGAGGCGATATCTGGGTCGGACCCAGAGGGACAAGGGTCCTGGGGAGGTAGGTGTGGAGGGGTGTCGCCCGTGGTTCCAATGAAGGGGACTTGATGGGTTTGACCACACTTCGTTTTGAGAACGAGTGTCTTAGTCGCCCATTCGGCCTTCGTGCCACGGAACCGGCGAGACCACATAGTGCCAAGGATAAAGTCCTACCCAGTCTCCAGCACGTCGAAGTATGCGGAGGAATGGTAGCGCCGAGGCGCCTCGGTACTATCCGATGGCTGGAGGGTGAGGGAGAAGTGGAGATCAAGGACCGTCTGATCGAAGAAGTGTTGCGTCTTGTTATCTCCGAGGGTAACGGAGATAGGAGAGACCCGGAGGTAGCTAGGCGAGCTTCCTCAACCACTCGAGGGTGAACGAAATCTCCCTGCGAGTCCGAGTCCCACAAAACACGGTACATCCTCGTAGATGTCCCTAGGCGAATAGGGATGATGGGGAGAGTGCGACCAGGGTCAGAAAGCAGAGCGAGAAGACGACGCGGGACGTTTACGTGTCTCGTCAATCGCTCCTGGGGAGCCTGAAGGATGCTCAAATCCAGGAGAGATTACACAATGTCATCGCGAGTCGCCAGCTGGGCACTGCAACGAGTTGTGCGAATGGCGCGACAAGTCGGAAGTCTCGAAGGGGAAGGACTAGATGCGGCGGTCTGCTGTGGGGCAGGCGGTACCTCGACAAACGGCGGGGCAGAGGGAACTGCGTCTGTCGTGTCCTGAGAATCCTCTGGTGGGGTAGCCAAAGGGGCAAATAGCGACTCGGTGGTCGGGAAGCCGGCTACGCGCGAGGCCTGAACGGTACACTGCACCGTGGCTAGCTTAGTGGGGCGGGCTGGCGGGGTGGGGCCGAGGGGGGACTGAGATCCGCGCTCACGAGAAATGTCAGCATAGTGCCGATCGAGGGCGGCATGGAGTGGACACCGTGAGGAGGTGTCCATCCTAGCGGCAACGAAGGCAATGAGTCGAGCCTCGAGGGCGGCGCGCTCCTTAGGAGATAGAGCTCTGCGAGGAACAAAACCCTGCGGGAGGTCGATCTGAGGAGCCGTGATCGTGCGAGCGCCAACCTGTGCAACCCGAGTGCGCACACGACCCATGGCGGACATGGCCATCTGCAGGCGCTCGGCGACCGCAATAGTGTCGCCATCCAAGTGATACTGGATGACGTCTCGAAGCTCGATGTCCTCGGGGGCATCCCCAAGGGTAGGGTCAAGCTCGGTCGAGGCGTCCTCGCCGTACTCTAGAGAACTGTAGCGCCGAGAGAGTGGCGCTCCGGGTCGAGTTGGTCGGCGAAAGCGGCTGGTGAAGGAGGATCGACCACGCGTGGTGCCGCGTGACTGGGTGGCGCCGGAGGTGGCTCGCGAAGAAGATGAGGTGTCGGAGAAGCGACTCCGATTCTTCTGGTACTGTCGAGCAGCCTCATAGGCCTGCTCGGAGAAGGCGAAGCTCTGTAGCCAGAGCTCGATGCGGTAGTCACTCGGGAGACTGACTACGAACCTGTTGGTCAAAAGGACCTCAGGTAGGAGTGCCTCATCGCAAATGAGGCGGGCATCATGAAACACTCTAATGTGATGCTCACGATCGGCTGGTGCGGAGGACCCGCACCACTGCATCTGGGTGACTCGATCTAAGGCGTCAATCGCATCGTGGAGAGTGCCGTAGTGGTCATGGAGGAACGCGGTGAAATCCGCGAGAGTGGGATCCTCACCTGAGGGAGTACAATAGGAATAATAGTTCTCCTATGCGGAGAACGCGCTGCCTCGCAATTTAGTTGCGAGCGCGGAGCACCACAACTCCTGACGAGTGTCAGTTAGTGGCAGCACTCGTATGGCAGCCTGCAACTAGTGCAACACACGCATACTACCATCGAAGTCGGGTATGTCCGACACACACACAAGGGTGGGACCGCTGTGCTGACGGCAAGGGGAGAGAGGTCGAGGGGCCTGCACTGCGGCGGCAGATGTCGAGGCCGGTGCAGACGTGGAAGTGGCAACAGGCTGAGAGCAGCAGGTGGACGGTCCAGCAGACGTGGAGGCAACAGCCGCAGCCAATTGTGACGGAGTAGCGAGGTAGTAGGGTAAAGGGGGGGGAACCAGTCGACGAAAACGAGCCGGCAAGACAGAAGTCAGAGGGGCGGTATAAGAAGAAGAGGGGTGAGCAGCCTGTGAAGGGTGAGGTTGTCTCACGGAGAGAATCTCCGCCTGGAGTTGCGCCACGGTGGCCTATAGGGTAGCCGCTCTCTGGGTGCACGGGGTCGGAGGTGGAGGAGGCGGCGAGAGTACCCTAGCGGGAGGAGGAAGAACTCCGGACCGTAATGCCGCGACCGGTGCAGGAAGCTGGGAAGCAGCACCGGGGTGGGTAGAGGAAACGGCCTGGCCAGATACCGGTATCTGGGAGACAGTACCTGCGACAATGGCTGAAGCGGTAGGGGCGGCGGGAGCCAATGGATGTGCCGCAATAGACGGTATGGTCCGAGTGGCAGCAGCACTCACCACTGCGGCGGGGGAGTGTTGGACCTGGCCCGTGGAGGAGGACGAGCCGCCACGTCTCCGTCCCTGGAGTCGTGGAGATTCGGACCTCGAGCCGATAGGGGATGGGGTCTGAGAGCGGTGGGGAGAGCGATGAGGAGAACCCTTGAGGCGGTGAACTTCAAGGGCGAGCGCATTGACTTGCCTCTCCAAGGGTGCAAGCGCATCGAGTCACGCTTGCAGAGGTGCAAGGATAGGGGTCCACAACGTGCTAACCCTGGATCGTCGGGTGGGTGGACGCCTGAGAGGTGGACGGCGCCTTGACAATCTCCTCAGCTGTAGCTTTGTCCGTGGGCGGTGGAGAGAGGGAGGTAGACATGGTGGGAGGTGGGGAGAGAGATGGGTTGTGGTATGGGGACAGGGGACCACCGGTGAGAGGGAGGGACCGCGAAAGCGGAGTGAGTCGTCTGTCGGCTCGCCCCGTGACCAGCGGGTCGCGCGTGAGATGGTGGCGCGAATCCGGTCAAGGGGAGAGGAGCTGTTCGGGTCCAAGGTGCCCGATGGGAGGAGGCGGGGGAGTAGGGGGGTTAGGGGGGTTAGGAGAACCCTAAACCTTAGAAAAACCCTCAGAAAACCCTAATCGGGGTTCGTGTGGTCAGGGGAGGGTAACGATGACCTAATCAAGAAAAAAAAATAATAACCATGGAGGGGAGGGGGAGAGAAAATAAAATAAACAATAAAATTTTGAGATAAAAATAATAAAAAATAAATAATAAAAACAAAGAAAGAAAGAAATAGGCAAAAGGTGAGAAGAGAAAGGACACTTATTTTTTTACAATTTTTGGCAGCATTTTCCTACCCCAGCGAGGTAACAAAGGTGCAAAGAGGAAGGAGAGACGAAGAGAAGCACACTAAGTTTTACAATGCCTCAAATGATAATTTTCAAAAAAATAAATAAATAAATAAGTATAGAAGGGGATGAAGAGAAACTAAGTGTTGTTTTTTTTCAAAAAATTTGGCAGCATTTCGTTACCCCCATGGGGTTGAAGTGTGCCGTCAAGAAGAAAGACCAAGTGAAATTAGAAAATTTTTGCCAGCACCTCGCTACCCCCAAGGGGTCAAAATGTGCTGAAAAGACCAAGTAAATGTGAGGATCTGTGTCCTCGGCAGGCCTAAGGGGCCCCGGTTGCAGTGGTGCCCGTCCTAAGTGAAGGCAGGCCTAACTTGTCACAAGAGGCCTTTAACTGTCAATTTCATATTTGGGGTCCAGGCAGTTGCGACGCGCCAGTTGGTTGAGAGAAACGCAGGCCGAGCAAGAAAGACATTTCCAAGGCCTACCGGGCTTTTCGAAAGAATGCAGGCCCTGGGCGTGATTCACAGCCTCATACACTGAAAGTTGGGACGCCCAACCGAACACGGCCCAGTAGCTGCAGCGCTCCAGAAGCTTCTGGGCCCAGGCCAGGACAGCAAGGCTGCACGAGCAGGCTAACTCTTCTTTCCATAAAGGAAAGAGCTCTCCCCAGGCAGCCTCATTCGGTCACTTGCTGGCTGGCAGCAGTGCTGCTGGAGTGATAGCTCGCGGGCTGGCTGCTGGCATTGGAGCAAGAGGCTGCGCACGTGCGGTCGTGTGTTGAAGCAGGGCGCTGCTGAGGGCAGCGCCATAGCCAGCCTTCATAGCGGGCTGGGCTTGGATGTAGAGTGAGGCGCAAGGGTGGTCTTCGGGTGTAAGAGAGGACATGCGTGGGTGTAAAGTCAGGGAATGATGATGATGTGATGTGAGGGCACATACCTTGTATTGGCGATGGTCTGCATTTGGGCGACATCTTCAAGTACTTCGGGTTGCCGCTGATGTCAACAGTTGCATTGTCTATTAGTAGGCTGATCGTAGCTGTGTAGGAGTAGGCTGGGCGCTGAGCGCCAAGTAGGAGTGTGAAGGGACTGGACTCTTGTGTTGTGGCGGAGAGAGGAACTCTCCTTGACATTGTTTTCGGTACTACGGACCTCCATCGGTGTATTATTGGTGCAATGCTGCTCTCTGGACACAGTGTGACTATCTSGCTTTCAATGTGATGATGTAATCTGGAATTTGTCATCTCGCTGTTGCTTATTTTMCTTGCAATTTGGTATCGGAGCTGGTTCATATTGYGCTWMATTGGTTCTTCGCAATAGCTGTTYGGTGCTTCGCATGAGGTGTGGGGCAGTGATAAGGCTTGGGCGTTGAACGAAGGGCGGCCCAGGGTCGTGTGGGCGCGCCAGGAAGCTATGTGGTGACATAAGGGATGTATCTTGGATGATGAGAGCTCACTGATGTGGCATATTAAGCCGAGGTGGAACCGCATTCTGTTGTTGGTTGTGCCAGGGCAAAGACCGGTCATCATAATTGCACATCAGGTTGCCGGTGAGAAAATTTGTGGTTGGCGGCAGCATTATGAGGTACGTTGCTCTCTTCCTTATCTACCCTCTTCATTGCTTCTTACCGTGAGGAAGTGAGTTTTGTCTTATCTACCTTCTCGATGTGAGGTGTCGCGAGCGCTCAACCTTGAGAGTCGACATTCTTCCTGGGCAGCAAGCTGGTGGGAGACGGGCGAAGCCTCTGAAGGGCCCTCGACGAAGCACTCGGGTCACGGTCACCATGCCAACCCGCTGGGACTAGTACACGCATGCTTTGCCGCAAGTCCTTGGTGCTGCTGCTTGCGCAATAGAGGTCATGCATGCCAACCCTTTGACAGACGCTTACCAGACCGTCTTTAAATATTTCTGGCGGGGACTCGGTGTTGACTCTGGCTGTGATCGTCGTCCTGTCTGCGACGTTAAATAATTATTGAGGAGTTACGTGGGATCTCCTTAAATGCCTCCTGATCAGCCAGATCAAACCGGGTGTAAGGCTCGTTGCATGCGAGGGTAAATAGTGTGCAAGGGCTGGCAGGTTCGGCGTTGACTTGGGGCACAGGGGTGGGCCGGATTGCACACCTTCAGACACGCTGCTACAGTCGTCCACTAACGACTCCTCCTCACTTGTGCTTGCATCACTCATGAGCTACAGTGTGTGTGATCTAAACTAGAATCCACACTGAATCCTACCTTAGCCTGACACACAACCGAGTATAATACACAACTGTTTTCGGTCGGCCTGAACAGAAACAGTTAGGTGATGTAGCAACAACTAATGTCAGATCCTACAGGAAATATCATATCTATTTTTAGATTACCCTAGAACAGATTGCAATGCAGCAAAGAACTAATCTGTCTGTAGTTGTTCGTCAGTTGTTAGTCAAGTCTGTAGTTAACAACTAGATGGAGTTACGTCCAGGAGACGAGAGGAGATTGCGGAGAGAGGCTAGAGAGAGAGCAGCAGCAAGGAGAGTGAGGGTGGCTGAGGATAGTGCCAGGACTAGAACTATAGCTAGCACCGGTACAACCATGGCCGCTTCATCTACCATGTCGCAAACCTCTTCACAGTCCACTTCGTCAGGAGTAAGCAAGTGGTTCTCGGTGGTCCATTAGCCAGACTGTTGGCTTGCGAGTCAGCCAGCAGACTCGACTCACGGCGGAGGATTATGAGATCCTCCAAGCAGAAGAACTTCAGGATGAGTTACAACGGCAATTGGATGAGGCACAGAGAGGAGAAGGAGAGCAATCATGAGGAAAGCTAGACTAGGTAGTAGGAGAGAGGAGCTAGGCAGACTGGAAGCATTAGATGAGTCATCGCTTGACCTTGCGATACGAGCGCTGCGTAACTCGCTTCTTTGTGTGGCGGAAGCGCAGGCTGTCCAGCAGGAAGTGTTGGCTGAACAAATGGCAGGCCAAAAGGCGATTCTTGCTGCAGTACGGACTCCTCGTCCCACGATGAGGCAGCCTCCGTATGCTATAGCTCCCCCTTCAGGTGCAGGTCCATCAATGACGCTGCCACCGGTAGGGCCTCCGTTTTCACCTATGTTTGGCATGCCCCCTCCAGGAGGTTTAGTAGCAACTAGTGGTCCGGTTCAGAGAGTCTCATCCGTACCATCGACAACAGTGGTTACTACAGTTCCACTGTCAAGTTCGGCCCAGGTTAGTGTGCAACAACCTGTTTTGGTGACTATGCAGCCACTACAGCAAGCCCCTGGGCCCATGCAGCCTATGCAGGGGATGCCCCAAATACCCTTGCTGAGTCCTAAGCCCTTCTCCGACGACAGGAAGAAGGACGAGGATTTGGATACCTGGGTAAGGACGGTGCCTACTTATGTGAGGCACAAGCTTACCAGGCCAGAGCAGGAAGTTGTTGTGGCTGCCTCCTTTTTAGAGGGGTCAGCAGCTCGTTGGTTGAATGGCCTAGTGCAGCAGCAGGGCTACGGTTAGAACTTCGATGCCTGGGCCCAGGCCCAGACATTGGAACAGTTTGTACAATCCGTGTACAACAGGTGGCATAACCCGCAAGGGGCTCAAAAGGCCACTGCCGTATCAACAGTCTTTGTGTCAGACGGTACAAGAATGTTAGAGAGTTGACGGACACTGTAGAACGTCTGCTCGTGGTACCTGGTGTGCGCTACGACCAGCAGGTACTCCTCACGGATTACCTTAGATGTCTGCCTTCAGAGGTAAGGACAAAGCTGGTAGATGAGGCTTATGTCGATCAGCACAACTTCGCCTCTTTCAGCAAGAAAGCCTTAGACATAGAGGCAAAGTTGGGATCCGCGCATCAGAGTCAGGGCGATGGTAGGAAGAAGAGGCTACCCCAAGACTGGAAGAAGAAAGGTCAACTAATGTTCGTCGACCACGATGGTCAGGCGACAAAAATAAACGACTTCCCAGACCTTGGGGAGGAGACAAAGCATGATGGGGCTGGTGAGACTTCGGATGGGGGAGTCGTGGCACCCATCAAGGAAAAGGCTAGGGGGACCGGGAAAAATAAGGTAGTACGGTCCACGGGTCAGGGAGACCAAGGAACACCCGCATGGGTAAAACTTGGTTTACAGTACGAGGTGTGGAGGGACTGAGTTGCTAGGGGCACGTGTATGAACTGTGGCAACTATGGCCACACGTCTCGAACGTGTCGAGGCAAGAAAGTCCTGACGAGGGTAGCCTCACCAATGGTGGTGGGACTATCTTCGAACTCTGGGGGTGCTTCTGCGAGCACTTCACACGGAAACACCTCGGGCCAATAGGAGTTTTAGCCGCTCTTACTCACTCTTAAGTGGTAATGTTGCCTTCCCCACTTCTGGCGTTGGTCAAGGCTAGTGACCCACGCATCGCCCCGCAGACACATTCAGACCCACCGACGCTCTGTTCGAGAGACGTGTTTGAGGCCCTAGAAGAGTTAAAGACTGAGTGGTTAGGGAAGGACCCCAGGGACTCTTGGGCGATGATTAGTAAAGGTCCAAAGGGTGAACATTTCGTGGTAGAGGTTGATATAGGTGGCCGCAAAGTTGGCGCCTTCGCGGACATAGGCTATACACGGAACTTCATCAGTCGTGCTTGTGTGGATAGACTGCCCTTAGGGGACCAAGTGCAACGGCTTAGCTGAATTGTAGCTTTTACGCTGGCCAACAAGCACCAAATGTTGGTAAAAGACTATGTCAAGGACGTAGTTTGCACCTTCTCCTATGGAGGAGGGGAAGTGAGCCATAAGATCTCCTTCCTGGTTAGCGACGAACTGCCCTTTGATATGCTCTTAGGTGTGTACTACCTCAAGGTCGCGCAACCTCAGTTTGACTGGGATAGAAAGGTGTTGATCCACAAATTGCCCCATGGTAGAACTGCTAGATTGCAAAAGTACAAAGCTAGCAGTCTGATAGAAAACTACTGGTGCATGTATGCATCATCTTTCTATAACTACTATAAGCAGAATCGCGAGAAGGGCATGTACTTAGTATTTATCTCTGAGAAAGGGGAGGCCGTAAAAACACCCCCAGAGATAGAATCAGTCGTCGCTCAATATTCAGACCTTTTTGAGGAACCCACAATCGTGGTAGAAAGGGAGGTTGTCCATGAAATAGAGGTTGTCCCAGGTATCGAAGAAGAGAGGTACCTTGAGGATGTGCATTGACTATAGGGGCCTCAATGCCATCACTGTCGCGGAGCCCCTACCCCGCATCGACGACCTCTTGGATAGAGTGCAAGGATGCCGGTACTTCACCAAGATAGATCTAAAGTCCGGATACCATCAAATTGCCATTAGGCCAGAGGATCAGCACAAAACCGCATTTCAGACCAGGTACGGTCTGTACGAGTTTGTGGTGATGCCCTTTGGACTATGTAATGCACCTGGTACGTTCTCGCACGCGATGAAGTAGACAAGTTTATCGTCGTGTACCTCGACGATATTCTCATCTTTAGTAGGACTGTAGAGGAGCATGCTGAGCACTTGAAAACAATGCTAGGCCTCCTAAGACAGCACCGGTACAAGGTTAACTTGGAGAAATGCTAGTTTGGTCGCACCAAGATCTTGTACTTGGGTCATGAAATCTCAGCAGATGGACTTGAGGCCGGACGACGCCAAGGTGGCCAACATACGTGACTGGCCTAGACCTCAGACTGTTACTGAGGTCAGATCGTTTTTGGGGATGACGGGCTACCATCGTCCGTTTGTGAAGAACTATAGTACTATAGCTTCCCCATTAACGGATCTAACTCGACTGGACACCCCTTGGGAGTGGACTGAAGAGTGTGAGGCGGCCTTCAGGAACCTGAAGTATGCTCTGACACACTATGAGGTTGTTAAACTTCATGATCCTGATAAGCCATTTGTCGTGACTACATACGCCAGCCAATATGGCATTGGCGCAGTCCTTGCGCAAAAGGAGGGGCCCAAGTTGAGACCTATCGAGTATATGAGCAAAAAAATGCCATCTCAAAAACTAGCTAAGTCCACTTATGAGCATGAGCTCTATGCTCTGTATAGAGCGCTGGTTCATTGAAGACATTATCTCCTAGGGAGATTCTTCTATGTGAGATCTGACCATGAAACCTTGTGCTCGATCAAGACACAACCCGTCCTCTCTGATGCACTCAAGAGATGGATACAAGTGATAGACATGTATGACTATCAACTTGATCCAATCAAGGAAGAGTACAACAAAGTGGCTTATGCGTTATCTCGTCGGGCAAATTATCTGGGGGCGTTAGTTACAAAATTTGGCATATCTAGCGATCTAACTCGATCATGGTGGACCCCTATCAGCAAGATCCAGTTATGTCTGAGATCATCCGTAGATTCCAAGCAAAGGACAAAAAGACTTTGGACGAATTCACGATGGTAGACGGCTTGCTGTTTCTTGAGAAGGTAGGGAATAAAAGGTTGTGTGTTCCCAGTAGTGAGTCGTTGCGTAGTTTATTTTTAGGAGAATGCCATGATGCAACTGGTCATTTTAGATACAAGAAGACATCAGCGAACTTCGTACAGAGATTACGGTGGCCCTCTATGATGCTAGATGCAAAACGCTATGTTGAAACCTGCCAGGTTTGCCAAAGGGACAAACCAAGGACTCAGGCTCCGCTTGGGCTGATCAAGCCCTTGCCGATCCCTGAAGGACCAGGTCAGAGTGTGTCTATGGATTTTATGGATACCCTTGTGACCAGAAGGTCTGGAAAGAGACACATCTTTGTTATAGTGGATCGTTTTTCTAAGTATGTCAAACTGATCGCTATGCCTGAAAGTGCTAAAACTGACTATGTCATCAAATTGTTTATGGATAATTGGGTACGAGATTTCGGCTTGCCTACATCCATCGTTAGTGATAGGGATGTGAGATTCACAAGTGAACTGTGGCAATCGACTGCTGAACAGATGGGCACAAAACTCCAAATGACCTCAGGGACTCACCCTGAGTCAAATGGCCAGGCAGAACAGATGAACCGAGTAGTACAGCACCTGCTTCGGCATTATATTAAGCCAAGTCAGGATGACTGGGATGAGAAGTTACCTCTCGTCGCCAGCCTGTACAACAATGCTGTGCATAGTACTACCGGTATGAAGTTACATCTTGGTTGGAAGCCCTGAACTGAACTTGACTTGCTGCTACCAGAAAGACAACCCACTGCAGCACCTGGCAGCATAGACTTTGCTGTCAAATATGAATAGATGCTGCAGCAGGCCGTTGAAAATATTAGGAAGTCGCAGGATGCTCACATGTGGTTAACGGGGACCCCCCAGTTTCAGCTCCTGAGTAACAGGTCCAAAACTGAAATTAGGCTTTGGGGGTGAAATTTTATGTTTCTTTGTTTTTTCTTTTTTGCCTGTTTTTGTCTTACTTCAAGGTTGTTGTGTACCAAATTTGGTCTCATTTGGAGCATTGGAATTTCCTCTGATAAGACCATTTCCAAAAACGCTGAAAATTCTGAAAATTTGTTGAATCAAAAATGTCATTCAAGTGCCTTTTTGCTTTACTGTTTCACCCTGTTTTTATTTTATTTTTTCGTTTTTTTTCTAATGGTTTGTTAATATGGTGTGCACTCTATGGAATGATGCAATGTTTGGTTAAAAAGGGCTTCTGTTTTTTTTTAATAAATTGCATTAAAAAAACGCTGAAATTTTAGGTCTCCGTTAACCGTCTCTCAGGATGCTATGATCGCATCGGAGAATAAACATAGACGACCCTCCAACTTTCTGGGTACAGTCATCTGAACTAGGTCAGGAGATGGGGACATCACGAAAACTGATGCCACAATACTTGGCTCCCCGAGAGATCTTAGACATTCTAGGCAATCAACCGGATGGGCCTTCATATGTGATTCGTATTCCTGCACACTTACACACTTGCCTCCAAGTCGGCACCTTTCGCTGCCACTGATCCTTCAAGACGATCAATGCTGCCCCCAACCATGGATGGTGAGGTGGACGTTGACCAGACTGTGGAGCATCGAGTGATGCCTGTTTCTCGACCATCAGGCAGAGGCCGCCCTCCTAAACCGAGAATGCAATATCATGTGAGATTCAGACATCATGTGAATCCCAAGGAAGATCTCTGGTTCACACGAGAAGAACTCCTGAGAACAGCTCCGCAAGTGATCGCGGGCTATGAAAGAGAACTAAAAGGGAAAATGCCTGCAGAATAAGAGACTTCTCAGAGGACTAACGAAGTAAAGGAGGAGGGAATGCGAGGATTTGTGTCCTCGGCAGGCCTAAGGGGCCCCGGTTGCAGTGGTGCCCGCCCTAAGTGAAGGCGGGCCTAACTTGTCACAAGAGGCCTTTGACTGTCAATTTCATATTTGGGGTCTAGGCAGTTGCGGCGCGCTAGTTGGTTGAGAGAAACGCAGGCCGAGCAACAAAGACATTTCCAGGGCCTACCGGGCTTTTCGAAAGAATGCAGACCCTGGGCGTGATTCGCAGCCTCATATACTGACAGTTGGGAGGCCCAACCGAACAAGACTCAGTAGCTGCAGCGCAAAGGCAACATCCTCGAGCCTTCTGGAAGCTTCGGGGACCAGGCCAGGATAGCCAGGCTGCACGAGCAGGCCAACTCTTTCCATAAAGGAAAGAGCTCTCCCCAGGCAGCCTTATTCGGTCACTTGCTGGTTGGCGGCAGCGCTGCTGGAGCGATAGCTCGCGGGCTGGCTACTGGGATTGGAGCAAGAGGCTGCACACGTGCGGTCGTGTGTTGAAGCAGGGCGCTGCTGAGGGCAGCGCCATAGCCAGCCTTCATAGCGGGCTGGGCTTGGATGTACAGTGAGGCGCAGGGGTGGTCTTCGGGTGTAAGAGAGGACATGCGTGGGTGTAAAGTCAGGGAAGGGCGAAGGATGATGATGATGACGATGATGTGAGGGCACATACCGTGTATTGGCGATGGTCTGCATTTGGGCGACATCTTAAAGTACTTCGGGTTGCCGCTGATGTCAACAGTTGCTTTGTCTATTAGTAGGCTGATCGTAGTTGTATAGGAGTAGGCTGGGCGCTGAGCGCCAAGTAGGAGTGTGAAGGGACTGGACTCTTGTGTTGTGGCGGAGAGAGAAGCTCTCCTTGACATTGGTTTTCAGTACTACGAACCTCCATTGGTATATTATTGGTGCAACGCTGCTCTCTGGGCACAGTGTGACTATCTGGCTTTCAATGTGATGATGTAATCTGGAATTTGTCATCTCGCTGTTGCTTATTTTCCTTGCATAAAAAAAAGAACAGAAAATTTCGACCACATTTAGTTACCCCCATGGGGTCAAAATGTGTGCCGAAAGCAAGAATGACTAATCTCCTAATCAGATTTGAGGGTGCCGCAAAGAAATTCGAATTAAAAAAAAAATAAAAAAATAAAGAAATAAATCAGAAAATGAGAAAAGAAGGTGGGGAATAAGATAATTCAAAATTTTGGAAAGAGGAAATATAAATCAAAAGAAAGATTAAAAAAAAGAAAAACAGAAAATTTTCAAAGTTGGTGGGGAGGGGGGATGAAAAAGTAAAAGAAAAGAGAGAAATAAGTGAGAAAGAGAAAAAGAGTGAAGGGGGAGATAGGGGAAATGATGGGGTTGTAGTTAGAGGGGAGAGGGAGGGAGAGGAGGGTGGTAGAATGGGAGAGAAGGATACAAAAAAGGAGGAGAGGAGTAGATGAGATTAGTAGAAGATGGTGAGTGGGGAGGAGAGGAGAGAAAAAGGTTGTGGAAGATGAGGGAGGTAGGAGGAGAGAGTATTGGTAGGGTTAGAAATGATGATTAATGGGGGGGGAAGAGAGAAAAGAGGTTGGGCGAGAGTGGGTTAGTGGTACGATGGTGATATCAAGTTCTTGCGTGACCAAGAGCAGAGCACTACCAAGATCCCCAGGATCTTCGCCTTCAAGTTGTTGCTGGCCTGATGCCACTGCAATAAAAAAAATTGGGGTGGGCTAAGATCTTGATCAGCCACCCAGATGTCACTGTAGTGCAGCCCCCTAGCCAGGGGGGTCTTCAAGATCCACAACAAGCTGCCACGTGGCACT
>BFEA01000181.1:1752200-1788429 GCA_003427395.1 Chara braunii
GCAGTTGGGGTATACCCCCAGCGGGCAGAGATGGAGCTGGAAGGGACAGCGCAGCTCCGACGCAGACTCAACACGCACGTACTCCAAGATGTGCAAAAGTGAAGAATGACGAAATACAGACTGCACTTGGGGTAATACCCCCAACGGACTGACTGGACTGGACTGGACTAGCCTGGTACCGACAGTGGTACCGGGCAGGACTGGACTGGACTGAAACAGTACACGGCCTGTGGGGTCAAGCCACGGCCTGGTCCCACAGGCCAAATTGGCAAACTGCCGAATAGGCCTTGGCTGTAGGCCACGGCAAATGGAGGCCCACTGTGCGAAGTCTTCCAATGTCTGGGTCTGGGCCCAGGCATTGAAGTTCTGACCGTAGCCCTGCTGCTGCACTAGGCCATTCAACCAGCGGGCTGCTGGCCCCTCTAAAAAGGAGGCAGCCACTATAACTTCTTGCTCTGGCCTGGTGAGCTTGTGCCTCACATATGTGGGCACAGTTCTCACCCTGGTGTCCAGGTCCTCATCCTTTTCTTGTCGCCAGAAAAAGGTTAGGACTCAGCAATGGGATCTTTGGCATCCACTGCATGGGCTGCATTGGCCCAGGAGATTGCTGCAGTGGCTGCATCGCCACTCAGACAGGTTGCTGCGCGCTTACCCGAGCGTGCCCTGACGATGGGACTGTAGTTACCACCGTCGTAGATGGTACGGCAGAAACTCTAAGGGAGAGACCACTAGTAGCTATGTAACCACCTGGAGGGGGCATGCCAAACATAGGTGTGAAGGAGGGCCCAACCGGCAACGGCGTCATTGATGGACCCGCAACCGAAGGGGGAGCTACAGCAAATTGAGGCTGCCTCATCACTGGACGAGGAGCCTGTAGTGCAACCAGAATTCGTTTCTGGCCTGCCACTAGTTCAGCCAACACTTCGTGCTGAACAACCTGCGTCTCATCCACACACATGAGCGAATTCCGCAGGGCTTGCATAGCAGGATCAAGTGCGGACTCATCTAGTGCCTCTAGCTTGCCTGGTTCATGGTTGCACCCGTGCTAGCTACAATTCTAGATCTGGCTCTCCTCGCCGCTGACCTCTCTCTAGCCTCTCTCCGCAATCTTCTCTCGTCTCGTGGACCTAACTCTAAGAAATTCAAGGGTCGACTGAGAGCAGTTCTGCGAGTGATTCTAAGGTCGTCCACTAACAACTCTTCCTCACTAGTGCTTGCATCACTCGTGAGCTACAATATGTGTGATCTAAACTAGAATCCACATTGAATCCTACCTCGACATGACACACAACCAACTTGAACCAAGTATGATTCACAACTAATTTCGGTCGGCCTGGACAAAAACAGTTGGAACATCAAATCTATTTTTAGACTGCTCTAATACAGAATGCAATGCAGCAAAGAATATACTACTCTATCTACAATTATCTGTCAGTTGTTAGACAAGTCCGTAACAACTAAATAATCAAAAATAAAAATAACATCTCATGCAGAGATGTATGCTGGATGGCAGTTTATCTATTTAGTGCCACAACGACCAGCTACCGAAATCCAGCCCTTTCCTTGTATCCCTCTCGAGTAGTCACTTTGTGTCGACGTTCCTAGGCATCTGGTTGAGCAGCGTGTTTGAAGGTGTGCAATCCGGCCCACCCCTGTGCCCCAAGTCTATACCGAACCGGGCAGCCCCTGCACCTTGTTTATCCTCACATGCAGCGAGCCTTACACCCGGTTTGATCTGGCTGATCAAGAGGCAGTTTTAGGACAGCCCCCACGGTCCTTAGGCATTATTTAACGCCGCAATGAGGACGACGATCACAGGCAGATTCAACACCAAGTCCCCACCAGAAATATTTAAAGACGGTCTGGAAAGTGTCTGTTCAAAGGGCTGGCATGCCCTGCATTACCTCTATTGTGCAGCAGCAGAACCAAGGACTTGCGGCAAAGCATGTGTGTACTAGTCCCAGCGGGTTGGCATGGTGACTGTGACCCGAGTGCTTCGTCCAGGGCCCTTCAGAGGCATCGACCGTCTCCCACCAGCTTGCTGCCAAGGAAGAATGCCGACTCTCAAGGTTGAGCGCTCGCGACACCTCACATCGAGAGACTCTCAAGACAGAACTCACTTCCTCACAGTAAGAAGTAATGGAGAGGGTAGATAAGGAAGAGAGCATTTATGATGACCGGTCTTTGCCTCAGCACAACCAACTGCAGAATGCGGTTCCACCTCATCTTAAATGCCACATCAGCGAGCTCTCATCATCCAGCGTACACCTCTATGTCACCACATAGCTTCCTGGCGCGCCTACACGACCCTGGGCCGCCTTACATTCCTCGCCAAAGCCTACTGCCCCACACTTCATGCGAAGCACCAAACAGCTATTGGGAAGAATCAATGAAGCGCAGATCGAACCAGCTCCTATACCAAATTGCAAGGAAAATGAGCAATAGCGAGATGCCAATCTCCAGCATACACAATCACATTGAAGGCCAGATAGTATCACTGTATCCAGAAAGCAGAAATGCACCAATATAACACCAATGAAGAATAATAACACTGAAAACCAATGTCAATGAGAGCTTGCTCTCGCCACCACCAACATGAGTGTCCAAGACCTATCTCCTACTTGGCGCTCGGCGCCCAGCCTACTTCCTACACAGATACAGTCTGCCTACTAATTGACGATGCAACTGTTGACGTCAGCAGCCCACAAAGTACTTGAAGATGTCGCCCATGGCAGACCATCGCCAATACCAGGTATGTGCCCTCACATCATCATCATCATCATCATCATCATTCTCTCTCTCCCCTGTCCTCTCCCACATCTTCCCTCTTGTACACCCGAAGACCACCCTTGCGCCTCACTGTAGTCCAAGCCCAACCAGCTATGGAGGCTGGGCTATGGCGCTGCCCTCAGCAGCGCCCTGCTCCTTGCACGACCGCACTCGTTAGCGCCTCGCCTCTCAACACCAGCAGCAGCCCACGAGCGTCCGCTCCAGCAGCGCTGCCGCTAGTATGCGAGTGCCTGAATGAGATCCAGGCAGCGAGCTCTTTCCTATATGGAAAGAGCCTGCCTGCTTCGCAGCCTGGCTGGCCTGGGCCTGGGCCTAGAAGCTTCCGGTAGGCCCCAGGGTGCTGCGCCTCTGGTGCAGCTACTGGGCCTCATTGGGTTGGGCCTCCTAACTGTCTGTGTATGAGGCTGCGATTCTCACCCACGGCCTGCACTTTTCTGTAAGGCACGGAAAGCCATGGAATGTCTCGCTGCTCGGCCTGTGTTTCCCTCAACCAACTGGCGGAACGAAACTGCCTGGACCCCCGAATACGAATTTGATAGCTTAGGGCCTCTCGTGATTTGTTAGGCCCGCCTTCACTTAGGACGGGCAGATATGCAACAGGGGGCCCTTAGGCCTGCCAAGGTCCCAGATCCTCGCATATAATTCCACCTAAAATAGACGGAAGAGGTTGTAGAGGGCGACCGCAGACACAATACAACGTCAGATTTGATTATCAGGATCCCAGCGAAGATCGCTGGTTCACCGGGCATGAGTTAGTTCAGACAGCCCCCCATTATAGTGTCATGCTACGATTGGCCACAGCGAGGGTTGAACATCTATGATCATTAAACTTCTGATTTTCTTCTCGGAGGACCTCGAAATTAGGCCTGCTGGAGTGAATGGATTAACACTGCAAGCTTTCTCAGTCAAGGTTCTGGGGTCCCGAATTACCCCCGTCCAGGCCCCAATGAGTATTAGTGCCTGAAGGATCAGACAGCGTAGGCTGGTAGGCTACAGTTCCTGCAGGTCCAGTTTTGCAGCAGCCTCACACGTAAGTCAGGAACTTTCCCAAAATAGCAATTCAGCAAGGCAGAGGCCAAAGGAGGTCGGAACCGATTGAAGCAGGCAAGCACACCCCACTGCAACTATATATTTTGGGCTACAGTGCCGGAAGGCAGTCGCTTGTTCATTTCGCAAATTTGTGGAAGCGCTGCTGGAGCTTTTGCAAACTAGTGACCTGGGCACAGAAGAGCACTGGAGCAGAATAGCACTGAAGGAGGAAGACGACTATAGCGAGGCGAGACAGGGGAAGACCATCTGCGGGCATAGCCGCCCGAGCTTGGCAAGGCACACCGCAGAGGCATTTGGGGTAGATCTAGGACATTGAGGGAGGAGGAACAGTAGCGAGGAGCATCGAGGGGTGAACAGTGCAAATTGCGAGTGAGAGAAAAGAGAGAGAGTAACAGAGAGAGAGAGAAGGAGATCGGAAGAGGGAAGATTCGGGTACTTACCAGAGTCGTATTGCAGCAGTTCTGACCGCTTAGTCCCAAATTTTTTCAATTGCATATTATTGCAATTTGAGCGAACTTCTAACTGGCACTACTCATGGCCGTCGCTCAAGCTTGTGTGAGCTTAATCTGAAAGCTCTCAATTTTCATGTGGTATTTTGAGTAGAATCTTGCCAGTTTCATTGCACACTACTCAAATAGTAGTGCATTGAGCCTCACTGCTCGTCACCTTGAGCACACACTCACACAATGAGAGATCACACGAAGTCCACACTGGAGACCAGAGATGCAAAATCCAGATAAGCGCAGCTCAACAAATTATCATGTTAAGCAGTCTCAGAGTTCCAGTCACCAGCGCTCATCAGCGCAGAGTTCAGCAACCCAGCTCCAGCATCCTCATCCAAGGTAGGTGACTCTCTTCTCTCTCTGTCCCCCTCTCTCTCCCTGTCTCTCCTTCATGCATGCGCTCTCTCGCTTTCTGTTGCATGCTGTGCCTGCACACGTGCCCCATTTGAGGGGCCCGACGGTTGCTGAGGGGCCCCCAGGCCGTGTACCATACAGCACGCGCCCTGGAGGCCCACGGCGGCCCTTCAGGCCCTAGGTAGCACACTAGTTAGATAGGTTTAGTTTACTTACCTTTTTGCGTGTATGTGCGTAGCACACTAGTTAGATAGGTTTAGTTTACTTACCTTTTTGTGTGTATGTGCGTAGCACACTAGTTAGATAGGTTTAGTTTACTTACCTTTTTGTGTGTATGTGCTGTCTTACTTTGCCTGTTCAGGTGCCGTCTCGGACTTGCAGCCCCAAGGCCGGACCTCGGGACTGTGTACACCGGAGGCAGGCCCGAAACGAGGCCATATTTATAAATCATCACAAGAGAATTTAAGTCAACAAATAAAAGATGCAAGAAAAAAGTTATCTGAAGTTGAAATAGACTACCAGTTAAGAATCAAAATATCTCAGATATGTGCCGAGCTTAATATAGATGGATTAAGCGCTACAAATAGCTGGGAAGCGACCGGGCAAGGACAGTTCGAGTAGCTCACTTCTGGAGCGACACGCTGCTGGTTGAAGGCAGCGCTATTCTGGCGCTGCGTTGCGGAGTAGGGAGTAGAGGTGTAGTAGGGAGAGAGAGGCGGAGGCCTTACCTGCAAACGGAGACCTTACCTGGCGCCATAGCCGGGCTCCACGTGGTACCTGCACACAACGACGACCACAGTCAGTACGGTGACAGCTACCTGCAGTGAGATAGCACGGAGGACATCATCTTCTTCTTTTTCCTCCTCCATCTCTCTCTCTCCCTTCTTCTTCTTCCTCCTTCCTTCTCCTTCTTATCTCTTCTTCACATACGAGAGTGAGAGAGTTTATCGGTAGGAGATACAGGCTGAGGCTATGTTGGGCACATTGCCCAGGATCTGATTCGACATTTCTGGGACAGACATTGATTGGACACTCGCAAGGGACTATTTTTGGGACTTCGCTATCGCGATCTTGGCCTACTCCCTTGCCTCCTTCTCCTTCGTCTCGTCTCTTTCCCCCATCTCTCATCCATGGCATCTCCCCATGTATATGTGTGAAGGAGGGACCTTTCTTCTGTGATTGCGGTCCCTCCTCCCCTCTCACAGGTGTGATGTGTGATGGATGTCGAATCAGTCCAGATCAGATCAGATCTTCTCTTTACATTTTTCCGCTGCACCACTCTTGTATGTATCGGAATGAACATTGCTTGTTGATGCTACGCTGACCTTGCATTGTCCATTTCAGTCCTTTTCATCACATTGCGGATCCTTGGCTCACTACGCATTGTCCCATTGGGCATGCGTCAGTTTGGTATCAGAGCACCGCTTGTGAATCAGGACAGCCTGATCTGACACAAGTGCGGGGACAATCAAAGATTGATTGATTGGTTGATTGATTAGATTACACTAATTAGTCCCCAAAATCACGGATTTTTGACCTAGCTGCCGAAATCGAATTTTTTTTCTTTTCTTTCGGACTTCATTTTCCGGCTATTTTAATTTTGTGGAAAATCGCAATAGCGTAGCATCTGAAATTTCGTCTTTTTTTGAAATTCCGGTGTTGGAGGTCCAAAATATTACGGATTTTTTTTTTTGATTCATCTTTTCCTTCGCAATTCCCATTAATCCCAAATTCCGAAATTTTCTTTCTGAAATTCATTTTTCAAACTTATTTCCGAAAATCTTCGTGTATTCACGCATTCCGGGGCTAACGGAAATTTTGAAATTGACCGTTATTCCCAGAATCGGAAATTAATTTTTTTACGGGAAATCCCTCTGCAGACATTTGTTTTCAAATTGCGCATACTCTCACTTGAGAAATTCCGAATTTTTTTTGTGTCTTGGAATTCTCTGAACTTGCGGAATTTTTCTTATTTTCGCAGTTCAGTTACTTTGATCATCTCCATTCGTTATTATTCTTTTGCAGCCTGAAATTCGATTTTTTTCTCGAATTACCTGCTGTGGGGAAATATAGGAGACCTACCGAACTTGCAATCGAGAAATTTTATTAATTAAAAATTATTTAATATATTTTTGCAAGGAAGATGAGCAATAGCGAACTTCAGCAATCAAACAGCATCATACATATGAGTCCAGATAGTCTTGACCTCGAACCAACAGCAGAATTGCATCACGAGATTCACCAAATAAGAACACACCAAGAGTTCATAATTGACAATGCTGAAATAGTCCCATCATCATCAACGAATAACCAGAGTTGATATCCTATCTGGCGCTCGGCGCCCAGACTACATGTGGCAGATACTATCTAGCCTACACTACGATGCCGAAAGATGACATCAACAGCTTTCCCGAAGTACGAGCGCACGCTTCCAGCACCAGGTATGTCTCTCGCCACACTCACAACCTCGTTCACCAACGCACAGATGCCACTAGCACCCAAGGACCGCCCTGCGCCTCACCCAGCCTACAGCAGCACAGCTCGGCTATGGCTGCGTGCTCCTTCCCTGCTCGCCCATGAGAGCGTAGGCGCCAGCCAGCAAATAGCGCAGCAGCGCTTGCGCAGCATACAGCCAGCACCTGAATGCCGAATGAGGAGGCAGGCCCTTTGCTATATCGAAGTGGCCTGCTTGCGTCCAGTTCCAGGAAGCTTCCAGTAGGCAGTAGTTTGATCGAGTCCCATGGATGCATGCGTGCGGCCGCGTTCTATAACTATTATAAGCAAAATCAGGAGGAGGGTATGTACCTAGTTTATGTCTCTGCTGCAGGCGAGCCGGTGAAAATGCCGCCGGAGATAGAGGGAGTAGTTGCTAAGTACCCTGATCTATTTGAAGAGCGGACAAGGGTTGTTGAGAGGGGGGTCGTCCACGCGATAGAAATTATCCCAGAGTCTAGTATCCCGAAGGGTAGGATCTATCGGATGTCTCCAGGCGAGCTCGATGAGCTTCGCCGACAGCTCAAGGAACTCATAGAGAAGGGTTGGATCCGGCCGAGTGTCTCTCCTTATGGATCTCCGGTACTATTCGAACCTAAGGAGGGTACACTCAGAATGTGCATTGACTATAGGGGCCTCAATGCCATCATTGTAAAGAACCGAGAGCCCCTACCGCGCATCGATGATCTGTTAGATAGAGTGCAAGGGTGTCGGTACTTCAGTAAGATAGATCTGAAGTCCGGGTACCATCAGATTGCAATCCGRCCYGAGGATCARYACAAAACCGCYTTTCASACSAGGTACGGTCTGTACGAGTTTGTGGTGATGCCTTTCGGYCTKTGCAATGCTCCTGGCACCTTTCAGCACGCTATGAATCGGATATTCCATGACTACTTGGATAAGTTTGTCATCGTGTACCTCGATGACGTACTTATTTTTAGTAAGACTGTCGAGGAGCATGTTGCACACTTGGACAAATTCCTTAGACTCCTGCGACAACACAAGTTCAAGATCAACGGGGAGAAGTGTGAGTTTGGCCGCACCCGTGTCTTGTACTTGGGTCATGAGATTTCCGCGGAAGGGTTGAAGCCCGATGACGCGAAGGTGGCCAGCATTCGCGACTGGCCGCGTCCTCAGTCCGTTATTGAGATGAGATCATTCTTAGGGATGACAGGCTACTATCGCAACTTCGTGGAGAATTATAGTATAGTTGGCGCCCCTTTGACTAATCTGACCCGCCTTGACACCCCATGGGGGTGGACTGAGAGATGCGAGGCTGCTTTCAGACACCTGAAGCATGCGTTGACGCATTACGAAGTCTTGAAACTTACTGATCCTGATAAGCCTTTATAGTAACTACGGATGCTAGCCAATATGGCATAGGCGTCGTACTTGCACAACAGGAGGGGAAAAAGTTGAGGCCAGTAGAGTACATGTCCAAAAAGATGCCCTCTCAAAAGTTGGGAAAGTCCACCTATGTGAAGGAACTCTATGCGGTGTACAAGGCTCTGACCCATTGGAGACACTATCTCCTTGGGAGGTTCTTCATCCTCAGGACTGATCATCAGACCCTGAGATGGATGAGAACTCAGTCGGTACTCTCTGACGCTCTCAAGCGTTGGATCGAAGTCATAGAGCAGCCCCAGTACATGAAGGGCGAGTACAACAAGGTTGCTGATGCCTTGTCGCATAGACCAGATTTCTCTGGTGCGCTGGTCACTGAGTTTGGGCTTGCGGACAATGTTGCGCAGTCTTTGGTGGAAGCCTATTGCGAGGACCCGTTCATGGCCGAGATTATACGCAGACTCGAGGCGAAAGACAATAACTTCCGCCGAGTTCGAGTTGGTCAACGGCCTGTTGTTCCTTGAGAAGGCAAGGAATAAAAGGTTGTGTTCCGAATAGCGAGTCTTTGCGTAGTTTGTTTTTAGGAGAATGTCACGATGCCATCGGACATTTTGGCTTTAAGAAAACTGCAGCCAATTTGCTGCAGAAGTTCTGGTGGCCCACTATGATGAAAGATGCGATGCTGTATGTGGAGACTTGTCAAGTCTGTCAAAGGGACAAGCCACGTACTCAGGCTCCTCTTGGGCTCTTGAAGCCGCTTCCGATTCCGGACAGGCCTGGTGAGAGTCTGTCCATGGACTTCATGGATACTCTGATCACCAGCAAGAGCGGAATGCGTTATATCTACGTCATTGTGGATAGATTTAGTAAGTATGCTCGGTTAGTAGCAATGCCGAAAACAACAAAGACGGAGTACGTGATACAAATGTTCAAAGAGAACTGGGTTAGAGACTTTGGTTTACCGAAGTCTATTGTCAGTGACAAGGATGTCCGGTTCACCAACGAGTTGTGGAAGGCCGCTGCTGCAGAGCAGGGCATTGCAGATGACTTCTCGGAATCACCCGGAGGCCAATGGACAGGCCGAGCAACTGAATCGCGTTGTACAACACCTGTTCAGGCACTACATCAAGCCCAACCAGGTGGACTGGGATGAGAAGCTTGCTCTCGTCGCCAGCTTGTATAACAACGTTGTACACAACACCACCGGGATGAGCCCAAATAGCTTACTGCTAACATTTAAACCAAGACTGCCCCTAGACTTCCTTCTCCCTGAGAATCAACCCACTGCTGCACCAGGTACCTTAGAATTTGCATACCGCTATGGACAGAAGATGCAGCAAGCTGTAGAATAGATGCAGAAGGCGCAGACTGCAGTGATAGAGTCTGAAAATAAACACCGCCGGCCTTCTACATTTCAGGTTGGGGATAGGGTCTGGGTTAAGCGTTCAGAACTGGGACAGGAGCACGGGATCTCCCGCAAACTCATGCCCAATACTTTGGAACCTGGGAAGTCTTGGACATCGTTGGGACAGATCCGGATGGGCCATCTTATGTTATCCAGATCCCTGGTCATCTCCGTACTTACCTTGTCTTCCACGCATCCAAGCTGGCACCTTTCGAAGAGACTGATCAGTTTCTCGTCGCTCAATGCTGCCCCCAACCATGGACGGAGAGGTGGACAGTGGATCACAGAGAGCTGTCGGTATCAAGACCAGCAGGCAGGGGACGTCCTCCGAAACCGAAGCTGCACTACCGCGTTCGGTTCCGGCATCACACTGATCCGAAGGAGGACCGCTGGTTCACCAGGGAAGAACTCATGCAGACAGCTCCTCAAGTTGTAGCCCAGTACGAGAGATCTCTGCAGAAGGGAAAGCGCCCCATGGTTGAAGACTGAGCTTCTCAGAGGACTGTTGAAGCTAAGGAGGAGGGAATGCGAGGCCACTGCCTCTATGAGCCCCATAAGGCCACATTTTGCAGACCCGTCGGCCACCCTAAGTGAAGGGAGGCTCGACGAGGCCCTCAGGACCCTTTTTCTGGCCACTGCGCAACTCAACGAAATTCAGGCAATTGCGCAGCGCCAGTTGGTTGAGTGAACCTAGGCCCTGGGCCGCCTGTGTGAATGTATGTGAAGCAGGCCCTAGGCTGGATACGGGTACTAGGCCAGTCAAACTGAGGCTGTGCAACCGAGAGGTAGTACATACCTAATAAGATATCCATGGGGACATCGTCGCTCACCAGGAATGAGACACGATGCCTCAATTCCCCTCCTGCGTAGGGGAACAGGCACTCAACGTCCTGAACGTAGTCATTGACTACCATGTGCTGTTTGTTGGCACAAGTCGACTCCACAGATCGACTCAGGTGCTGCACTCGCCCCTGTAAGTGCAGCCTCTCAACGCACGCGCGACTAATGAAATTCCTCGTCGAGCAAGTGTCATCATAGGCCCCGATCTTACAACCGCCAATGACAACCTCGCTGACAAACATCTCACCCTTCGGGGCTTTGACTAGTGTCGTCCAAGAAGCTAGCGGGTTTGATCTAGACCACTCCACCTCTAGCTCCTCTAAGGATTCAAACACATTCATCGAACAGAGGGTCGATGGGTCCGAATGTGTTTGTGGGACGACGGGGGAGTCAGTAGCTTGGGTCATATCGCGAGATGGCGAGGGTGTCTCCACCACCTCGACCCTAGTAGGAACAACTACTATTCCTACTGGCCTGACGTGTTTCCTGGAGCAGTGCCTGATGAACTGGCAACATCGCTACCTACGGGAGTGAAGGATCCTACCGCCTGCCCCATAGTAGGCGGGATCTTCTCGGTGACCTTCTTGTTTCTGCATTTAAACTGGTTATGGCCGTACTGGCCACAACGAATGCAGGCCTGTCGGTTCCACCGATCTCTCCAAACGTCCTATGAAAGACCCGCTTTCTCCCATGGAGGAGCATTGGGATCGACTTGACTCCTAGACCGGGAGCCCCCTCGGCGTCTACCGGTCCCCTTACCTTTTTGTTGGGTTACAGCGGCGACTACTCCACCCTCTGAAGTTTCGCCACTGCCTCTGCACCTACTCCTAACTGGGGTTCGTCGTCTAACTCGATGGTTGAACCATCGTTGTCAACGAACATAATGCGACCCTTGGCTTTCCAGTTAGAATGCAGGGTCTTCTTTCTCCAGTCCGTCGGTGGGTTATGTCCATGCCCTATCTTAGCTTCAAGGTCTAGGGCCTTCTTGCTAAACGAGGGAAAGTCGTGCATGTTGATGTTAGCCTCAACTGCCAACTGATTCCTAATTGGCATCGGCAGACACCTCAGGTAAGTTGTCAGTAAGACCTGGGGGTCATAGCAAACCCCAGGGACACAGATCACACGCTCTACTGCGTCTGTGGCCTTTTGAGCCTCCTGAGGATCATGCCACCTCTCCTCCACTAACTTGAGAAAGTCACCCAGCTTTTGGCTGGCTGCCCAAGCGTGGAAGTCATGACCATATCCCTGTAGCTGCACCAAACCGCTCAACCATCTTGCTGCACTACCTTCTAGGTAGGAGGCAGCCACAAGCACTTACTCATGCGGCAAGGTAAGCTTACACCTGACATAGACCGGCACAGACCTTAACCACATGTCAAGGTCTTCGCCCCGCTTGTCTCCTGTAAAAGGCTTACGCGCGGCTATGGCGGTCTTTGGAACCCATTGCGGTTGTCCTCGCAGCTGTCCCGGCTGTGGACTCTGGGGAAAAGCTTGCTGCACCTGTTGCTGCTGGGGCTGAGACCCCTACGGCTGCACAGGCTGTGAGACAGCTGGTTGCCCACTAATGGCAACCTGCGACGGAGTCTGGGTGACCACTGACTGTACTGGAACCTGTACACTAGGACCTGCTGAGATCCCTCCTGACAGCCACTANGACAGCCACTAATGGCAACCTGCGACGGAGTCTGGGTGACCACTGACTGTACTGGAACCTGTACACTAGGACCTGCTGAGATCCCTCCTGACAGCGGCATGCCCAGGGAAACGATCGCAATCGATGACGGGCTACATATGGGGATACCCCTGTCACCGGTGGAACAGAAAAAGGAGGATATGCCACGGGCCAGGCACCAAGCCCGGGTGGTAATGGTGCCGCCTGAGAACGCTCTGCCATAATGGCTAGGCTCTGCTCGATATCCTGAAGGATGGTAGTCTAATGCTCCTGCATCTCTATTACTTCGAGCTGGGCCCTCCTAACTACCCTCACATCATCATCCATGTTCGTCAGGTCCATCGTCTCTAACTCCTCTATGTCTGCCCCTCTCCGCTGCATCCTGGCTCTTCTTCTAATCATTTTCTCCTTCTCCGCTTTTATCTCTCCTAATGCCCGCTGTAGCTGTGCCTCCTGCAGGGCTGCCTGCTGGATGGCGACATCCTCTGGAGTCAACACTGCTGCCTGGCTTGCCATAACGCCAATGGACTGACTCACGGTCTGTGCGACCGTTGACCAGTCGATACCTGAACTGCTGGCCTGGGAAGTATGCTGCAAAGAAGTGACCATAGCGGCAGTGGCCATGGCTGCTGTAGCAGCGGCCTCGCTAGCGAAAGCCCTGCTGGCCTCTCCCTAAGCTGGCGGGACAGAATCCTATCACCCTCCGGTCCTAAGGACACGTGGGCTATCGGGCGTCTAGCTGATCGCAAGATCCTTCGATCGTCCTCCCTAGTGTCCTCCGCGTCGCTCATAAGCTACAACCCTGTGCACAATCTGCACTAATGCACTCTAGGTACCTACCGCAACGTAGTGCACAAACCAATTAACTGGTGGCTATTTCGGAGTAGATATCATTTGAGATCAACAGGTAAGTCAGATTCCTACAGACGAAACTATTTTTAGTTTGACTAGTCCGCAAACAGATGCACCATGAACAAGAAACTGTTCTAAATAATGTTGTCTGTCAGATGTCAATGGCAGTCCATCTAACTAATCAAAAGTAAGAATAATGTCATCTGCGTGGGTCTGTTCACAGCATGGTATCTTACACGAACTTATCACCTAGAATCTACCCTATTCCCCAATCCCCACTTGATTGTCACTTGACGTCAGCGTTCCTGAGCAATCCGGTAGCATGCGTGACTGA
Source organism: Chara braunii (assembly GCA_003427395.1). Taxonomy (NCBI): domain Eukaryota; kingdom Viridiplantae; phylum Streptophyta; class Charophyceae; order Charales; family Characeae; genus Chara; species Chara braunii. The sequence goes on from BFEA01000181.1 coordinate 1,765,838, forward strand.
AGGTGTGCACACGGCTCACCCCTGTGCCCCGAGTAAGTGTTGAGCTGGCCAGCCTTGCACGTATATTTACCCTCGGTGTGCCGCGAGCCTTACATCACTGGCTGATCAAGAGGCATTTTAACGTCCACCCCCAAGTGACATCATGAATTCTTTTACGTCGCAACAGGACGACGACCACAGCCACTGATATCCCCTACATGTGTTTATTTATAGACGTCGGGTTCTCGTCTTTCCCGTAGGGCTGGCCTGCACAACAATACCCATCTATGAGCGCAGCAAGCACACAAGGACAAAGCAGCAAAGCATGCGTGCTCTACTCCCGGTGGGTTGGCATGGTGACCATGACCCAGTGCTTCGTCCAGGGCCCTTTAGAAAGCAACGCCCTCTCCTTCCAGATGCTCCACAGGAAGTATGCCGACTCTCAAGGTTGAGCGCACAAGACACCTTACATGAGAGGACTCTCAAGATGGGACACACAACCTCACGGTAAGAAGTGTCGAAGAGGGTAGATAAGGTTAAGAGCAACGTACCTCAATATAGCTGCCCCCAACCACAAATATTCTCACTTGATGACCTGATGGAGATTGTGATGACCAGTCACTGCATCGGCACAGCCAGCATTATCTTGCCTCAGCATCAATCAACCACCAGATAGTTCTCATCACACTGTAAACACCCAATATACACACCACATAGCCTTCCAGGCAATACCCCTCACCTCCTGGGTCGCCAACCACTTGTCTCCGCCCTCCTCACTACACACCACTTACGGCCAAACCCGCCAAGCAGACCGCATGTATGTACCGTACCAGGCAGAAGACAAGCGCCAGATGAGCGCAATCAAACCACAACTCCGATACCAAATTGCAAGGAAGATGAGCAATAGCGAGCTTCAGCAATCAAACAGCATCATACATATGAGTCCAGTTAGTCTTGACCTCGAACCAACAGCAGAATTGCATCACGAGATTCACCAAATAAGAACACACCAAGAGTTCATAATTGACAATGCTAAAATAGTCCCATCATCATCAACGAAGAACCAGAGTTGACATCCTATCTGGCGCTCGGCGCCCAGACTACATGTGGCAGATCCTATCTAGCCTACACTACGATGCCAAAAGATGACGTCAACAGCTTTCCCAAGTACGAGCATATGGCGACCAATGTCGAGCACTTCCAGCAACAGGTATGTCTCTCGCCACACTCACAACCTCGTTCACCAACACACAAATGCCACTAGCTCCCAAGGACCACCCTGCGCCTCACCCAGCCTACAGCAACGCAGCTCGGCTATGGATGCGTGCTCCTTCCCTGCTCGCCCGTGAGAGCGTAGGCGCCAGCCAGCAAATAGTGCAGCAACGCTTGCGCAGCATACAGCCAGCACCCGAATGCCGAATGAGGATGCAGGTCCTTTGCTATATCGAAGTGGCCTGCCTGCGTCCAGTTCCAGGAAGCTTCCAGTACGCCCTGGTAGCCTGAGGCCCAGCACGACGAGAACAGGCCTTGGGCCTGAGGCGGTTGTATGTGCCCAACTGCCTTTGGCCTGTGTTTGGCCTAGTACCCGTATCCAGCCCAGGGCTTGCTTCACATACATTCACACAGGCGGCCCAGSGCCTGGGTTCACTCAACCAACTAGCGCTGCGCAACTGCCTGAATTTCCTTGGGTTGCGTGGTGGCCAGAAGAAGGGCCCTGAGGGCCTCGTCGAGCCTGCCTTCACTTAGGGCGGCCGACGGGTCTGCAAAATGGGGCCTTATGAGGCTCATAGAGGCAGTGGCCTCGCATTTTTTTATTTTCTCGAAATTTTCGCAAAGTTCCAACTTTTCATTTTTGATTAGTGGCTCCTTATCTGGGCGATCCACTCGATCCCCCCAATCCCCACCTCTCCCTCCCAGCTCCTCCTCTTCTTCGTGCTCAACTGCCCATCGGTTCTGGCGACAGCCTTTGGTAAGTCCCTACTTTTGCAGGCCAAGTCAACTACCCGCGGCACATGACCCTGCTCACTCGTTCACAGACAGCAGGGATGGATCAGAAAGCCAACGAGACTGACGAAGCCTATGAGGCACGGTTGGCGGCCATCATGGCCGAAAGCAAGCAATGGGCAGAAGCATCAGCAGCAGCACGGAAGAAGAGGGAGGCAGAGGCAGAGAGGCTGCGTCAGATCGCCGAAGATCAACGGCAGAAGCACGCATCAGCAGCAGCAAAGGCCGCCGATGAAGAACGAGTATGGCGGCGGGAGATTCTCTTCAGGGAGGAAACTGCGTTACAGGCACAGGCCAGGAATTGGCAGAAGGAGGCCGAGAATGGAGACTCCGTTGACTACGGGACCAGGATTGCTCTCCTGCTCAACCGCGTCATGGACCTCCTCGCTACTTGCATCGCACAGCAGGAGGACATTCACTCTCTCGACCACGCCAATCAGGCGCTGACTAAGCGCATACAGCAGCTGCAGCAGCGACCAGTCGCCACCTCCAGCGCCGGCCCCTCCGACCTCGTCGACCGCGTCAACGTCTTGGAGATAAACTTGGGAACGCTCAAAACCGAGACAGAGCGACTGGACCAGCAGGTGGGGGCAGCAGCCACACCGAGCTCAGCGCATCATGAGAGCATCCCCAAATTTGAGGGGCTCCCGATCTTCTGTGATGCATCGAAGACGGAGCCTATACCTTGGTGGCGCCAGTTCGAATTAAAGTTGGACATCCACCATGTCGTCCACACAAACCGGCACAACTTCATCACCTGGGCCGATCTCACAGCGGAATGGAAGAAACGTTTCCAAGTGGAACTGCCCGAGCAAGCTGCTGACATTCGCACAGAACAGCATGCCAAGCGGAGACTGGATATCTGAGTTCCAACGCCTGGCAAGCACGCCCAGGTTGCCGATGAACTTCGACGGCATCAAGCTCTGCTTCATCAAGAGGTCATGCCCAGCGTTGAAAAATGTGTTAACTCAGGTCACCGAAAACCTCAACACAAGTGAGGAACTCTTCAACAAGGCCGCGCAGATCATTGTGACGAACTTGGAAGCCAAGAACATTGGCCGTTCGTCGACTGCCGGCTAGGGCACGTATCAGCATCGGCCGAAAGTGGCCGTGGTCGCGGCAGCAACGCCAAGCGACCCTTAAAGATTACACATTAAGCTCATTTATGGGATTCAAGAATTCGGCAAGTTCTGGTTTAAGTAATACCACTGCAGACAAGAAATATTTCAATTTTGCTACCTTGAGAAGCTCACCTCGTAACGATAAATCTGAGTCTAAAATCTCTGGAAGTTGGTTCATGACATCGTTCAGTTGCATATTATGGTTCTTTGTTTCCTTTGCTACGCTACAGCCTATAGGTGATACCGGCGAGATCCAATCGAATGATTTTTTTATTGGAAGTCAGAGGAACCGTAGTACGTGCCTAACTCGAAAGAGACCTGGTAACAGGAAAGCACTGGCTACTTCGCCAGTAGGGAAGGGGTCTAGGTATCTGCTTAGCCCAAGCAGGTTTTACTGTACATAGCCTGAAGGAACAACTCCCTTGGATCCCGGAGTGGATGTGACCGAAAATGTACGGTATGGAGTTGACTCTTTACTAGGCCTTTGGATTCACAGTTACAAAAAACCCGTTCGGTTTTACTATGATCTTGGAGGTTTTCTGCGAAACATCGGACTCTGGATAATTGCATATAAATTATCACAAAAGGTGACTCCCGGCCCCAATCAAACAACTCTTCAAACGAGGCTGCCTCATCTGACGAGGGAGACAAATTTGCAGCTGCCCAGAATGGTGGCCGCCCCGCCAAAGGACACGAGGACGCGGCAAAACGAAGACAAACACCACTTCTTTCGGGCCCAAACAAGCAGCTCCAGCTCAAGAACCTTGGACACAATATGGTCTGACGGAGCGCGGGTATCGCATCCGCAGCAAGTACCGTTATTGTTTGTGGTGCAACTATGTGGCACATGAGACCGTGAACTGTCCCACGAAAGCCAAGGGCCCCGCTCAATCGGGAAAGTGAGCACCGCGGAGAGTGATGCGACGACACTCTCGATGCCATCAGAACCGGTTGCCGTACGGGTAACCTCCCTCGGTTCCGGGGCACATGCGGAAGTCGTAAGTCCTCCCATTCTTCATTCTTTCGAGGACTATGCTGCCCGGCTCGTACCTTCGCTGAATTCACGAGCCCAAGAACATGATGTATGTGGGGTTTCTTCTCCGTTCGAAAGCAGCGGCATTGAGTCGTCCTTAAGTGGATCTTCACGGGATTCGGCACACGCGTTCAACATAGAGGACTTAGACCCGTTGACGCCCGAGGATTTTGCATGGGTCCCTCTCCCTTCCACCGGCTGCTTACCGGAGCCGCAATGCGCAGCTCTTAGCGCTTATCTACATACATACCTAGCCTTCTATCCACCACCAACTTCACCGACGAAAGACGAAGTCGTGGTGGGGGACATTCTTGCATATGTTAGCAAGGTGGCCAAGAGTTTCGCACGCAGCGGTACGACGATAACAACACACCGCTCCTTTATGCCCGCATCCAAGTTGGGCAGGCGTCCCGCAGCACTTTGCTGGATAGCGGCGCGACTCGCAACTTCATTAGCCAGTTCTTTATGCAAAGGGCCGGCCTTGGCCCACAAGTTCGAAGGAAGGCACACCGTACGGCGATCAAGTTGGAGGACGGTAGGACGCAACAACTCCTTGACCGCAACATCTAGGCCGTACCGATCTATTTCGCACCTCATGCATGCGCACCGGTGACGTTTGACGTCTTGGACATTGGACTTCGACATCATTTTGGGCATGCCTTGGCTTGCAAGTGCGGATAACACGGTCAACTTCCATCGGCGGACACTTACGGTCCACGACGCGTTTGGCGCCGAAGTACCATGTACCATCCCTCTTCCGCACCCTTCAATCCGGTGCCAAGTTGTAACGGCCAAATCTTTTCGGGCCACTTGCGCTTACGAGCTGACCGATGAGATAGGCCTATGTTTTCTTCGAACTGTCACGGCAGCCGAATCTCAACCCACGGACTTGTCTTCGGACCCCCGGGTGGTACGGTTGCTTGACGAATTCGCCCACATCTTCGAGTCACCTGTCGGCATGGTGCCGGAACGACCGATCTCCCACGAGGTCATTCTCGAGGCTGGTGCCGTGCCGCCGAAAGGTTGCATCTACCGCATGAGCGAGAAGGAACTTACAGTACTCCGCGCGCAACTCGATGATTTGTTGGACAAAGGCTGGATCCGGGCTAGTAGCTCACCCTATGGTGCGCCGGTTCTCTTCGTGCGGAAGAAGAACAAGGATCTTTGCCTATGCATCAATTACCGCAAGCTCAATGTACAAACCGTCAAGAACGCGGGACCTCTTCCTCGTATTGACGATCTTTTGGAGCGGTTGGGCGGCGCAAAATTTTTTTCCAAGTCGGACTTGAAATCGGGGTATCATCAAATTTCGATACGCCCACAAGATCGCTACAAGACCGCGTTTAAGACACGGTACGGGCATTTTGAGTGGGTCGTCATGCCTTTCAGACTCACAAATGCCCCGACGACTTTTCAAGCAGTGATGACCAACGAGTTTCGTGCAATGTTAGACCGGTTCGTGCTGGTCTACTTAGACGACATCCTCGTCTAAAGCCAAACCTTGGAGGACCATCTCGAGCATCTTCGACAAGTGTTGGAGACGCTTTGACGCGCCAAGTATAAAGCCAACCGCGACAAGTGCGAATTCGTACGTCAAGAGTTGGAATACGTGGGCCATTTCGTCACTCCACAAGGAATCAGTCCATTGTCGGACAAGATTCAAACCATCCAAGATTGGCCGGAGCCGCAAAACGTCACGGATGTCCGTTCGTTCCTTGGCCTTGCCGGCTACTACCAACGTTTCATCAAAGGATACTCGAAGATTGCGGCCCACTTATCCAAGCTTCAATGTGAGGACCGGCCATTTGACTTCGGGACGGATGCGCGGGAATCATTTGTGGCCCTTAAGGCTCTATTGTCGACGCGTGTCACGACGGATGCGTCCCGCTATGGCATTGGTGCCGTCCTCGAACAACATGATGGCGTGGACTGGCACCCGATCGAATACTTCAGCAAGAAAGTGTCGGTCATGCACTCAATCGATGATGCACGCAAAAAGGAACTTCTCGGCTTCGTCCACGCACTCAAGGGTGGCGGCACTTCCTCCTTGGTCGACGCCAACAGTTCCAATGGGTGCTTTATTAATTATCTTTCTTATCCTCCAAGTCTCCATATTGGATAACAATCCGTTGGTCTTCTACAAGACCCAAGACACCGTCAACATCACGCTCGCCCGTTGGATGCCTTTCATCGACCAGTTCGACTTCTTGCCCGATCACATTCTGGGGGAGTAAAACCGTTTTGCGGATGCTCTTTCACGACGTCCGGATCACTGCACCGCCGTCTACTCGACTTTCAAGATAGAGGACGACTTGCGGGACAGTTTTATCCGCGACTATCAAGCCGACCCCGAATTTCGCGACAAGTACGCAAATTGTTCCTCTCCCAATCCGGCACCTTCGCACTATCGGATCCAAGAGGGATACTTGCTCATTCACTCGCGAGGGAAGGATCTACTTTGTGTGCCACAAGACTCACACTTGCGCACAAGGCTTCTTCGCGAGCTCCACGACGCCCCCGCCACCGGACACTTTGGAGTCAACCGCACGATTGGTCGACTCCGTGAGCGCTTTTGGTGGCCCGGTCTTCTCGACGGCATCACGCGCTATTGCGAGTCGTGCGAGGTTTGCCGACGTTGCAAATCCCGCAATCATTGTCCGTACAATGAACTGCGACCATTACCACTCCCTTTGCGCCGAAGGGAAGCGATTGCCATGGACATTACCGGGCCGTTCCCCAAGCACAAGACGGGTGCGGATGGGATTCTCACGGTAGTTGACGGACTCCCCAAGTTTGCCACGTTTTTGCCTCGCTACTATCACGCCAAGGCACCGGAGTCGGCCGAGGCTCTCTATGCCGGCTGGATTCGAACCAAGGGTTACCCCAAGGAGATCGTCTACGACCGCGACACTCGGTTCATGTCCGATTTTTGGATGGCGCTCATCAAACGATGGGGCTCATCCCTCAAGCCAAGTTCGGCTCGCCACCCCCAAACCGATGGCCAAACGGAGAGGGCATATCAGACCGCACAGGTCCTTCTTCGCACTCTCATCCGTCCCGACAGAAAGGATTGGGTTGAGTGGCTGTCGGATATCGAGTTGGCATACAACTCATCCATCCATCCGACTTCGGGATGTCGCCCTTTGAGTTCGAGCATCGCTCGCCGGTCAATTCTCCGTTGGACACAATCATCCCACGGGCGGCCGAGAGCGACGACCATCTTCTCTTCATTCGTCGGATGCAAGAGCTTCTTGTCAAGGCACGCGACCAGATGTCAAAGACGCAGCAACGTATGCGCCAACACGCCAACTGCCAGCATCTTCCTTGTCCGTTCCGCGCCGGCGACCTCGTATGGGTTTCCGCTGCGGAAGTCAGCCTCGAACAAGATATCTCTCGCAAGCTCCTTCCAAAATGGACGGGGCCCTGGCTGATCGTGGCACCCGCTGGGGACGCACCCGAAGGACCTTCATTTGTCATTCAGGTGCCCGCCCACTTGCCCGTCAACCCGGCCTTTCACTGTTCCGGGTTGGCTCTCTACACGCCAACGGAACTTGACGACTTTCCCGGGTGACGATCGCAAGACCCACCCTCAATGGACGATTTCCAACAGGTCGGCGACATCATATCCCAGCGACGTTACGGCAACAAGCCGACTGAATTCTTGATCCATTTTGCATATTCCAACCATAGAGCTGACAGATGGTTGACCCGTGCGGAACTTCAAGCAACAGCGCCCGATGTCCTCGCACGCTACGAACGCAAGTTGCAAGGCAAGCCGGCATCAAGTTCCACCTTCAGATCATCAGCTTCGCCCTCGACCTGGCTTGACTTCATAAGGAGGGGGGGGTGTTGCATGCTGCGCCTGCACACGGACCCATTTGAGGGCCCCAACGATTGCTGAGGGCCCCCCAGGCCGCATACCATATACAGCACGCGCCTTGGAGGCCCACGGCGGCCCTTCAGGCCCTAGGTAGCACACCAGTTAGGTAGGTTTAGTTTACTTACCTTTTTGTGCGTATGTGCTGTCTTACTTTGCCTGTTCAGGTGCCGTCTCGAACTTGCAGCCCCAAGGCCGGACCTTGGGACTGGGTACACCGGAGGCAGGCCCGAAACGCGGCCAGGCGCATTTTCGCGCCAGACCGGTAGGTACAGGCGTCATTTCGGTCCTGCAGGTCCCAAGGCGACGCCTTGGGGTAGGTGCACAGGTACCAGGCCGTTTTTAGGCCAGGCGCATTTCTGCGCCTTGCTGCATCAGCAGCATGGTCTGGATGTCCGGTAGGGACCCAGACCAGCTGGGCCGTTTTCTGAGGCCAGCATCAGGTAGGCCCAGCCCGCCCAGCGCCACAAATAGCTGGGCAGCGGCTGGGCAAGGACAGTTCAAGTAGCTCACTTCTGGAGCGACACGCTGCTGGTTGAAGGCAGCGCTATTCTGGCGCTGCGTTGCGGCGTAGGGAGTAGAGGCGTAGGAGGTAGAGAGAGGCGGAGGCCTTACCTGCAAACGGAGACCTTACCTGGCGCCATAGCCGGGTTCCACGCGGTACCTGCACACAACGACGACCACAGTCAGTACGGTGACAGCTACCTGCAGGTGAGATAGCACGGAGGACATCATCTTCTTCTTCTTCCTCCTCCATCTCTTTCTCTCCCTTCTTCTTCTTCCTCCTTCCTTCTCCTTCTTATCTCTTCTTCACATACGAGAGTGAGAGAGGTTATCGGTAGGAGATACAGGCGGAGGTTATGTTGGGCACATTGCCCAGGATCTGATTCGACATTTCTGGGACAGACATTGATTGGACACTCGGCAAGGGACTTTTTTTGGGACTTCGCTATCGCGATCTTACTCCCTTGGAGGGACCTTTCTTCTGTGATTGCGGTCCCTCCTCCCCTCTCACAGGTGTGATGTATGATGGATGTCGGGTCAGTCCGGATCAGATCAGATCTTCTTTTTACATTTTTCCGCTGCGCCACTTTGCGCCATCTTGTATGTATCCGAATGAACATTGCTTGTTGATGCTACGCTGACCTTGCATTATCCATTTCAGTCCTTTTCATCACATTGCGGATCCTTGGCTCCCTGTGCATTGTCCCATTGGGCATGGGTCACCCTCTCTCTCTCTCAGCTCTATCTCCTACTACTAGCGATGCGGCTATGGCCGCCTTCCCTCTCAGCACAGTGCTGCCCAGCAGGGCTTTCGAACATGCCACTCGCAGAGAGCACACAAGTGCTCCAGCAGCACTTCCACACTTCTCACGAATGAGCAATCTGGCTGAAATGAGGCTGCCCAGTTCTTATATTGACTTGGACTGATCCTGAACTCGTCCAACCTCTGCTTCCTTTCGTTTGACTTGGTCCTGGTACCACCTGCCCGAGGCCTGCTTTGCTTCAGAATGCTGAGGCCTGGTAATTTCCCGAATTTTCATTGTTGTGCTGCTGCTTGGGTCTGTGAGTCACGACTTTTTGTCTGTGGAACATGTCTTTTGACTGTGGGATGTGACACTTGCTTCCAGGACACGACTTTTACCTGGAGAAGTGTCCTTTGCCTGTGGGATATGACCTTTCAATATGAGACGTGACTTTTGCTTATGGAATGCAACTTTTCCCTCTGGGATGTGACTGTTCATCGGCTGCCTGTTCGACTTGACTCCTAAGGTACTCGACTGTGACCTTTATGAACTGGCCAACTTGGCTTCTGACCTGAGACCTTGACCCTGAGATTCGAATTTGGGGTCTGCATTGTGGAATGCCTTTCAGTAGGTGGAGCTGAGAGATAATCATAGGTGTTCTGAACTTACACAAGCGGCAAAAACAGATGGACGTACCCAAAGGCAGTCGTTGCCCAACAAGAGTAGGTGTACAGGGCTCGCCCCCAATCCCAAAGTCTCCTTGCAGAGTTTTTACCACGCAGCTCTGTAAATGCCTGCGAAATAGCTGCAGGTCAGAACAGAAAACTGTCAGAAACAGACCAGATGGACTCTCCAAAAGTGGTAACTACACAACATGGCTTTCCAATCTCAAATTGGAAAACAAAATGCTACAATTCAATCCCACGGCATAATCCTACAAATTTGCAAAGTGATGAACATCACCAAATTGATTCAAATCCTGCAAGTTCCTGCAGGTTAGGACCAAAGTTATCAGTAACAGGCAACTTCTGAGAAACCCAGAGTGAACTCTGAGTGATGCACGACAATGACAGAAGCAACTTTTTTTACCAAAAAAAGAACAATCGTTACCAGCCGTCAAATGGCAGCCAAACATGCCATACATAATATCAAACAGCCAGGAAAGATGAGCAGATTTGCGATATAGACGCGGAGGAAGTGGCAGAACGGCAGCAGTGAAACAAAAAGTGGAAAACACATTCGCAAAATGCAAGGAAGATCAGCAATAGCGAACTTCAGAAATCAAACAGCATCATACACATGAGACCAGAGAGTCGTGACCTCGAACCAATAGCAGAACTGCATCACGAGTTCCACCAAATAAGAGCACAGCAAAAGCTCATAATTGACAACGCTGGAATAATCTCATCATCATCAACGAAGAACCAATGTTGATATCCTATCTGGCGCTCGGCGCCCAGACTACAAATGGCAGATCCTCTACCCTATCTACAATGCCGCTGATGACGTCAACAGCTCTCCGAAGTACGAGCCGATCTCGTCCAATGTCGCATGCTTCAAGCACCAGGTATGTCTCTCGTATCACTCTCAACCTTGTTCCCCAACTCACAGATGCCACATGCACCCAAGGACCAACCATGCGCCCTATCCAGCATACAGTAGTGCAGCTCGGCTATGGCTGCCTGCTCCTTCCAGCTCGCCCGTGAGCGCGTGAGCGCTGGCCAGCGTTAGCGCAACAGCGCTTGTGCAGCATGCAGCCAGTGCCCGAATGTCCAATGCGTAGGCAGGCCATCCCTATATCGAAGTGGCCTGCTGATGCGTGCGGTAATGCGGTACTGGGCCCTGGCCCAGAAGCTTCCGGTAGGCCCCACGAGGCTGATTCTCAGTCCAGAGTAAACAGGCCAAGGGCCTGTGGTGGTTACCAGCACCCAACTGCCCTCAGCCTTTGTTCGGTCCACTTTGTGTATCCGGCCGGGCCTGCCTCATTTACATGCAATGAAAGGCAGCCTGGGCCTGGGCGCTTCCAACCAACTGGCGCTGCACAACTGCCTGAATTTCCCCAGTTGCGTGGTGACCCCAAAATGGCCTGTAGGCCTCGGTCGTGCCTGCCTTCACTTAGGGCGGCCGACTGTGTGGAAAGTAGGCCCTGTAGGGCATATCGAGGCCCTGTGCCTCGCATTCCCTCCTCCATACTTCGATAGTCCTCTGCAGAGACTTCTCGTAGTGAGCGACAACTTGTGGAGCAGTCTGCATGAGAACCTCCCGTGTGAACCATCTATCCTCCTTTGGATCAGTGTGATGTCTGAACCAAACTCGTTACTGCAGCTTCCGTTTTGGAGGACGTCCTCTGCCTGTCGGTCTTGGAACTGGCATCTCCCTGTGATCAACGATGTCGTCGATGTTGATCTCTTCGTTCATGGTTGGGGGCAGCATAGAGCGACGAGAGGGAACAAGAGGGAATTGATCAGTTTCTTTGAGCGGTGCAAGCTTAGAGGCGTGAAAAACAGGGTAAGTACGTAAGTGAACAGGGATGCGAATAACATATGACGGCCCATCCGGTTCATCCCCAAGAACATCTAGGATCTCCCATGGTCCAAAGTACTGCGGCATGAGCTTGCGGGAGATCCCGTGCTCCTGTCCCAGTTCTGAAGACTTAACCCAGACTCTCTCCCCTACCTGAAATGTAGATGGGCGCCGGTGCTTGTTCTCTGACTCTATCATCGCCGCCTGTGCCTTGTGCATCTGTTCAACAGCCTGCTGCATCAGTCACGCATATCGATAAGCAAACTCTAACGTCCCTGGTGCAGCAGTAGACTGGTTCTCAGGTAGTAAGAAATCCAAGGGCAGTCCGGGCTTAAAGGTCAGTAACAGACTGTTCGGGCTCACTCCCGTTGCGCTGTGCACAGCGCGTGTTGTACAGGCTGGCGGTGAGAGCAAGTTTCTCATCCCAGTCTACCTGATTTGGTTTGATGTAGTGCCTCAGCAGGTGTTGTACAGCGCGGTTCAACTGTTCAGCTTGCCCATTCGCCTCGGGATGGTTCCCTGCTGTCATCTGCAGCTGCGTTCCCTGCTCTGCAACTGCGGCTTTCCACAGTTCACTAGTGAATCGCACATCACAATCGCTGACTATAGATTTTGGCAGTCCAAAATCTCTGACCCAGTTGTGAGGATTGAGCCCTCAAGTAGGGGCCTTGCCATGATGTACATGTTCTGGGCTAAGGCCCCAGCAAGCCTCGTGCCCGCCCTAAGTGAAGGCCGGCCAGCAAATCAACAAGAGCCCTCTGTGCAAACATTTCCCGAAGCGGGGTCCATACAGTTGCAGCACGCCAGTTGGTTGGAGTGCACCGAGTCTCGGATCTCCGCAAATGTGGACATCCCAGGGCCTCCGAGTTAGTTAGGCCCTGGGCACTAACGTGAGGCCGACAATGCATGCTGGGTAGAGAGGCCGAAAATGCCAAAGGGAAATCGGCCACTATCTGAATCTGGCCGCAGGCCTTGATAAAGGAGGCGCAACTGCATTGCCCCGGGCCTCAACTGTATCGGGCTGAGTTCAGCCACTGGGGCCCGGACGCAGACTGAAGGGAGGCCGCCCACACGCAGCACTGGCATATAGGCAAGCAGGGCGAGTGGGCAGGGATCTTGGCCATTGCGGGCAATGCCGGCACGCTGCGCTAATTGCGAGTTGCTGCGCTGCGCTAAGACAAGGTGCAAGGCAGGCATGCGCTAGGCGGTACGGCGCTGCCTGTGCACTGGGCGCTTGGCGGCCATAGCCGGGCTACATAGGGCGCAGGGGAGGTGAGGGCGAAGGTGGTTCTTCGGAGGTGAAGGGCGCTGTGTGGGTAACAGGGAAGAGTGTGGGTGAAGAGGACACGTACCTGGTGGAGGTGGAGGTCGGCATTGGTGTTGACATCATCACTCGCTGGTAGTCAAGTTGTCTGGTTGCTTTCATTGTTGTAGTTGTAGGCTAGGCTGTAGAGTAGATAGGGCGCCTGGCGCCATTCACAAGAGAGAGCTACATTGGCTTATGCTGTTGGTGTTGCCCTGTTGGGCTTGGACATTGACTCACGATTCTTTTGTATCATTCTCGATTGGATGGTTACTCGCTTCCATTGTGCTATCTGCTTTGGCTTTGACTACATGGACTTCAGTGTGATTTTGCAATCTGGATTTCTGTGCTTCGTCCATATTCATGTTCCTTGCACAGTTCTCTTTCAACAGCTTAATTACGTACTCAGTCTGAGCTGTAGCAGGCATCACGACTAAACTAGCATACTTACTAAATCTATCCACAATGGCGTAGACATAGCGCATTCCACTCTTGATGGTGACTAGCATATCCATGAAGTCCATGGACAGGCCTTTCCGAAATCGGAAGGGGCTTCAGAAGCCTTTCCGAAATCGGAAGGGGCTTCAGAAGCCCAAGAGGAGCCTGTGTTCGTGGCTTGTCCCTCTTACAGACGCGACAAGTTTCCACGTACAACTTGGGGTCTCTCATCATCGTGGGCCACCAGAACCGCTGCAGCAGATTGGCTGCTGTCTTTTTGTAGCCAAAATGTCCGGTGGCATCATGACACTCGCCTAAAAATAAACTACACAAAGACTCTCTGTCCGGCACACATAGACGTTTACTCCCTTCCTCGAAAAACAGCAGGCCGTTGACCAACTCAAACTCGGCTGAAGTCACCTTGTCTTCGCCTCGAGTCTGCGTATGATCTCAGCCATGAACTGGTCCTCGCGATAGGCTTCCACCAAAGAGCGAGTGACATCGTCCGCAAGCTCGAACACAGTGATCAGCGCACCAAAGAAATTAGGCCTACGCGATAAGGCATCAACAACTTTGTTGTACTCCCCTTTCAGATACTGCGGTTCAAAGTCATATTGTTCAATGACTTCGATCCAGCGCTTCAATACATCGGAGAGCACTGGCTGGGTTCTCATCCATTTCAGGGTCTGATGGTCAGTCCTGGCGATGAAGAACCTCTCAAGGAGGTAATGTCTCCAATGGGTCAGTGCCTTGTAGATCGCATAGAGCTCCTCATAGGTGGACTTAGCCAACTTCTGAGACGGCATCTTTTTGGACATGTACTCGACTGGCCTCAACTTTGGCCCCTCCTGCTATGCGAGCACGACGCCTATGCCATATTGGCTAGCATCCGTGGTTACTATGAACGGCTTATCAGGATCGGGAAGTTTCAAGACCTCGTGGTGTGTCAACGCATCCTTCAGATGATTGAAGGCAGCCTCACACCTGTTTGTCCACTCCCATGGGGTGTCAAGCAGGTCAGATCAGTCAAAAGGGCAGCCACTATACTATAGTTCTTAACAAAGTTACGTTCGTAGCCGGTCATTTCTAAGAAAGACCTCATCTCACTCACAAACTGAGGACGCCGCCAGTCACAAATGATGGCCACCTTCGCGTCATCGCGCTTCAAACCCTTCGCGGAAATCTCATGACCCAAGTACAAGATCCAGGTGCGACCAAACTCGCATTTCTCCCCGTTGATCTTGAACTTGTACTGCCGAACGAGACAGAGGACTTTGTCTAAGTAGTCATGAAAGATCCGATCCATAGCATGCTGAAAGGTGCCGGGAGCATTGCAAACGCCGAAAGGCATCACCACAAACTCGTACAGACCGTACCTGGTATGAAAAGCGGTTTTGTGCTGATCCTCAGGCCGTATTGCAATCTGATGGTACCCGGACTTCAGATCTACCTTATTGAAGTACCGACATCCTTGCACTCTATCGTCGATGCGAGGTAGGGGCTCTCGGTTCTTAACAGTGATGGCATTGAGGCCCCTATAGTCAATGCACATCCTTAGTGTACCCCCCTTCTTTGGCACAAATAAAACTGGTGATCCATAAGGGGAGACACTCGGCCGGATCCAACCCTTTTCTATGAGTTCCTTGAGTTGTCGGAGAAGCTCATCAAGTTCGCCTAGAGACTTCCCATGGATCCTACCCTTCGGGATGCTGGACCCTGGGATAATCTCTATTGCGTGGACAACCTCCCTCTCAACAACCCCTTTCGGCTCTTCAAATAGATCAGGGTATTTAGCAACTTCTCCCTGTATCTCCGGCGGCATTTTCACCGGCTCGCCTGCAGCAAAGACATAAACTAGATACATACCCTCCTTCGGATTTTGCTTATAATAGTTGTAGAACGCGGCCGCACACATGCATCCATAGGACTCGATCAGACTACTAGCCTTAAACTTACGTAATATGGCGCCCCCCCCACATGGCAAAGTGTGTTTGACCACTTTTCGATCCTATTCAAACTGGGGCTGTGCAACGGAGAGGTAGTACATACCTAACAAGATATCCATAGGGAGATCATCGCTCACTAGGAGCAAGACCCGATGTCTCAATTCCCCTCCCGCGTACGGGAAAAGACACTTAATGTCCTGAAGGTAGTCGTTGACTACCATGCGCTGTTTGTTGGCACAGGTCGACTCCACAGGTCGACTCAAGCGCTGCACTTGCCCCTGTAAGTGCACCCTCTCAATGCACGTGCGACTAATGAAGTTCCGTGTCGAGCAAGTGTCATAATAGGGCTCGGCCTTGCGGCCGCCGATGACTACCTCGCTGACGAACATCTCACCCTTAGGGGCTCTAGCCAATGTCGTCCAAGAAGCTAGTGGGTCTGATCTAGACCACTCCTCCTCTAGCTCCTTTAAGGACTCAAACACATTCATCGAACAGAGGCTCGATGGGTTTGAATGTGTTTGAGGGACAACGATGGAGTCAGTAGCTTGGGCCATCTCTCGAGATGGTGAGGGTGTGTTCACCACCTCGACCCTAGCAAGAACAACTATTATTCCTACTGGCCCGACGTGTTTCCCGGAGCGATGCCAGAATTGCTGGCTACATTGCTACCAACGGGAGCGGAGGATCCCAACGCCTGCCCCATCATAGGCGGGATCTTCCCGGTCATCTTCTTGTCGCAACACTTGAATTGGTTATGGCCATATTGGCCACAACGGATACAAGCCTGCCGCGTGTACCAATCTCTCCACACGTCCTCACTGAGACCCGCTTTCTCCCATGGAGCATTGGGGTCGACTTGACTCCTACACCGGGAACCTCCACGGCGTCTACCGATTGCCTTATCTTTCTGCGTTACGGCCCCCTGAAGCTTCTACGCTGCCTGCCTCTGAACCCACTCCTGCTTGGAAGTCGTCATCCAATTCAATGGTAGAACCATCGTTGTCAACGAACATAATGTGTCCCTTCGCTTTCCAGTTGGGAGGCAGTGACTTTTTCCTACCATCCATTGTGGGTGTCTGTCCATGCCCTATCTTTGCCTCCAGGTCTAGGGCCTTCTTTCTAAATGCGGGAAAGTTGTGCATGTTGATGTTGACCTCACCTGCCAACTGATTCCTGAGAGGCAAAGGAAAGCATCTCAGGTAGGAGGTGAGTAGAACCTGGGGGTCATAACGCACCTCAAGGATACGGATCAGACGCTCTACTGCGTCTGTGGCCTCTTTTACTAACTTAAACTGCCTGGTATGCAAAGTCAGGATCGCGTCAGTGGCCTTTTGAGCCTCTTGGAGATCATGCCAGCTTTCTTCCACCAACTTAAGGAAGTCACATCCCGTTTCTGGTTGACTTCCCAAGCGAGAAAGTCATGACAGTATCCCTACAACTGCACTAAACCACTCAACCATCTTGTTGCACTCCCCTCTAAATAGGAGGCAGCCCAGAGGTGGGCAAAAAAAAATTTCCTCACCCTCGACCCAACCCGCCCAAATTTTATTTTTCCCTATCCACCCGACCCAAGAATTTTATTTTTTACTTTTAGACAACCCCGCCCACCCAAAATATTTTTTGAAATTTCAGTCCCACACCCGATCCGCCCATGACCCGAAAAAAACCCTCACCCACACCCGCCCGCACCCGTAAGAGTATCATCACCCGGCCGCGTCCAATACCTAAATTTTCTTCACCCGCACCCACCCGCATCAGCCCGCGCCTGCCCATGCCAGTCCCTTACACCATCACGATTTCATCGCCAACATAGCATTGCAAAAAACATCTAAAATCCTATTATTAAAACAACGGCAACATCATCAATGCGACTCGAACTTCTCAAAGGAAAACATTTCAAGATTTTTTTTGCCCAGGGGCAGCTGCACTGCTTTCGCACCGGCGTTACTTCATCAGGACCTGGTCAACTGTATCAGACACTTTTTTTGGCTCTCAACCTCAAACTCGACGTACTACACAAGGAGGGGGGGTGGAGGAGGTTGCATAATTTTCGGGTCATCCTGGGTCTATGGGTCGGGTGACCCAAGCCAAGCCATCACCCGCCTGCCACACACCCAGCGAGTGACCCAGGTCAAATCTTACCCGCCCGTCACCCAGAAAGGCATGCTGGCTACGCCCGCCCATAACCCACCCAAGACAACTCATGTAGACCTAAATCCGACCCATCACCCTGTGGGTCGGGTGGGTGCAGGTGGGTGCGGCTCTGGGCGCCCGGTGCCCAACTCTTAGGCAGCCACAAGCACTTCCTCGTGCGGCAAGGTAAGTTTACACTTAACATAGACGGGCTCTGCCCTCAACCATGTGTCGAGGTCTTCGCCCCTCTTATCCCCTGTAAAGGGTTTAGGAGCAGCGATGGCCGTCTTTGGAACCCACTGACTTTGTCCCGGTACTTGCACCATTCCGGGCTGTGGACCCTGTGATGCAGGCTGCTGCACTAGCTGCTGCTAGGGCTGTGTACCCTACGGCTGTGCAGGCTGCACAGGCTGCGACACAACAGGCTGCCCGCTTATGGCAACCTGAGACGAAGGTTGGGAGAACACTTTCTGTAGGAATCTGTACATTAAGACCCGTTGAGAACCCTCCTGCTAACGACATACCTAGGGAAGCGGCATGGACCGATGCTAGGAAGACGTATGGGGATACCCCAGTCACCGGTGGGACATAAGGAGGAGGTTGTACAACGGGCCAGGCACCGGGCCCGGACAGCGATGGTGCTGCCTGCGCTCGCCCGACCAGCAAGGCTAGACTCTATTGGATGTCCTGAAGGAGAGCCGTGTGGTGGTCCTGCATCTCTACAACACCTAGCAGGGCTGTCCGCAACGTCCTCACATTTGCATCCATGTGCATCAGGTCCATCCTCTCTAACTCACTAACGTCCTTTTCTCTCCGATGCATCCTGGCTCTTCTTCTAATCATTCTTTCCTTCTCCGCTTTTATCTCTCCTAGAGCCCTTTGTAGTTGTGCCTCCTGCAGTGCTGCCTGCTGTATGGCGATCTCATCGGAAGTCAACACTATGCGCTTAGCTTGCCATGACGCCAGTGGACTGACTCAGGGTCTGCGCGACCATTGACCCTACGGCCCCTCAACTGCTGGCCTGGGAACTCTGCTGCGCAGCGGTTGCCATGGCTGCTGAAACAGCAGCTTCAATTGCGGATTCCCTGTTGGCCTCTACTGCCCTAGCTCTCCACTGCTGCTGTTGTCTCTCCCTAAGCTGGCGGAACAGTAACCTATCACCCTCGAGTCCTAATGCCACGTGGGCAATCGGGCGTCTAGCCAATCGCAAGATCCGGTCATCCTCACTAGTGGTATCCCTATCGCTCATAAGCTGGAGAGCTGTACACAATCTGCACTAGGTCTCTCTTTGATGACTACCGCAGCGTAGTGCACAGATCGATTACGTTACTCGATGGCTGCGTCAGAGTAGATACATTTGGGTCCAATAGGTTCAAATTCCTACAAATGAAAAATATTTTACTTTGACTAGTCCGCAAACAGAAAGCACAATGAACAGATAACAGTTCTAACTATGCCATCTGTCAGATGTTAATGGTTGTACATCTAACTAATCGAAATAAAAATAGAATCATCCGTTGGGTCTGTTTGCAGAGTGGAATCTTTCCCAAACTTATCACCTGGAATCTACCCCTCCCTCAGTTCTTCCTGAATGTCTCTGGTCGTCAACGTCCTTGAGCAATCCGAAACAGCCTGCATGTCTAAAGGTGCGCACACGGCCCACCCCTGTGCCCAGCCCTGCACAGTCTTTATCCTTGTGTGTAGCAAGCCTTACACCGACCGATTGGCTGATCAGGAGGCGGTTTTATGGATGGCCCTCGAAGTCCTCGAGAATTATTTAACGTCGCAAACAGGACGACAATCACAGCCAATGGAAGGTATCCCGCCGATGCTTATTTATAGACGCCCGATCTCGTATATCCCATAGGGCTGGCCTGCCCTTCAGAACCCCTCTACAGCGCAACGAGCAGACAAAGGAGATAGCAGCAACGCATGCGTGACCGTGACCCAGTGCTTCGTCCAGGGCCCTTCAGATAGCACCGCCCTCTCCTTCCAGATGCTCCACGTGAAGACTGGCGACTCTCAAGGTTGAGCACACACGACTCCTCACATGAGAGGACTCTCAAGACAGAACACACATCCTCACTGAAAGAAGTGTCAAAGAGGGTAGATAAGGCTAGGTGCAACGTACCTCAAAATAGCTGACCCCAACTGCAGATATTCTCACCAGATGACCCGATGTTGATTGTGACCAATCGCTGCTTCGACACAACCAGCGTAGTACCACCGTTCCACCTAAGCATCAATCACACATCGGATAGTTCTCATCACACTGCGAACACCCAATATTCACCACTTCGTAGCCTTCCTGGTGATATCCCTCACCACCTGGGTCACCACACTTGTCTCCACCCTCCTCACTACACACCTCCCACGGTCGCTCGCCCAGCAGACCGCATGCATGTACCGCAAAGACGGTAGACAAGCGCCAGATGAGCGCACCGTACCATAGCTCCGATATCGAATTGTAAAGAAGATGAGCGATAGCGAACTTCAGAAATCAAACAGCAGCATACACATGAGACCAGATAGTCGTGACCTCAAACCAATAGCAGAATTGCATCACGAGGTCCACCAAATAAGAGCACAGCAAAAGCTCATAATTGACAATGCTGGAATAGTCTCATCATCATCAACGAAGAACCAATGTTGATATCCTATCTGGCGCTCGACGCCCAGACTACAAATGGCAGATCCTATTTAGCCTATCTACAATGCCGCTAATGACCTCAACAGCCGCCCGAAGTACGAGCCGATCTCGGCCAATGCCGCACACTTCAAGCACCGGGTATGTCTCTCGTGTCACTCTCAACCTCGTTCCCCAACTCACAGATGCCACATGCACCCAAGGACCACCATGCGCCCCATCCAACATACAGCAGCGCAGCTCGGCTATGGCTGCCTGCTCCTAAGTCAGTTGAAGTGAGAATCAAAGGTTTAGGTTATGGAAAGCCTTTCGCCTTACGTTCGAAGCCCTGTGCCTCGCAAAAACAAACATGGACACAGTAGCAGAAAGAAAGAAGACAACAAGAAGCAGAAGGCATACTGAACCTCCTTTTCCTTTTCGTTCTTTTTTCCTTTGTAGTTGCCTTTCGTTCTTTTAGCTGCTGACAAAATGTCCAAACAGGAATCTTTCACCTCACCACACTCTCTAAAGACATGCAAGAACCAGCTAAAACTTGTTGAAACCACCCATTGAAAGCAAAAACATGCGTACAAATTTATGCTCCATTACCTCACAAACTGAGTGGTCTTATCACGTGGCCTCTACTTGGGGCCCTCTCAGGTACTTTTTGACTCAAAAAGTTGTTGACATAAAGTATTGCCTTTTGCACATCATTGACACCTCCGAAGGCCATGGACAGGAATTCCAATGGCCTGCAGAGGCTACCCACCAACAGAGCAAAGTTAGAAAGTTTGGCTTGATGACATTATCCTTGCAGGGGCCACAAGCGGAGAAAGTTCTGAAATAAACATGAGATATCAAAGACCTGTTGGAAACCACACAATACAATGTTAAAACCTCCATGTGATCTCTGCAATCTCTGCAAAACTTGTTGTCGAGGCTGGCTCTAGGGAAGGAGTGGAGAAGCTGCTAAGGTATACACAACAATGTAGACATACTCCTATAAAATGAGAGATTGTCTAGGTTACCTGATCGAACGTCCAGGACCCCTGATGGGTTGTCCTACTGGACAATTGGGCCCAACGTCCTCCCGGACCTTTGTGTCCGATTGTTACGGACCCAGCCAAGGCTCGATCCCTGGTCCGCGGGTTACCACCCCCGCCAGGCTGCTATTCTATTTTTTTTGGAGTCTGTGATCTCCAGTTCCTGACTGTTGGTGCCCTCTGCAGTTGGCGCCCGTTCTCAAATCCTGCCTCTGCCACTTCCGGATTTCGTACTCGGCACCATCCGACATTCTGGCGTCAGGCTCAGAACTTCGATTTTCAGTTCAGACCCGTGGTAAATTGCACTTTTGCCCTCAGACTCAACTTGAGTCCGGTACTTAAGACTGGACTCGAGCTGAGTTCGGGACTCAGTTTTCAGCCTCCGTGCTTGTGCTTCAGTGTGACTTGCTGCGACATTGTGTACGGAACCAAGCTTGCGACTTTGCGACTTTGCCACTTTGTGTTCGTGTCCGTCGAGTTGTGTCGAGTCCGTGTCGAGTTGAGTGAGTGTGTGTGTGTGCTCTCACTCCCTCCCTCTCTCTTCCCTGACCTCGCTGCTCCACCTCAGCCCCATCACACTAGTATCGGAGCCGCAAACGGCCCTCCCTCCCCCAAGCTTGCGACTTTGCGACTTTGCCACTTTGTGTTTGTGTCCGTCGAGTCGTGTCGAGTCCGTGTCGAGTCGAGTGAGTGTGTGTGTGTGCTATCACTCCCTCCCTCTCTCTTCCCTGACCTCGTTGCTCTACCTCAGCCCCGTCACACTGGTATCGGAGTGGCAAACAACCATCCCTCCCTCCCTATTCCGGCGCTGCCAAGTCATCGCCATCATCGCCATCACCATCCTCTTCAGCGCCTCCACGACATTGCCATCGCCGCTGACATTGCAGCCACGACTGAAATGCGTACCTGCCATCTTCGCCACCTCATCGTCATAGTCATCGTTGCCACGTGAGCAGTCGCCTCGTCGTCGTCGCTGCTGCCACATTAGCGCCTCGTCCCCACCATCGCTGCCTCGTCGCCGATCCCGAAACCGACGTGCAGGTAAGCCAAAACCAAAATTTTAGTATTATTTTTTTTTCTTTCTTTTCTTTCTTATCCTTCTCTTTCCTTCTCCCCCTCACTTCCTTCTTCCCCTTCTTCTTCTCCTCGTCGTCGTCGTCATCCCAACTCCTTCCTCTTCTTCTTCCTCGTCGTCACCTCCCCCTCCTTCATCTTCGTCCCCGTCATCGTCGACCACCCCCCGCCATTCCTCCTTCCTCCACGCGCCACCATCTCCCACCTCTCGTGCGCTCCCCCTCTCGCAATCTTTCGCCCCCCCG
>BFEA01000181.1:1827680-1846877 GCA_003427395.1 Chara braunii
CACATCACCAAGTGAAGAAAGGACTGAAGTGCACAAGTGAGACTAGAGCATACAAACATGTGAAGCTATGGAAGCAACTAGGAAGAACCGGCACATCACCAAGTGAAGAAAGGATTGAACTACACAAGTGGGACTACTGCATACGCACATGTGAAGCTATGGAAACAACTAGGAAGAACCGAAAGATCACCAAGTGAAGAAAGGACTGAACTACACAAGTGAGACTAGAGCACACACACATGTGAAACTATGGAAGCAACTAGGAAGAACCGGCACATCACCAAGTGAAGAAAGGACAGAACTGGAGAAGTGAGACTAGAGCATACACATAAATAAGGCTATGGAAGTAACTACGAACCAACACATCACCAAGTGAAGAAAGAGTGTTGCATGGAGGCAACAAGCTTGGAACGAATCTTCATTATATGAGAGATGAGTCCTGCATGTGAGTGAGACAGCTCCAACACCTGCATAGGACTCATGGAAGCAACCGCCCTTGAATCGGATCATCGCAAGGTGGAGAAATGGACAATGCAAGAGGCAAGGATCACCAAAGTATCTGCATGAGTGAAAACCAAAGTTACGATTTACCCCCAAGTGAAGAAAGAGAGAGAGTTCTTGAAGTGAGAGTGAGTGTAACTCACCCTTAAGCTAGAAATCCTATAGCACAAAGTGGCCATTTGCCAAGGAGTGAGGGAGGTGGCCACTATGGAGGTACTACTGATGGAAGGGCTACCTCCTACTTCTTCCTTGTATTTGGGAAGGTTTAGCTATGGAGAGAGAAAGGAAATGAGGAGAGAGGAGAGAGGCGATGAATAAGAAGTAGAAGATGAGGAAGAAGAAGGAGAGGAGAAAGAGGAAAATGGAGAGGAAGAAGAAGAAGAAGAGTACTTTCTCCTCCTTGTTCCCACTCACCTCTCCTATATTCTCTTGGTGTTGAAGACCAGTCCTGATGAAGCTTCTCCCTCACTTGCACAGGTTTCACTTAGCTATGACTCTCTTCTTCCTCAAACCCTCATCTTTTTCCTCTTCCAGCCTCTCCCTGACTATGGCAAACTCCAACTACCAAGGCTATTGAGTCCGCCCCTCTAGGAGTGCTGAATGGGCTCCTCCAAACCTCTCTCTCTCTCCCACAGTCTGGGGGCTATGGCGGACCACCTCCTTGGGCCACCACCACTACACTAGCTCCAATGGCTGCCCCCACTAGCCCACAGTCTCCTCCAAGTCTCTAGATTGGCAACGGTTCCCCTCCTCTCACTCCAAGTGAGTGAAGTGTTCCTATGAGCTCACATAGGCAGCATGGGCACTCCTCATGCAAATGTAAGTGTGGCGGACTGCCTCCTCAGCTTATGTAGGCTGAAACTGGTGCACCAGCCCGCCCATGGGCCTCCCTATGTGCCTCCAAGTAAGTGAACCGACGTACCCCCAAGGTCAATTTCGACTAGGCCTCTCCGAGGGTACCTGGGCCTCATTTTGGCCAAGTACATGCAGTCCGAGTGGCTGGTACCAACTCGGACTGCCACTTGGGCCTCCTTAGCCTCTTTTCCTGTCTCAAATGTTGTCCCCTTGAGTCCAAATACCCAAGGGGCAGCCTCACTTGAAAGAAGAAGGCCCAAAAGGCCTTACGGGCCTTTTTCTCACTTTTTGTTGTTTCTACCCCATTTTTGGTAGGCCGAGATATTTTCCCATGTCTCGGTGCAATCTCATCCAAGCCCAGCATTATTCCGAGCTTCCCCCAAGTGGTCCTTGCTTCAATTTTGAGCCCCAATTTTGAGCCCCAATTTTTTGGTGCATGTGGCCCTCTTTTCGGGCGAAAGGCACAGTTTCAACTTTTTCCTCCTTTTGTTTCTTTCTATTTTGGGCTGCCAACTCATTCCGAAGTTGGCCATTTGAGCTGGCCGAGCCTGGCCCCACAAAAAACGGCCATATGCTCTCCATGAGATCTGATCTCAGATCCATGGTCCACAAAAAAAAACGGCCAACTCTTTTTTGCATTTTCTCTAATTTTTGCCCCTTTTGATTCAGATATTGCTGAGATAACGCCCCAAGGGCATTATCTCTGCAATCCGGATTGCCCTCCTCCAAATATGGAGGGATGAGGTCACAGTAGGGGCCTGCCAATCCCTACTGCACGAGTCCCAACTGACTGACACATTCCCCTCCACTCTTTTCTCCCTTTTTGTCTCATTCTTCTTCCTTCTTCTCCCATCTTTCTCTTTTTTTCTTTTATTTCTGTTGTGACAAGTGTCAAGCAGCTGTGCACCCTCTTTCTAGGCCTTAGATCGTCATTCATGGCCAGATCCACGCCCAGCAATTGGCCGTTGCATCTCGGATTGCAATAAGGAAGCCCCCATGCCCATGGCGGCTCTCGTTTGCCTCCAGTTTTTCAATTTTGAGCCCCCTTTTGCTTCGATTTTCTTAGGCAGCTTAATTTTTGCATAGAGCCCATTGAGGCTCTATTTTCTTGTGCCTTGCTAGTCCGAAGATATCTCGGATTGCCGGGCAGTCCCTCCTCCACCCTTTTTCTCTCATTTTAGCCTCCTAGCACCCTCTCCCTAGGCTCTTTCAGTTCTGCACTCACACTGGCTAATATTTTCCACCGTCAAGATCTTGATCTTGACGGCGTTACTTGCTTGCACACTCCTCCCCTTTGCAAGCTCATGATTCCCTTGGGACCACTCAAGTCCCTGCCACTCTCCCATGCCAGTTCCATTTTCTAGTCTCGGCGGTGGTCCCGCCGGCTCATGTCCCAATTTTCAACTACTTTATTTGGGCCCATCCGACATCATTCTCGGTGATGTCCCATTTTTATTTGAGACTCCCTTGTCCCCAGCAGCCCCAGTTCCTTCTCCCCATGGGCCTCGAGTGCCGCGAATATTCTAGGCCACGAGATCCCCCATCTCGCGCCCCCCCATTTACTCTCTTTATTTGCCTAAGCCAAAGACATTCTTTTCTAGTGTCTTGGGTGGGCCAAGACCCTTTTTCTTTTGGCCTAGGCACCCTCATGCAGTCCGTGATTTCTCGGACTGCCATAATGGTCTTTCCCCTAGCCTCATGGCCCCACAACTTGCCCCAAACTGAAACAAAAAGAAACGGTCAATTTCCAAGTGCAACCGGACTCAATACCAACTCCGGATGCACCTAAAACATGTGTTTTCCTTTCCCCATGCAATCCGTTGTATCTCGGTTGCATGAGGTCTTGATTTTTTTTTATTTCCTTCGCAAAATAAAAAAAAAATCAAGATACTTTGCAACCGCCATATCCCAGGATGTATTTGGTCACGGATGTATCTCCCTAACCGTTTTTTACCATTAGGGCCTTTTTCTCTTTTTTCTTCTCTTTTCCCTCTATTTTCGAACAATAGGGATTTGTCAGTCCCTACTTGTGCCAGTCCCTACTGACGACCAACTCACTCACTCCCTCTCACTCCTCTTGTCTTATTCTCCCACCTTTTTCTTTTCTTTTTCTCTCTTTTTCTAGCATGCCAAGTGTCAACTAGCTGTCAAGGCCTTTTTTAGGCCCTTTCTCTTAGTTTTGGCCCTTCCTTTGCCCAAGGTGCAGTCCGTTATTTCTCAGACTGCAATTGAGGCTCCCCCATGCTCATGGGAGCCTCCTTTTGCCTCGCTTTCTTCCACACTGTGGCCCCTTTTGCTCCGATTTTCTCTCGGGAACCTATTTTTCGCATGGAGCCTCTCTAGGCTCCATTTTCTTCAAGGTAGCTAATCCGAGATATTTCGGATTGCTGCCATGTCTCCTCCCTTACTTTTTCTTTGCTTTCCTTTCTGTTTCGGCCCTCCCGTTTGCCTCCACCAGTGCTTGCACTAGTGGTGTTAATATTATTGGACGTCTAGATCTTGATCTTGACAGCACATTTTGCTTTAAGCATATTTTTCTCATGGCCCTTCATAACTTTTTACTTAGGACATCACAAGACCTCGCCACTTGTCCCACGCTAGTCCACGCCACTTGTCCCACGCTAGTCCCCGCCGCTTATCCCATCGGTGGTCCCATCGACAATTGTCCCATCGATGGTCCTGCCGACACTTGTCTTGCTAATGGTCCCGCTGATGATCCCGCTGGTACTTGGGCCCAAAATGCCATTATTTTTACTTAGTCCCATATGGTCCATGACACTTTTTCTTGCGGTGTCCCGATCTCTCTTCGCATTTTCCGCCCCATGGCTGCCCCCTTTCTAGTCTCTTTCTATGTCCCACGCGCGACAGTCTTTCCGGTCGTGGCCCTTTACTTGGCTCATGGCCCTTCGGCCCTTCTTATATCCCACTCCGGTGGCCCCCTTGGCCCCGTGCTCCGTTCTCATGTGCGGGCGCCTCAACACTATTTTCTTGACCTCCTTGACTCCTTTCTTCTTGTGGCGCGCAGCCCAGAACATTATTATTCCCGATGGTCCTTCTTCTTTCAGGAAGGAGGGTCGTCCTTACTATTCTCTTGCCGCCCTTCGCCGCTTGCTGATCTAATAATTCTTCTTGGTCCAGTGGTTCCGGCGGCCCAAGGCGTTCTCTAGGCCCCTAGGCGCGAACACTTATGCCTTAGCCTTCCATCCTTCCTATCTCTCTTGCCTCCACATTCTCTGTTGTGCACAATTTTGCCGTATACCATCTCTCAAGGGTCAAGACTTGTTTCGGGACCCACCGCTCCCGACACCGGATGACCGAAAAGACATACCGTGGATGCTTGCGCTTGTGCCGAACGACACCATGAACGTGTTTTACGATGCGGAGTCTAACAACATCAAGACGAGATGAACACTGACGAAAGATTGCGAGGCTATGGGGGTCTCACTCGCGTACTCACAAAAATGTGCAAAATAACAATGAATATGCCGCTAGAACATGGCCTGATACACTTGTCAAAATTTTTGCTATGCTATCACGTAGTTGGGCTCCGTAGCTCAACTTCTGATTCATCTCGCATTGTCAGTTCGTAATGGTAATCTCTCTCTCTCTCTCTCTCTCTCTCTCTCTCTCTCTCTATCTCTCTCTCTCTCTCCGCCACGTGTAACCCAACTTTCATTGGCTGCCCGACTTCCCACATAAAATGAGGGAGTGAATCTTCCCTCAGAAGAAGGGGAGCTTCATCATCATGAAAGAGGCTACCACCATGATGTAGATGAGCACCGGAATACGAGGAGCACAATGAATCACCGAAAGGAAGACGGACATAAGAGCACGACGAGCAAGAATCTCAATGAAGAGCAGGCCACCACGACGAGCACGCGTCACCTTGAAGACGATGGCCTTGCTGAACAACTTTACGCTCAGGAAAAAAATGCTCAGCGCATTCACCCGCGAGTCTAACTGTGACCACCTCCTTATGAGCATGAGCTTCGGGATGAGCAACTTGATGATCAGGAAGAAGAATGCTCAGCGCATTCGCCCGTGAGTCTCACTGCGACCACCTCCTTATGAGCATGAGCTTGGGGATGGACATTGTGGGCAGCGTGATAATGGAAGCGGGATCAACACTATGGTGAGCACTTGGATCAAACTGACCACCACGACAGAGAATGTCAGACCCACGTCATCACCCATAACAACGTGAAAATTTGATAAGATCAAACTGACCACCACGACAGAGAATGTCAGACCCACGTCATCACCCATAACAACGTGAAAATTTGATAATGAATCCTCCACTAGAACACGGAAAGATACATACATCTTCCAACGCGAACGAGGTCTCGCACTCCACTTTTTACCAAACGTGCAAAACGAGAATGTATCTTCCACTAGAACATAAGAAGATACATTTTAGGTCGGTACATTTGTCTCTCACACATAGTCCACAACACTCCTCACCCATTGTCTGGTTCGTGCACTGGCGCTTGCTCATGTCTCGTTCCTATTTCCCCTGCCCCTTCTCTCTCATGTGCACACATACATGTGCTAACGCTCCTCCTCATGTCACCGACAACTTGGAAATGGACTTCCCCCAAACCACGGGGAGATCCCTGCGCAAAACTTCGCTTGCTACATATAGGAGTGAATCTCCATTTAGAAGATGGCCCGGTGTATTGAGCCCGAGAGAAATAGCAACTCGGTCAGCAACAACGGGACAATCCCGACTATGAAGCGGTGATGACAACGACCACGATGGAGGGCTGATTACGGCAGCTCGTTCCCCATTTCTCTATTTTTATCGCCTCCCTATTTTTCATCCCCTTTCCCCTCGTCTTCGTAAACTCCTTGTTCATCTATTTCTCCCTCTCTCCTTCCTAGCGCAAGCGTCTTTACAGCGGTTTGCCCAATTGAAGTGGTTAATAGTTTTCCAGACTTCCTCACTGCCTCAAAGTCAAGTGAGGCCGCCAATTGGTCTCCAAGCAAACTTTGCATCGGATATCCTGAAACACCAAGCCGTAGACCCCAAATTGACTTATCATCATCGTACTAATCGACCACAAGTGTTCTAGAATGATTTTATTCTGGTCATCTGATTGTATCCTGATTCAAACTTGGGTCTGTATTTCAACAGTTTGTCGGTGTATCAACCGAGCTAGGCCTGTCGCCTTCAAGGCTGGTCCCTGTAATTCCGAACTGCGGTATCTTACTTATTGGTTCCCGTAGAGTGCGATACCAGGTCTGTATTTCCATAGTTCATAGGTATACCAACTAAGCTAATGCCAGTTGGTACCTCGTCCCAAAACAAAAAAGAAGATTAAATACACGATAAATAAAGATAAAAAATGGCCAAAAATAAAAAATGGCAAAACCGTTGGCACCCTCCTCGTCCCAAAACAAAAAAGAAGATTAAATACACGATAAATAAAAATAAAAAATGGCCAAAAATAAAAAATGGCAAAACCGTTGGCACCCTCTTGGCCCCGATCATCAGGTCGACGACCGAAAGTGGAACAAAACCAAGTGGGATGGTCCCGCCAAACCCTCAACCCTTCGGCTTGTTCCGTCTGATGCTCCAATAACTCCATCGCTCCATCGCCGCACACTGGGATCTAACGCCGTGCACACCTAGGCCTCGGAGGGTCACTCTTTGCCGTTGATACACCTCGCGCTCTGCCCATCAAGCCGAGAACTTAAGTTTTTCCCGCACACACGAGGTTCGCTGCTCACACTAAATCATTCTTTACAAAACTTGTCACGTCTGCGTTGGTCCTCTCCCAATCCAAGCTCACCAACCCTATGCCAATGCCGCATCCATGGCTACACAAAAGGTCGTTGACTACAAACAAAGCCGTACCATATATGACTTAAAAAAGGTACGTCGAATACCCTTGTAATGGTATTTGGTACGACAGTGGCGAGTATGGCCATCAACAGTTTAGATGCAAGAACGCGAAGGTGTCACAAAAGATACCTCCCAAAGGTGGATTTCGGAACACTTCTTCCCATAGTGGGGCTTCTACGAGCTCCAACTCAAGAAACACATTAGGCCAGTAGCAGTTGTAGTTGCTGCTTCTTCTGATGAAGTGCGCGATGTACCCACCCCACTTCAAGAGTTGGCCGAAGCTATTGACTCTTTAGTCACCCCACAGACGCATCCAGACCCAACGATACTCTGTTCGTTGGATGTGTCTGAGGCCTTGCAAAGAGAGTGGTCAGCAAGGGACCCTCGCGAGTCTTGGGTGGCGATAAGTAGAGGTCCTGGAGGGGAGCACTTCGTCGTGGAAGTCGGTGTAGGTGGCCGCAAATGTGGTGCCTTCGTCGCCATTGGATCCACGCAAAACTTCACGAGTCGCAACTGAGTTGAGAGATTGCGCATAGGGGACAGGGTGCAACGCTTGGGTAGATTTGTAGCGTCTACCTTCGCCAACAAAGAGCGCATGGTTGTAGATGACTATGTCAAAGATGTAGTCTGTACCTTCCATTATGGAGGTGGGGAACTTAATCATAAGATTGTGTTCCTAGTCAGCAACGACTTGCCTTTTCACGTGTTGTAAGATATGTACTGCCTCCAGGTTCCAAACCCCAATTTGATTGGGACCGAAAAGTGTTTAAGCATGTACTACCGGAAGGGAGGACAATCAAACTAGCGAAGTATAAAGACACTTGCAACTGTACGTGCGCATCAACATTATATAATTACTATAAACAGAACCAAGACGAGGGTATGTACTTGGTTTTGATCTCTGAGAAAGGGGAGGTCGTTACAACACCCCCAAAGATAGAAAACGTCGTCGCAAAGTACCCTGACCTGTTTGAGGAGCCTTCATGAGTTATAGAACGGGAGGTGGTCCATGTCATAGAGATAGTTCCAGGGAGCAAGATATCCAAATGAAGGATGTATAAAATGGCACCGGCCGAGTTATACGAATTAAGGCGACAACTGAAGACGCTTACGGAGAAGAGATCGATACAACCTAATACCTCCCCCTTCGGCTCGCTGATCCTATTTCTCCTGAAGAAAGGGGGGGGGACACTGAGGATGTGCATTGATTATAGAGGCCTCGATACCATCACGGTGAAGAACGCACAGCCTCTACCGCGCATCGATGACCTTTTGGACAGGGTGCAAGGACGTAAGTACTTCACCAAGATAGACTTGAAGTCCGACTACCATCAAATTCCCATTAGACCGGAGGACCAGCACAAAACCGCATTTCAGACTAGGTACGATCCGTAAGAGTTTGTGGTGATGCCTTTTGGCCTTTGCAATGCGTCGGGCACAATCCAGCACGCCATGAATAGGATATTCCATGACTACTTAGATAAGTTCATCGTCGCGTACCTCGACGACATACTTATCTTTAGTAGAACAGTCGAGGAGCATGCTCGACATTTAAAAACTGTACTTTCTCTTCTTCGACATCACAAGTAGAAGATTAACTCGAAGAAATGCGAGTTCGGCCACACTGAAATCTTGTACTTGGGTCATGAGATTTTCGTGGATGCGACAAGGCCTGGAGATGCCAAGGTGGCTAACATTCGTGACGGGCCACGACCTTAGTCTGTGCTTAGGGATGACAGGCTACTACCGCAACTTTGTCAAGAACTATAGTACGGTGGCCAACCCTTTGACTGATCTAACTCGCCTTGACACACCATGGGAACTGATTGACGAGTGTGAAGCTGCTTTCAAGCGATTCAAGCATGCTCTCACGCACCATGAGGTTCTCATGGTTCCCAATCCGGAGAAGCCATTTGTTGTGACCACTCATGCAAGCCTATATGGCATTGGTGCAGTGCTGGCTCCGCAATAAGGTAAGAATTGAAGCCGGTCAAGTACATGAGTAAAAAGATGCCATGAAAGAAATTGGCTAAGTCCACCTATGAAAGGGAACTCTACGCCCTCTACAAAGCACTTGTCCACTGGAGACCCTATTTGTTGGGAAGGTTCTTCTATTTGAGGACTGGCCACCAGACACTCAAGTGGATCAAGACAACATGTTCTCTCTGATGTACTAAGACGCTGGATTGAGGTCATAAATCACTATGACTTCAAGCTAGACTATGTGAAGGGAGAGTACAACAAGGTTGTTCATGCATTGTCACATAGGGCAGACTACCTGGGTGCGCTAATAATTGAGTTTGGTTTATCTGACAATGTAACTCGATCGATGGTGGAAGCCTACAAAGAAGATTCTGACACCTGACACGATGGACATCATTCGCAAACTTGAGGCCCAAGCTAGGGAGACTTTGCATAGTTTATTTTTAGGAGAATGTCATGACTCGATAGGACATTTTGGTTATAACAAGACTGATGCAAATCTGATACACCGATTTTTGGTGGCCTGGTATTCTAAACGAAGCCAAACAATACGTTCAAACTCAAGTCTGTCAGCGGGGAAAGCAGCGGACTCGAGCTCTGCTTGGGTTACTCAAGCCCTTACCCATTCCTGCTAGTCTGGAACAGAGTGTGTCCATCGATTTCATGGATACCCTCGTGACCAGGAAGAGTGGCAAGAGGCATATCTTCGTCATAGTTGATAGATTTATCAAGTACGCTACACTGATTATCATGCCAGAGACTGCAAGGGCTGAGCAGGTCATCAAGTTATGCATGGATAACTGGGTGTCTGACTTTGGACTGCCAAAAACCATCGTTAGTGGCAGAGATGTCTGTTTCACCAGTGAAATGTAAAAGAAGGTTGCAGAACAGATGGGCAGCCAACTTCATACGACTTCTCGGAATCATTTTGAAGCCAACGGGGAATGTGAGGATATTATTTCGGGGCCACCAGTCCCGATACATTCCCCCCACTCATTCGCGATGTCCTCATCTCGCACCAATCTCCTGTCGGTGAGGTTTGGAGGGATAGACGGGAGAGGAGGACGAATGTCATAGGCGGTTAGTTTGCTAGAGTCCGTTTTGTCTTTTCTTGCTCTTTTTTCGGGTTTCTTCTAGTTTCCGACCTTAGAGCGGGGAGACGTGTGTAGGGTCAAGCTTTCTTTGTCCTTCGGGCTTCTTATGTCTCATTCATCACTCTTAGAACATCAAACCCCTTTCGTCACTTTCATCACTCTTAGAACATCATACCCCTTTCATCTCATTCATCACTCTTAGAACATCATACCCCTTTCATCTCATTCATCACTCTTCGAACATGAGACCCCTTTCTTCTCATTCATCACTCTTAAAACATCATACCCTTTTCTCGTATCTCTTTTCTGCTTCTCCCCAAAGCCTCGTCATCCCAAACGCCCTTTGGCAGATCCTCCTTCCCTCCCGTGCCAACCAAGTCCCTTTTTTTGGCCCCTGTAGCCCTTACTTGGTTCTAAGGCCCGCGCAATCCGCGCTTCCCGTCATCCTTCTCTCAATCTCATGCTCAACCAAATTCACAACGTATTTCTTCCAGATCATCCTACCGGACTTTTCTCTAGCCCTGCCTTTTTCTCATGCATGTCTCCTTCATTCGACCTCTCTTGCACCCAAGCTCAATTAATTTCACATGCGCATTACTCAGTCCATTTCATATGCATCTTTTCTTCTGGACATTCTGCCAGGCCTTTCTCAATCCCATGCAAAGTCAATTACACAATTTCTTTTCTCTTCTAAAAGTATTGCCAGACCTTTTCTTAAGCCTGCCCAAAGTCAATTACACAAGCATTTTTCTTCTGGACATCTTGCCAGGCCTCTTCTCACGCCTGCGCAAAGTCAATTACACAATTTCTTTCCTCTTCTGGACATCTTGCCAGACCTTTTCTCAAACCTACGCAAAGTCAATTACACAATTTCTTTTCTCTTCTGGTCATCCTGCCAGGCCTTTTCTCAGGCCTGCCCAAAGTCATTTACACAATTTCTTGAGCTCATGGTAACCTTCTCTTCTGCACGTTTTTTCATCGGTAGAGGACACACCTTCCCCCCACTCAAAATGCGATGTCCCCATCGCATGACTGGTTCTCACTTGACGTACGCAGACCTTGCCCTGCCAACTAAGTAGACGGATGCCGACCCATCAACCCCAAAAACTGCTGATAACTCACCCCATCCACTACTCTAGTCCAACGGCCACTTCTCTAGAGATGGGCATCATCATTGAGGTGTCTCCTCCCATCTGTTAGGTGGGTGTAGTCCACGTTGTCGAGCGCATCGGTCCGTTACCACTCAAGGGTAGCGCGGGACTCTCGCGGCCGCGTCACGCAGGATGTGGGATTAATCCTCGTCGCAAATGCATATATGGAGCTTCCGCAAGCCGCTCCGGCCGAGTGCACCAGCCATACCTCTCGCGAGCCCCTACGACAGGATAGAGCCTACGCGAGGCACGACTTACCTCCAACTTACGGGAGTTGTCACCTCCCTTCGGTGGGCGTATCCCCGCGAGCTACCAGTCCACACGACGAAAGCTGTTGAGGTGCAATCGCAGAGGTGGACCAGCCGAGGGCGTTTCTCGTTCGCGGTAGCAGAGCGGGTACGCGCGGTAGTACGCCTCTAT
Organism: Chara braunii; assembly: GCA_003427395.1. Classification (NCBI taxonomy): domain Eukaryota; kingdom Viridiplantae; phylum Streptophyta; class Charophyceae; order Charales; family Characeae; genus Chara; species Chara braunii. The sequence continues at coordinate 1,839,530 of BFEA01000181.1, forward strand.
CGGACCCGCACGCGAATCGACATCTTGGGGGGCTGAAGTCCCAAGTGCGACTCGTCGCCGGTCGACTACGACGTATCCCACACGCCATGCGCACACCACTATAAGGAACATAAAAATAACACACCCACACAACATACACACGAAACGACACAACATAACCAACGCGACAGCGCTCCTAGTCCCTCAGTAGCCTCCCATAATCTTCCAATGCGGAATTGGATAAGCGTCGCGCGCGAGACTCAGTATAAAACCGCGCGGATGCAGGGCTTCCTCATATCGATTCGTGATGCAAGCATGCGCCATCAGTCATAACAATGGCGTACTATGTAGTACCTATACTCATGCGGTCCTCATTGGCATCGAGGGTCGCATTCGACACTCAAGTGTCGGCTGACTCGCGCCTTGAGGGTTAACCTCTTGACGCTGGACAACCGCCATGCGCGGTTGAAGATCACACACACTCTTCTGCACCCTATGCAGAGTGGGTGGTACACAGGTCCATACCTATGGTGGCAGTCATTTCCTATTGCCCTGGAGATGAGCCCCACTCCAGGCCTGGACAGAAGTCAAGGGGTTTGACTTTGACGGCTGCCACGGACTACAACGTCCAACAGTAGAAGTTCTAAGAAGCAAGAATAGGCCGAAGGCCTCCCGGCCCCGGAATCACAAACTTGGGTACCCCCGTTTTTCTTGCGGTTGGCACCACCGCCTACACCGACAATGAACACTCAGGCATATGTACGAGTCTCTCGATCCGATAACTCCAGACACTAAGACGGCGGAACGTCGCGCACAGGATTTTGGTATAAAGCTGCGCGGCCGCAGGCCTGTCCTATACCAACCAGCGATGCTAATCGTACGCGGTAATCGCAGTCTCGGCCTCGCGATATTGAATGGCCTTCACGATATGGATATGTCGTTCGGCCCTCGCGACACTCCTGCCCTCAGGGTTGGGTGTCTCAGTGGGCAGGGCAGATAGGCTCTGCGCGAGGGAAGGCTCCTCCTCTGCGGAGCCTAGGGCTTGGGATGTCCTCGACAAGGACCTTGAATCCCAACCCAGGACCAACGTCCGACTAAGAATTCCAAACAAGTACACAATCAAGAGGAAGGGGTTTCCTGCCTACCTCACCCCTATTTACCCCTTACTACGCTGGCCCCTTGGGCCACGCGAACTTCCAACATAGTTACACATATATATATATATATCGTCACAAACAGAACTGCGCGGTAAAATCGTAGGCACAGAGAGAGAAGAGGACAACAAGCGAGGGGCTGTAACAAACTGTATATATATATATATATCGTCAAACAGAACTGTCCGGTAAACCGTAGGCAGAGAGGGAGAAGAGGACAACAAACGATATCGTCACAAACAGAACTGCCCGGTAAACCGTAGGCAGAAAGAGAGAAGAGGACAACAAACGAGGGGCTGTGGCAAACTGTTTCGTCTGAGTTTCACCGACTCATCAGGATCGTCACAAACAGAATATATATATATACATACAAGGGGGTAAGTATGTGACGATCACTTCTCATAATCAAAGTGGGGCTCCTCATAACCATATGTATATGTGTGATCGTAGGCAGTCAAATCCAAAATCCGAAGCACAAAACATACCTACAATCACATCAAAAGCCCAACAAGGTCCACGCACTACACGGAGTCAATCCCAACCACTCTCTGTACTCATACCCCTCGCTTTAGCCATGCAAGCCCCAACCTCCAGCCAACCAACCATAATTATATACTCAGTACCTTTGTTAAATGGCCATTCAAAAAAAATCCGGGTGAAACCTTAACAAAACAATAAAAGTCACCAGGGCTAAAGCCTTTATAGGTTGAGTATGGAAGGCGAGTTGGAATTGAGTCGTAAACCGACGAATCGGCAATCGACCTGTTATCAGTGATAACAGAAGGTGATCCTCGTGGGATCAAAGCTGAATCTAGCCAAAAATCCTGAATCAACTCGTTCAAGAAGACCTGTAACACAAGACAGGCCAATCCCCAAGTTAAGTCTATAAGTTCATGGAGAATAGTCTCCATACCACGCCCTCACCCAAATCCCCCCAGGCCTAAACCTACCTCTAAGCAGGTGCCAAGCAAAGGTAGACCCTAGCGTAACCTTTTCCTCTACGGAGTGGATCTCCCAAAATTGCCACCTATCAAATATAATCTAACTCCTCTAAGTTAGGAAAATTTCGACAACACTTCCTGTAGGAAAAGTGCCATCGCAGAATTTATATTGACCCAAAAATCAAACTTTTGGATTCTAGAAAGTCAAAATTCGTCTAACTCCCTAACTTAGCAAAAATTTGGGCAGCATTTCCTTTAGAAGGGAAAACTTTCCAGATTTATCCAAAGTCAGATACGAACTCAAACATAAGGCGCGAGTTCTGTTAAGACAAAATTTTAACCAACCCCTTAGATTTGTAGAAATTTCGGCAGCACTTCCCGTAGAGAAAGTGTTATTCCAAGATTTATATAAAGCTAAGTTTGACCCTTTAAGGCCCAATTTTGTCTAACTCCCTGAATTAGCAAAATTTGGGCAGCACTTCCTCTAAAAAAGGAGGCTTCCCAGATTCTTACTGAGTCAAACAACCAACAAGACAGGATCCTGAAGAAGACAAAATTTTGACCAACTCCTTGGTTTTGTAGAAATTTCGGCAGCGCTTCCCGTAGGAAAAATGGCTTACCAAGATTTATACAAGACCAAAGTATAACAAAAAATCCCAGAAAATGCAAAAATTGATCTAAGTAAAATAAACTTAATTAAGAAAATGCAGAAATTGAAACTAAATCCTATGGCTCTAGCATGTGGTGAGCAACTAAAGCAACTACCTATCAACCTGAGGCTCAGATCAAACAGTCAACCCACTCAGCCACATGCAAACCAAACCATGAGGGTAAGCACTCTCACCATCCAAGTCATTTTTCATAAGATAGTTCATGAGTCTTCAGATCATTCAACCCTTATACCCAACTTACATATGGCACTAATGCTGGACTATTCGGCTTGGAAACAATGTCCAACGTGCGTTTTAGGATATACACGAACAGGTTGTACTACTACTTTTCTCTTCTTTGGGCATTTGGATAGACCATTCGGCTTGGAAACAATGCCTAGCCGCCTTGAACTGTTTAATATCCAAAGCTTAGTAATTCTCTAACTTAGTTCTCAAAAGAAAGTGCAAATATGGGCAAGGGGTTGACCCATTCAACTTGGAAAGAATAATCAGCTTGCCCAGTTTATTTCCAATTATAGTTCGTAGTTTCCTTTCTCTTCCTAGTGATATGGCTTAACGCTGGGCCATTCGGCTTGGAAACAATGCCCAACTGCCAGCTCATATGCAAATATATGTAAAATACCTCCTTTTATACTCTAGTTATACTTATATGCGGGGTTTTCACGTTGAGCCATTCAGCTTAGAAACAATGTTCAACCTTAGACCAAAAATCCTCCCTCAAAATGAAACAAGAAAACCCTTTCACGTCAGGCAAGCCCTCAAAAAATAAACATAGCAACCATGTCATTCAACTTCGAAACAATGCATGGCCCTTCAGAAAACAGTCAAATAAACACAGCCCTGAGCCATTCAGCTTAGAAACAATGCTCAGTCCTTGGTTGACCCGGTCAAACGCATGCAGTCTGCCTTCCTCCTACCTTCCCCCAGTTCATTCCCTTAATCTCCTTTCAGTCAAAGTAAAAATGAAACTTAAGCTTCACTCTCATACCTTATTCCCATTCACTCTGATTATGTCCTGAACAGAAAGCAAGAATCATAGGGACAGTCTCATGCATACATCAGCCAAACTTAATGAGGGATAGACAAACATGGGTGATATGGGGTCATATAGATAGAGAGATAATATACCTGATAGTTCCCTGCCTCCAGAACCTCGCCTAGGTTCCGACAGAGCTCCCGCAATCGGTGGGTGGACTCCCCACAGAGTCTTGACGCGGTCCTACGGGTTGCAATCCCGCCTGCCGCCTTCCTCTCGTAACCAACAGACCAGACTTGCAAGAGAGGGCTTTGTTACCTTGATTCTCCTGAGGGCCCCGCAATGATGGCCAAGAACCGCAACAGCTTGGTCAACCTCTCAAGTCAACTGTTGAAGTCACCCTTTTGTTGACCTCCCGATCACAGTACCAACCCCCCTTCACAGTCCGGCTACTCCTTTAAGTTCCGCCACCTCTCCTTAGCCCCTCCGCTGCTACATAGCCACCTGCGTCAGCCAGCGACATCCAGCAGCATTCTGCAACAGTATGCGGCCGTGTGCAATAGTGTGCAGCCGTGTGCAAGAGTGTGCAGCAGCACGCAGCAACAGTTTGTGCACAGTCAACGACAACAATTTATACACCACTAACAACAGCCCGCAGTAGTGCGCAGCAGCATGCAGCAGTGTGCAGCAGCCGACCTGCAATATGCAGCAACCACAGTTGCCAGTAGCAGTTCGTTCGCAGCAGCGGTATACAACAACATTTCATACCCTATTAATCAGCAGCAGCAGTCTGCGCGCAGTAGGCAGCTGTAATCTGTGCCCCGCCAACAGCAGCAGCAGCTGTGCTCACTCAAACAAGCCGACGGTCGTTCTTGCTCAGCCACCGAACATAGCAGCAGATCACAGCTGCAGCCAGCGGCAACAACAGCTGTACACAGCGGCGGTCAACAGAAGTGGCAGCGGCCTACAATAGCCACAGCCCGTACACAGTCCATAAGCATAGTAGTAGTACCCGACGACAGCCAATCAGCAATAGTAGCAGCTGCTATCAGCAGCCGCCCTCAGTAGCCACGGCCTTCATTGGTGGTTAGTAGCAACAGTAGCAACTAGTGCAACCCCGCTGAATCTCAACAAGGCATCACACCTACAACACCTACACACAACCCCAAGGTGTTGTAGTAGTGTGAGCACTATCCTTCTCACCCCGCCAGTTTGGGCGCCGCAGGGCGCAGTAGCTAGTAGTTGCAGTCAACTGGCCCGGCCCTAGCGGTATGCACAGCCACAGCAAGGAGCAGGGCGGCATCCCACGCCATGCACAACGAGGCGCAGCGTAGCTGGGCCGAAACAATAGTCAAAACGCTTGGTGGTACCACAGACTAGCAATCGTCAGTAACTCGGCACTCCACCAGTGGGTCAGAGGAGTGACAACCCGATTGGCCAAACCGCAAACTCTATAATCCAGCCGTCAATAACGAGCACTGTCAGCGCAGCCTCATACTTATACGGCCCTGCGACACGTCACATCCCGCTGCGGCAGAGCACAAGCGGCCATGTAATGATTATTCCAGTTGGGAATACTCCGATAGTAGTTGCGACCTCCTCAGATAACCGCAGTAGACTAACGCCAGATGAGCTTTCGCTCCTTCCCTCCAATCAGTTGTTTGTCACTGTTCATCCGCAGTTGCCGTTGCTCTCCTGTATTGGTCACTTGCGTGGGTTGGCACTATAATTCCACCTCCGCTTCCCGTTCGCCCCGCAACACTAGTCTATCGAGGTAAGCGCCCACCTCCTAGTCCTGCCTACCACAAATGCCTTAGTTAGCCCGTAGTTTAATACCGTAGCTCGACTACCGGTTCCCTCGCATCGTTAGCTCCCGAGACAAGCTCTCCAGTTCTCGGTAAGCCTCTTATTACCACTACCCATCGAATGAGTGAAAGCACCTGTATCCTCCGCTAGACCGTGGCCGGATGTACCCCTGGGCACCAGTCGTCAGGTAAGTCACCAGCCCTGTGACCTGCTCCTTCCCACTTTCCCGATTGGTGGAATGAGCAAAATTGAATGTATCTTCCGCCAGAACGCAGGAAGATACATTGTCGTATTCCCTTCAGTATGTTCGCGCAGCATCTGTCGTTCGAACCGGCCAAACCGTTGCTCAGATCGAAATTCTGACACGGCCAATCAATCCAGAATCATTCAGAACCTCCATATCACGTCTTGGATTGTAGAAACCGGTCAAGAGATGACCGAACTATCGCATTTTCACTCTTCGTCTTTCTTGCTTTCTGCCATCGCTCTGCGTAGTTCATCTTTCCCGCCACCTCTCAGCACCTTCAGTTCATCCCCACTCTGACATCGTAAATGGACTCGCCCGGGGTCAAAACCTCGGGATAACACCTTCTCTCTCCCAATTCCACTAAGGGACGAGCGATCAATGTCTCCTTCACTGCGCCCCGCTCGTTCCTTCTACCATCTCCTGTCTTAAATGCACCTGGCGCAGTATGCCTTCCAGGTTCACTCCTCTCCCTTTTATTACCCCCGACTCCGCCCCCCGTTGCTTCACTGCGTGCTCCACACCATTCCTCCTTCGCTCTATACTCTTCCCCTTCCCGACTCTGATGTGTATCCTAATGCGCTTTCCCCTTTTTGTCTCAACTTGTAAATGAACCCGGTCGCCGATCGCGTCCGGGTGCATTCATCTTCTCAGCCTTCGTATCTTGGCCTGGCGCTCCGTCACTACGCCTCACCCCCAACGCCTTCGACCACCACACTTAGTAGGGCCGGTCGCATCGTGTGGTAGCTCACTCTCCCGTCATCTAGATTCCGCTTCCTCTCTCAACTCGCCCGACTCTCCTTTTCTTACCTCCTGCTGTAGCGCGTAGCTTTACTGCCATACAGAAAGTTCCCCGCCACCTTCAACGGCAGTGCCCTTGGCCTAAAAACCCTGCCGGATTCCTCCCTCCGACTTGCATCCCACTTCATCTCCTTAATGCTCCGCAGCTCCGCTGCTTTACCCGTTGCCTGGGCCCACTACGCCATTCCTGTACTCCACCATGCATGCACCTGGCCCGTTTCGTCGACCAGGTTCATCCACATTGCACTGCGCTCGCCCTCTCCTTACTCCGAGTTCGGCTGCCTGGTGCTATCCGGCCGTTACTACTCTCCCCTGTTCTGGGAATGCACCTGGCGCAGAAACGCGCCCAGGTACTCCCTACCTCCTGCCTTTTGCCCTTCGTCTGCACGCTCCCGGTGCCTTCTAGCGCTCAGTCAAGTGCCCTCCAGCCGCGAGAAAGTAGAAATAGGAAGCCCGAACCATCGGGCCTCCTCCGTATTTATACGTGTTATCCTTGCGCAGAAGCCACACTAGTTTTCTCTGCATCGTCCTAATTCTCACGGACGTCCCGACGGACTCTATCGAGGCTGTGCCCCCGATACCGTGGCCACACGGTCTTTGTGTCGGCCCCACCGCGGGAGAGGGCCCCCGGGACCCCCTTCCCTTCGCTTAGGCTTGATCGCGGTCGGTATGCCATCCACCCATACGCAAACCTATCGTGGCCGCGCTCACGAACCCTCGGCCTGGGCTCAAAAACAGTTCCAAAAAAAAAAAAAAAAAAAAAAAAAAACTACGTA
>BFEA01000181.1:1870175-1902363 GCA_003427395.1 Chara braunii
AAAGGCAAAAGATAGAGTAGATCGAATCACAAGTTTGGAGCAAGAAGTCATGCATGGAAGAATCGAAGCACTACCTACTAGCATGTGAGTGAAAAACAAGAGTTGGAGTGGACCAAATCACAAGTTTTGAGCAAGAGATCATCCATAGAAGAATCGGAGCACTACCTATTAGCATACGAGTGAACAACAAGAGTTGGGAGTAGATCAAATCACAAGTTTTAAGCATGAGATCATCCATAGAAGAATCGGAGCACTACCGACTAGCAAATGAGTGAAAAGCAACACTCAGAGCACTACCTACTACTATGTGAGTGAAGAGCAAGAGTTTGAGTAGACCAAAGGGAAGAAGAAAAGGAAAAAGAAGAAGAAGGAGAAGGAGAAGAAAAAGTAGAAGAGGAAGAAGAAAATGAGGAAAAAGGGAAGAAGAAGAAGAAGAAGAAGGTAAGAGAAGAAGAAGAAGACGAAGAAAAAGAGTAAGGAGAATAAGAATGAAGAAGAGAAAGAAGCAGAAAAAGAAAAAAAAGAAGAAGAAGAACAAGAAAAAGAAAAGGAAGAAGAAGAAGAAGAAGAAGAAGAAGAAAAGGGAGAAGGAAAATCTTCTTCCTTCCACTCACCTTGTTGATGTCCTTGCACAAATACTTCCTTGGCTATCGCTTCCTTCTTCCTCAAGCCTCTCTCTCCTTCCTCTTTCTCTCTACCCAAGCTATGGCAAGCTCCTCTCACTATGGCTATGGAGTCCTCCCCTCTAGGAGGGCTAATGGGACCGTTTCTAGCTTCTCTCTCTCCCTCACACTCTAGGGGCTACGCCGGATCACCTCCCCAGTGCCAGCCGCACTACCACTAGCCTCTAGAGCTCCTCTCCTTAGCTCATAGTCTCCTCTAAGCTCCCACACTGGCATGGGTTCCCCTCTCCTCTCTCCAAGTGAAAGAGTGCTCCTATGAGCTCACTTGGGCCGCATGGGCACTCCTCATGCAATTGTGAATGTGGCGGACTGAATTTCCAGCTTATGTAGGCTGAAACCAGCAGTCCGGCCAGCCCATGGGCCTCCCCATATGCCTTGAGGTGAACCGAGGTAACCCCAAGGCAAAATTCCACTACTAGGCCCTTCCGGAGGTACCCAGACCTCATTTTGGCCAAGTACATGCAGTCCGAGTGGTTGGTACCAACTCGGTTTGCCTCTTGGCCTCCTTCGGCCTCCTTTTCACTTCCAAAATGCAGCCCCCTTAGGTCCTAATGCCTAAGGGGCAGCTTTACTTGAGAGAAAAGGGCCTAGTGGACATTTTTCTCGATTTTTTCAGTTTCCACCCCATTTTTGGTAGGCTCAGATACTTTCCCATGCAGCGGTGCATTTTCAGCATTGGATCTGGCTGACATCCAAGGCCAACAATATTCCGTGTCACCCATAAGTAGCCCTTGCTTCAAATTTGAACCCCTAAGTCCACTTTTTCAATTTTTGGTGCATCTGGCTCTCTTTTTGGGCCAAATGCACAATTTCGTTTCTTTCCCTCTTTTGTTTCTTTCCATTTTGGACTGCCACCTCATTCCGGAGCTAGCCGTTTTTGGCTAGCCCACAAAAAACGGCTAATTCCTCTCCATAATGAGATCTGACCTCATATCCATGGTCCAAAAAAAAAACGATCATCTCCTTTTCGCTTTTTTTTTTTTTTTTTTYTTTTTAATTCAGATATTGTGGAGATATGGCCCCAAGGGCCATATCTCTGCAATCCGGATTGCCCTCCCTTATTCTAGGAGGGACGAGGTCACATTTGGGACCTGCCAGTCCCTATTGTGCAGGTCCCAATGAGCCGACACATTCTCCTCCACTCTTTTCTCCCCCTTTGTCTCATTCTCCCTCCATTTTCTCTAATTTTTCTTTCTTTTTCTTTTATTTCAGTTGTGACAAGTGTCAAGCAGCTGTGCAATCTCTTTCTAGGCCTTAGGACCTCATTCATGGCCGGATTCATGGCTGGTCCTTCGCCGTTATATCTCGGATTACCATAATGGCACCCCCATGCTCCTAGGGGGCTCCATTTTGCCTCCGTTAGTCTCAATTTTGAACCCCTTTTGCTTCAATTTTCTTTGGACAGCCTTTTGAGGCTCTATTTTTTCATGCCTAGCTAGTCTGAGATATTTCGAACTGCTGGGCAGCCCTCTTAAACCACCAGAACATCCGCGAGTGTTGGGAAATTACATTGTCCTAGCCACTACCCGAAGTTTTCGGGGGTCGGACACAGGGGCGGCAATGTATCAAAAATCGTAGTTTTATTTTATCCGTGTACGAAAGGAAAAGGAAAAACAAAAAGGCCTTTGTACTGCAATGATGTCGGGTAGGGTAGTCTAGGAGACCGTGCTCACAGTATTAAATGCATCTTACAACAAAGACGGTCACATTCTGAAACTTGTTGTTTTCTTTTTTTATTTTATTTTTTGTTTGTTATGTATCCCCTGCCAACAAGGCAAGGCGGAATCCGTGATCTGCTCTAGCTGTGTTTCCTCATATGATTGTAACCCTGATGTATCCAGCCATTTTAAAGGCCGAATCCATGATTCAGTTTTTTTTTTTTCTTGTTTTCTTTCTCTTGAATCTAACAATCTGAATCCTCACTTTTCTCGAGCTGTGTTCCCTAAGAGAATTGCAACCCTGATCACACTGGCACTTACGAGAATGTATCTTGCTATTTTCGTGGCCGAATCCGTGTTCCTGCCTTTTTTTTTTTTTTTTTAGTTTGTGGAATTTGACAACCTGGCCACGGGGCTGAGATGCCCTCATTGAGGGCACACTCACACTAACACTTCCGAGAATGTATACAGCTGGAATCACATCCAGAGCTTTGTTTCGTTTTCTTGTTATGTAAGTTTTCACAGCCACATTTTTTTTTTCTTTTTTTTTTTCTTCATGTGAGAGTACCATAAATAAATGGAGTAAAACCCAGGCTCGACAAAACTCGGAGCACAGTGAAAATCAGGGTCGGTTAAAACAGGCTCGGGGGCACTGGTGGTTTAACGCCATTATTTAACTTTCTTTTCTCCTCATAACTCTCCCATTTGCCCCCACTAGTGTTTGCACTAGTGATGCTAATATTTTCCAGCGTCTAGATCCTTGATCTCGATGGTGTCGTTTGCTTGCGCAATTATTTCTTGTGTTGGCCCATGGTTCCCTTGGGACATCGCAAGTCCCCGCCACTTTCCTCCGTGCTAGTTCCATTTTCTTGTCCCGCCAGTAGCCCCGCCGATGCGTGTTCCGTTTTCCGACTTTTATTATTTGGGCCAACTTGGTCCCCCGCAACATCCCGGACGGTGTCCCTGTTTTATTTTGGGACCCCCTTGCACTTGGTGGTTCCAACATCTCTCCCTTAGGTGCCACATGTGTGCCGATTTTTCTAGGTCGTGAGATCTCGTCTCACGGTTGCCGTTTACCGTCTTCACTTGCCCCATGCCGAAATCACCTCTTTCTAGCCTTTTGGGCTTGCCGTGGTTCATTTTTCCTTGGCCTATGCATCCTTATGGAGTCCGTTATTTCTCGGACTACAATCATGGTCAATTTCCTAATCCCACAGCCCCACAACTTGCCCCATACTAAAAGAAAATGAAGCGTTTAATTTCTAAGTGCATCCGGGCTTAATATGGGATTCGAATGTTCCTAGAACATGTGTTTTCCCTTCCCCATGCAGTCAGTTGCAACTCGGACTGCAATAGGGGCCAATTCCTTAAGCCCCAATGTCCCACAACTATCAAAAACTTGTAACAAAAAGAAACGGCCAACTTCCAGGTGCATCAGGACTCAATTTTGACTCAGGATGCACCTAAAACATGTGTTTTCCTCCCCCATGTAATCCATTTATTTCGGTTGCATGGAGTCTTGATTTTCTTTGATTTTCTCTTCAAAATCAAAGGAAAATCAAGGTCCTTTGTAACCGCCATATTCCAGAATGAATCTGGTCACGAATGTATCTCCCTAAGTGGTCGTGTTTTACTGTTACGGCCTTTTTCTCTTTTCTTTTCTTTTTCCTCCTTTCTTGAACAGTAAGGACCTGCCAGTCCCTACTTGTGGCAGTCCCTTCTGATGACTAACTCACTCACTCCCTCTCACTCTTTCTATCTTATTCTCTCACATTTTCTTTTCTTTTCTTTCTTTTTTTCTAGCATGTAAAGTGTCAAGTGGCCGTTAAGGCCCTTTTCTAGCCCCTTCCTCTTAGTTTTGACCCTTTCTATGCCCAAGGTGCAGTCCGTTATTTCTCGGACTGCAATAATGCACAAGCTTCATATAATAAGGTAGATGTCTGTATAAGGTCAATTATATGAACTCCTTTTCGTTCACTAAAAATATAAGGAGCCATTTTAAACATCCAGATCATATTATAGATATCCAATATATGATAATTATCATTATAATAATAATTATCATATTGTATATCTTTCACTTTATGCCCATGCCAGCTCCCTCTTTCCTCTATTTTTCTCCCGTAGTGGCCCCTCCTACTTCGATTTTCTCCCGAAGGCCCATTTTTCCTATGCCTCCCACTTCAAGTTTCTTTACTTTTTGTTTTCCTTTCGGCCTTCCCGTTTGTTACCGCTACCGGTGCTAATATTTTTGGCCGTCAAGATCTCGATCTTGACGGTGCACCTCGCCTTAATTATTTTTCCCTCATGCGGTGCCGTCGTTTCCTCTTGAGATCTTCATATGTCCCCCAACACTTACTCCCGCTGGCGGTCCCTGATACTTAATCTCGCTGGTGGTCCCCAACACTTAGTCCCGCCAGTGGTTTCCAACACTTGGTCCCGCCGGTGGTCCCCGCTATATTTTTCCCGGGTGCCATTATTTTCACTTAGTCTCGCGTGGTCCCCGGTCCCTTTCCTAAGGGTGTCCCACGTTCTTTGGGCGTCCACCGCCCTATGGTGGCCCCTCTCTCTTGCTTTTTCTTGGACCTTGCGTGCGCTACTTTTCTCCGGTCGGGGCCTTCATCCCGCGGCTCCCGTTAGTTGTCGTAGGTGACCCCCATGTCAGGTCCTTATTCTCTAGCGTCCCACAGCCTCCGGGGCCGTCCACCTCTCGACTTCCTCATTCTTTTGTCGTCGTCATGCCGTGTTCGCCGGATCAATGGGCCCTTGACCTTGATCTCGCTGAATTCCGATGGCCCTCCTGGCCTCATGCTACGTTTTATGTGCCTCTGTCCGTGCACTTACTTCCTTGCCGTCGCTGGTTCTTTCCCTGATGGTTCCCAACCCAGAGCATCATTCCTTTCAATGGCCTAGTCCTTTGTCTTTCCTCTATCTTACCTCCTTACTCCATATTTCTCTGTCGTGCACAATCTGGCTATATACAGTCTCTTGAGTGACGGGATGTTATTCGGGACCCACCAGTCCCAACACCATGCTACCACAAAAAAAAAACGGCAACGCTTCGCCGCGCTGTACTACCGTAAAACAAACGGCAGCCCTTCGCTGCGCCGTACTACCGTAAAAAAAAAGACGGCGCTTCGCCGTGCCGTACCAATGCAAAAAGACAGCGGCGCTCCGCCGCTCGCCGTCGAAAATTTTTTGCAGCATCTTCCCCCAAAAGTGGGAAATCACCTTGCCGCAGGTCCGTCCTCCTAGTACCGCCGCCAAAAAGCAATGTCGTCCGCCGCTCGCTGTTGAAAAATTTCGGCAGCATTTCCCCACTAAAGTAAAAAAAAAGCCTGCCGCAGGTCCGCTTTGCAGGTACCTGCCGTAGTCCTCTCCACCGACACCTCCACTTGCAAGGCCCTGACGTTCGTCGCTGCCGCACAAACTCCTCCGTCAAATTAATAACATATGGGCTCTGGACAAAATCCAAGCCCAAAGTATACTCCCGCCGTGCCGTCTTGGTCCCGCAGAGTCTCGAATGCCGCTCCACCGGATCGGCACCAACCAGAGTGAAGTGGAGCAGAGTGCTCCCTGCTCCTCTCGCGCTCCACTGCAAGTCTTCAACCTCCTCTCACATTGCCTCTGGCAACTCCTCCAGTAGCCTAGCAACACAAGTGTGCTTGCCACACATTGGCAACATGAGTGCTTTCTGTGTGGCAGCTCGGGACAGCTACCTCTTTTATAGAGGCTGAGGAGGGCTGGACGTCACTCCAGCCCCCAGGCAAAATCGTGGGCTCACAGTAAGCCCTTGATCTGGCCAAGATCAAAGGCTAATTGTGGTCGAACGACAGCCACAACCTTAGTGGGGCAGGTTTTCTTTAATTGCCCCATTTTCTTTTTTCTTTTATTTATCTCAACTATCTCGAATTTTCACAAGATAGCTGAGCCTTTGTCATTTCCAAAACTGTTTTTCTTTTATTTTTTTTCTGATAAGGGGTTGGATAGATACAACCCCTTTCAATTAGATGTATCTCGATTCATTTTTCAGGGCAGATACATCGAGGAAAAGGTTGTACTTAGCCTTTTCCATCAAGACCCCTCAATTTTTAGGCTCCCTCTAAAAACGAGAGCCTTACACTTACCTAACACCTCATGAGGACAAGTGCCCTCACGAGAATGCACAAAAAAAAACAAAGAAAATAAACAAAAGAAAAATAAAACTAATTATAACGTGCCTAGCCCTTACCTCGGCCATGTTCATGCTGTTGAAACCAACAGCCCTCCCACCTTTTACTCTGCCCTCCCTTGAAAACGGGGAGGGCAGTTGCAGGTTGGGCGAGAGAGGGAAACAACTCGTGAAAAATCATTAGTTCAAATCCCGACAGGCTGGGAGCGGGGTGCAAAAAGTGCCACGACTTTGGCGCAACTCGAAAAATACAGATTTTTAAAAACAATTGATCCCGTCTTTTTCTTTTCTCTTTTTGTTTTCTTCCCCCCCTGACAACGGGAAGGCAGTTGGCAGGTCAGGAGGAGTAGGTCCTCCTTTCTCTCATCCTCCCATTTCTCTCTCTCTCTCTACTTTTTTTACCTTCTACGGGAACATCATGAGCCGCAAGATCCAAGATCTTGCGGCCACAGATATTCACATCCCATACAACCAAAATGACTGTTCTTTTCCTAACCTTGAGGCAACCTGCCTCATTTTCTTTCCCCTTTTTTACCTCGTTGGCCTTGGCCAACGGTCACATCGCGGGACACCCCCGTGACCTGTGGAAATACATATCCGAGTTCGATCCCCTTTGGGGATTCGAAATGATTTTGGACGATTTCTCGATTTATGTGTCGTCCTTGCGCAAGGGCCATGCTGATCTGGCGCGGCCAATCTCGGCCGCATGATACGTGATCATGCAGTCGAGATCAACCGCGCCCGCAGCAAGGCAGCTCTGGAGTTGCGCCCTGTAGGGCCTGTCGTCTTCGATCCCGGTATCTGCACGGTAAGAGTTCGACATCGTAACCTACTGGGCTAACTCCTTTCACGGAAGCTAAGCCTGCTACCCTTCTATATGAAGGGTACCAGCCTAGCAGGCTGCCCAACCATGGTCATAGGCAGGCCTTGTCGGCCCCCTTTTACATAGCCAGTTGTGTCGTCGTCGGCACGGCGGCCTCCTGGTTCTGCACCACTCACGCCGCCGCCCATTCATTGGGCGACTCAACCCGATGGTGCCGCGACCAGCCTTTTAGACCGCGGATACGGCACTAGCCCTTCGTACGGAGTAAGCCCCGTGGTCTTAAAATAATAAAGAACAATGTCCCCTACTTTCTCCGCGTCGTGGCCCTATGCCTAGCGCGACTGCCCTTCTGAGCCTACTTAGGCCCTGAATCGCGCGGCCGCTAGGCTAGGTGTAGTTTTAATCTGTGTAGCATCGTGTTCGAGTTCGGTGACCGAACCCGAACGTTCGGGACCGAACGAGAACAAGCGCCGAAACTCTCCGAACGCGAACATAAAAATATTAAATTAAAAAAAAAAAGTTTTCTCAAACATTTGAATACAAACAACTTTTGCCTTGGAGGTATGCTCAAATTCGTAACTGTTTTTTTTTTTTAATATGTTTGGCCTAACACTTTGGGTGGCGTTCGGCCGAACACCCGAACATGTTCGAACGTTCGGAAAAGCGCCGAACATGTTCGGTGTGCTACACAGGTTTTAGCATTCCCACGATCGTGTGTTGCCGCGACTCTATTAAAAGCGGCGACTAACCGTTCACACTGGCGACTACCGCTATTATTGTCGGATGTCACAAGCGTCCAAACCTAGACTTAAACAGTTGTAGTCTTCTCAGTCATAGGGTAGATCTGAATAAACTTTTGGCAACGTCAGTCCCATCAAGTCCCGTTTTAATAAAATTATCAGACAACGCCTGACATGGAAAAACCTGGGCAGATACCCTTGTCACGGTTTTTGCCCCGACAACATTCCGAGGCCCCATTGAATGACGTCCACGTCATTCATTATCAAAACTAAAAGTTATATAAAATGTCTCTGTAAAACCAAAATTTACAATACTCAACAGGTCAAACATTCGTTCAGAATCAAACCGGAACTTTCCATCAATGAAACAAAATTTGTTCATTATACCATCATAACTTGGATCCAGGTCTAGCCCCTGAAAGCCTTTCAACTTAAGGAAACTTTTTCAGAATGATCCCATCATCATCCCACTGGCGACCACTCGAAACTTTTTACCGCTCTGAATGGTACCAGAAACCCTTTTGCTAGATCCAAGATGAAATTCATTCGGTTGATAGCTTTGTTGCACCTGAGCAGTGAGCCAGTAATAACCCCTGACAGGCCTCTCAAGCTTATCAACTTCCTGAAAGTTGTTCAGACAAAGTCTGAACGGGCCATTCAGAGAGAAATCATTCTTTCAAAAGTTTTTATCCATGCCTTGCCATATGCCCACGATATTAACCCGTGGTTACTCTCAGCGTCACCTCAAGCATTATTTCCCTCTAAAAGGTCTGACAAATTCCATACATTCGGACTTCAGCCAAGAAATGGAAATATGTCATATCTTAATATCATACATCTGGTTAGCTTAGGGAATGTGAATCCAATCTAAGAATTACACATTCGATCGAAACTAGAAAATAAACATTCAAATTGAATTTCATACATCTAAGCATCGCCAGGAAATGAAGGGTTGTATACCATACATCGGACTTTAGCTGGGAGATGGAAAGCCCCCCTGAAATCCATACATCCAGTACAAACTAGGAAATAGATACATAGGTCGGACACCATACATCCAATTCAAGTCAGGGAATGAACAACCCAAGCGTGCACCATACATCCGACTTGTGTCGAGAAATAAGGGATTAACCTGAAATCCATACATCCAGTACAAACAGGGAAATAGATACATAGACCCCTCCATACATTCAACTCAAGCCAGGGAATGGACAACTCGAGCATACACCATACGTCCGACCTTTGTTGAGAAATGTGAGTTTAACCTAAAAATCCATACATCCAGATAAACAGGGAAATAGATACATAGGCCCCACCATACATTTAACTCCAGCCAGGAAATGGATAACGCCATCTAGGCCTTACCTAGGAAATGACTGCACACTTTTGCGTCATATATCCAATCATGACTGAGAAATAAGCATTTGTCTGTTATACATTCAGTCAATGTTTGGGGAACGACAACTCGAAAAGAGAAGATGTTGCCAGAGATAAATCCAAATTCACCACAATCAACACTGAATACCCGTTTCTTCAAACAATCAATGACCCACTTATAAATTTGTCAAAACAACCTATTATTTCTTTCCGCTTGGATGAGTCTTGCTTATCACATTATTCACATCATCGCTCTGCTGAGACGGACAGTAACGTGGAGTGTACCCTATCAAACCACAAGAGTGACACCTCATTTTTTTCCACCAATTCCCAGCTCGCCGAGAGCGACGATGGTCAGGATTGCCTTTGGCCGCATACTGAATGTTAGCGACTTACAATACATCTTGAGGACACGGTTCGATCTCCTCTCATCTATACCTTACATTTTTGACAAAAGAGTCAACCGTACCCTTCCGCCTCTTCTCATTATATTTCTTCGACAAGCCGATAACGGTTGTGGTCTCGGAATCTTTTTTTTCTCACGACTTTCAGAGACTCTTTCACCTCAGAAAGTTCTCTCAAAATACAATCATCATGTTGGTATGCATTGTTATTAGAGACTATTTGCTGCATATGTTTTCCAGATCCAGACGAAGAACCTGATTGAAACCATCATTCAAGGCATTCTCACGGATATTCTGCCAAACAAAAGAAGACCTGACACCTTTCAATAAAACCCATATTTCTACCTCACAAAAGCTCAAGAGAAACATCCTACTCTTATCCATTTCTGAGAGGATCGAAACAATACGAGCCACTCATTCAAACACATAAAGGAACTTCCCGAACGTAGGATATTTGTCACGACAAACATTCTGAAGGTCATCACAAGTCAGAGTTTCGTTCCCGAGCTCGAACATGTCGAACATCGTTTGATCGAAATCATTCAAACTTCTGGCTTCTTAAACTAGCTTCGTTACCTCACGACGAACGTCTTCATGCACCCATGACACCACTCTTTTCAGCATTGTCTACTCATCCCACTCATGAACAACAACCAATTGCTAGAATGCTGAAATAAATTTCACAACATTGTCACCATTAAGAATCGGGACATTAATCTTTGGAGCGGTCGACACTCTTTCGATCTTCTCTCCGAGTGTTTCAATCAACTTATCCATTTTGTCCCAACGACCGTCATTGATCCTGCTACCTTCCGCCAGCTCGCTGCGAGAAGATTAACTTGCGAGCTATGAGGTATAAAGGTAAGAAGTTGAAATGACTCGTGAGGTCCATCACTTGTTAACATATAAATAATATCGGGCTTTCCTACTACTCCGTCGAGGTTAGCAGAAGATAATCAATTCATACCTTGTTCTCTTAGAAAGTAGTATTAATAAAAGAAAATGGATCTAACTACCTTTTCAAAGTAGATTTGATAACGGTGTGTCATCGTACCTATTTTCAAAAGATGCTAGTTTGAAATCCAAATAAATCAATACAATACCTGAATGTCGTTCCGCTAGGGACAGCGGTAGTTTGCCGTTATCCTCGGCATCGGCGCCACCTATCGAGCGCATCAGCCCCCGCCTTTTTCTCGCGAAGAAGCGGGAGCCCTCCCGACCATGTCACGCAGGAGATTTAAACAGAAAACTATAGAGACAGTTTCGGGATGATGCATAATTGATCCCACGGACCGCCGAGACGGTCGCGGTTGCAACGTCCCTTTGTCGCTCTAGCCAGGTGCGCCAGCTGTACACCCCGCGGTCCCCTACGACAGGATAGGTTCCCGCGGGGCACAACTTGCTTCCCTAAGGGGTTGTCACCACCCTTAGGGGAGTATCCCTACCGAGCTACTGACCCACGTGTGAAAGCTTTTACATGCAGTTGCAAAGGTGGGTCAGCCGAGGGCGTTTGCTCGCTTGTTGTAGTATAGGTACGCGCGATTAAAATGCCTACTGAACCCGGATGTCGTTCGTTCCTTAGGGCACTGATCTCCTAAGTACGAAGCGTACGCCGGTCGACAAAGATGGTCTCAACCAACCGTGAAACCTCCTTGGCCTTTTAAACACTAATCAAAAGAAAGTTATAACAATCACACATAGTTATACCAAAAGGAATTGTATTTTGTCGATAGGAATGTATATCCCATCTGCAATGATAATCGAAAGAATCAAAATCATCATTAGATACCAAAAAACTCGACCACCGACCACCCCGGGTCGACCTCCATAAAAATCATACAGTCGCCAACGAGGAGTTGGCTTTAGACAATAACATATATGCAACCGACACGATGCGTAAACGGTAGTCGGACAACCTTAGTTTTGACTTGATGAGATGCGCTGCCAAACTTATTCATTCCATATACCGCCGACCTAAGATTAAACACGTACATCCGTCTTCACAGATCCTTAGTTTCCTTGGATGACACACTGTCTTGTGAATGATTCTTGATTAGGTGCATTACTTGAGGTGTTGCATATCTCTCCCTCTAGGAAGTGGTCTGGGGTACTCCTCGCCTGTGATTCACTGGGAGCTTTGGCAAGTACAAGACTCGGATCTAAAAAGTCAGGCCGTCTCCATTGCATTGGCAAAGTACCCCCCCGTAGAACGGTCCACTCTGGGTCGATAACAGGGTCGGCTCCTAAAGCCACGAACCCCCGGCCCAGATGCTTTCTTGAAAGAGAGAAAGTGTCCACCGTAAGTTAATTTTCAGTTGTTCTCATCCTCCCCTGCCTAAGGTAATTTAGACGAAAAGAGTCATAGGTGATAGAGAATGAGACTCAATGGGGCAGGTAAAGGTGAATAAAGTAATTCACGATGGAAAAGGTCGATCCTTGGGAATAGTTAAATTCATTATGCTTTTGTTATGAACTTGGTTGTTTGCCGATTTTCTCGCCACTCACACACAGAGTGTCCGACACACGCCCATACATATACCAATCAAGGGGGAGAGGAGACAGAGTCCAAACTGCACACAGACAAAGATAAGCAGCGAAATTCAACCATGCACAGATGTGGAGAAGACACACAGCGGCTCTCACTCTCTGACAAACTCCCAACAACCAATCACAAGAAGACACCTGCGAGGATAACAATTGGAATCACACTGATGATGAGCCAACTCAAACCAATAATCGTTATAAAGTTTATCCCAGTGTCTCGCCACTCTCAGAACTCCACACACCACTCTCTACTCCACACCCAGTTAGTAGCGCCACTCAGAATCCGCCTCCCAGAGGCCAGCGCCAACCATCCAGATGAGGAACAGGAATCGTAATGAAGTCTTCGGTGTCGATGAGGATTTCTGACGAAGAAGATGGCAACTATGATTGCCACACCACTGATGAAGCCCTGACAATCTTTAAGGAGTGAAGGGCGAGAGTGGTCCACCCACGTAGACTCCGTGAAGAGCCTCTAAACAGCCCAGCCAATAGCAGATACCCCCAGGGGTAGATGCGCAGAGGGTGCCCCAGCTATGGGAACCACCGGCAGACTGGCTATGGCTGCCGCGTCCACGATGAGGGTCTCAGGATGCCGCCTGTAAACAACTACCACCATCAAACTTGCTTGGCTCCAGAACGCTGTATCTCGAAAATGAAATGCCAAAAGTCCCTAACCTACAGGCTCAGTCCTATTAATAAACTAGCCTACTCTAGACCTAGACCTACTGGACCGGTACCGCATCAGTTTGGCCTGTTCGGCCTGGGCCCTACCCGGCTATACGGCGCCTAACCCGCCTCTACAGCCCAAGGCCCAGATGGGCCTGCTGTCCTAGTGATAGCCCGGGTCTGCTAAGGGCCATGCGGGCTAAGAGGAACTCGGGCATGCAATTTTCGTGTATATTGCATATATGTCCCTCACAAATTTCCCTCATGATTAGACCAGCATTTAGTCCCTGACACGACTATACAACCTCGCAATCAGATCTCGGCAGCAGAAATCAGCAAGTCATTGCACTTTGATTCTCTTTCTGTTTTCAAAATTCCTTTTCTCATGGCACCGATCGATTATCCTTCAAAAATAGCAAGCAAGTTCACCCAACGCACTGACGAAAGGAAAAAGGTAAGGAGCCAAAACTCTCCATCCTTTTGTCAAATAGCATTTTGTTCCGCTTTCATACATAGTTTTTTTACTCACCTGCACACCACGCAGACAACACAATCAAAAGAAGACAAGCAAAGTCCCAATACTCACGTCAGACCCACCTTTTCACTCATGCATGACACCCACAACCCCACTCAACCTTTTCTCCTGAACATTTAAAGCAAAAGGGTCAAAAAATGTGTGGGTGCACACAAGTGCGAAGGGAGTCCGAGTCGTCCACTAACTGACCTTGAGTGAAGTGGTGCAGAAGAAGCGCCCTGACTCACTCAAGAAAGCCAAGCCGTGTGTGCTGCCGAAAGCTGTAGTCTCAAGGAAAGTCCTGATCAAACCACCTCTCACTCGCACGCCTCACCCGTGGTAGCCCAAGCGTGAAGACGTCGAGCCACATCCGTCCCAGAAAAACACTCAGTCTGGTACCACGTCAGTCCCAACTGGTCCTAGTGGTCCCAGATGATCCCATGCGGTTCCAGGTGGTTCCATCCTATCAAACACTTCGTCGAATGACTATTAAGTCGAAAACTGTTTCCGCCACACTTCTAAAAAGTAAAATAAAACCGGTGCCGAATCCCAAAACCGCATGCGTCGAAACTGCCGCAAATGACCGCCCGCGTCCCACGTAAGTCCCAACTGAACCCAAACAGTCCCAAGTGGTCCAATCCCACTGCCGCAAGTAATGGGTAGTCCCAACTACAAAACATTTATCTCATATGTCGCATAAAAAAAAAATAAACCCGCCCGTCGTGCTCAAATTTCGTACTTTCGCATGACGTCAACCGCCACCATGTCACGTTGTTGTTGTCGTACACACCAATAGTAGCAGACCTTCACCAAGAAAAGAAGACGCCGCGCCGCAACAAAAAACTTTTTCTTGCCATAAAAGAAACCTCCACTGCCTCGCCGCATGTCCCACCGTCGTGTCGCAATTCCATTGTCGTCCCAAACCCTCGTTGAAAAACGGCAGCGCTTTGCCGCGCCATACTTTCGTAAAAAAAACGGCAGAGCTTTGCCACGCCGTAATACCATTAAAAAAACGGCAGCGCTTCATCGTGTCGTACTACCGTAAACAAAACGGCAGCGCTTTGCCGCGCCGTACTACCGTAAAAAAAACGGCAGCGCTTCGCCGCGCCGTACTACCGTACCAAAAAACGGCGGCGCTTCGTCGTGCCGTACCAGTGCTGCGGCGCTCGGCCGCTCGCCGTCGAAAAATTTTGGCAGCTCCTTCCCACAAAAGTAGGAAATCACCTTGCCGCAGGTCCGTCCTCCTGGTACCGCCGCCAAAAAGCGTCGTCGTCCGCCGCTCGCCGTTAAAAACGTTTGGCAGCATTCCCCCACTTAAGTGGAAAAATAGCCTGCCGCAGGTCTACTATGCCAGTACTTGCCGTTGTCCAGTCCACCGACACCTCCACTAGCATGGCCCTGACGTTCGTCGCTGCCACACAAAATCCTCCGTCAAATTAATAAAATATGGGCCCTGGACAAAATCCAGGCTCGAAGTATACTCCCGCCGTGCCACCTTGGTTCCGCAGAGTGCCGAGTGCCGCTCCACCGGACCGGCGCATCGGACCGGCGACAGCCAGAGGGAAGTGGAGCACAGTGCTCCCTACCCGGCTATGGCTGCCCTGCTCCTCTCGCGCTCCACTGCAGACCTCCAGCCTCCTCTAACGTTGCCTCTCGCAACTCCTCCAGCAGCCAAGCAACACTCGAGTGTGCTTGCCACAGTGGCAGCACGAGTGCTTTCTGTGAGGCAGCTGGGGACAGCTGCCTGTTTTATAGTGGTTGAGGGGGGCTGGACGTCACTCCAGCCCCCAGGCAAACTCGCGGGCTCACAGTGAGCCCTTGATCTGGCCAAGATCAAAGGCTAACTGTGGTAGCACGTCAGCCACAACCTTAGTGGGGCGTTTTTTCTTTAACTGCCCCATTTTCTTTTTTCTTTTCTTTATCTCAGCTATCTCGAATTTTCACGAGATACTTGAGCTTTTGCCATTTCCATAACTGTTTTTCTTTCATTTTTCTGATAAGGGGTTGGAGAGATACAACCCCGTTCAGTTTGATGTATCTGGACACATTTTCTAGGGCAGATACATTGGGAAAAGGCTGTAGACCCCTCAATTTTCAGGCTCCCTCTAAAAACGGGAGCCTGACAGTTACCTCGAGCAGCTTCTACAAGAGGTAACACCTCGTGAGGACAAGTGTGTCCTTACGAGAATGCGCAAGAAAAAAACAAAGAAAATAAACAAAAGAAAAATAAAACTAACTTCAACTATAACGCGCCTGGCCCTTACCTTGGCCAGGTTCATGCTATTGAAACCAACAACCCTCCCCTGAAAACGGGGGAGGGCAGTTGCCGGTTGGGAGAGAGAGGGAAACAACTCGTGAAAAATCACGAGTTCAAATCCCGAGAGGCTGGGAGCCGGGTGCAAAAAGTACCCCGACTTTGATGATTTTTAGAAAAATATTCGCCCAATAAGAAAATCTAGAAAAAATCACGCGCATGGCTTAGGTGCCTCGCTACCTACAGAAAAAATTTGGAGCCGACAAAATTGTTTAACGCCACAAAAAAAATATTGGCGCAAATCAAAAAATACAGATTTTATTAAAAAAAATTGATCCCGTTTCTCTTTTTTTTTTTTTTTTTCCTTTTCTTTTTCTTCTTCCCCCCTGACAACGGGAAGGCAGCTGGCAGGTCACGAGGAGTAGGTCTTCCTCTCTCTCATCCTCCCATTTCTCTCTCTCTCTCTTTACTTTTTTTACGTTCTACGAAAACATCGTGAGGTGCGAGATCCAAGATCTTGCGGCCATAGATATTCGCCTCAAAACGAAGTGGGAGCTGTTATGCTCCCACACAGCCAAAATGACTGTTCTTTTCCTAACCTTGAGGCAACCTGCCTCATTTTCTTTTTCCTTTTTTACCCCGTTGGCCTTGGCCAATGGTCACATCGGGGTACAACCCCGTGACCTGTTGAAATACAGACCCAAGTTTGATCCCCTTCGGGGATCGAAATGATTTCGGACTGTTTCTCGATTTATGCATGACGTGCTTGCACAAGGGCCATGCAAATCTGGCGCGGCCAATCTCGGCCGCACGATCTACGTGATCATAGCTGGCCAGTGGGGTAGTGAAGAAGACAGCGGCCATAGCTGGCCAGTGAAGAAGACAGCGGCCATTACTGGCCGGTGGGGTAGACGTCAGCCGCCATAGCTAGCAGGAGGAAGACGACGGCGGCCATAGCCGCCCAGCTGTTGGTCAAGACAAGTGTTCAGAGTGTATGAGGCTGTGCTGAGTGGGGACATTCAGGGTGGTTCTCGTACGTGCACGCATGAGACAATGAGGGAGAGAGTGAGGCTGGTGGTAGAGATAGTGTTTGGCGGCCATAGCCGCAAGTTGGGCAATTGAGTTCAAGACGAATTCATTGTTGTTTTTGAGTTGAAAGAGTTCAGTTTTGCCATCGGTTCTCAAGTGTGCATGTTGTGAGCAGGTCCAGAGTTGAGTCTGAATGTACTGGTATCGGAGCTGATACCCGTTGTCCACGCCGGCGGAGCTGCAGCACACAAGGAAGAAGGAAGAAGCCGCCATAGCCGAAGCTTGACAAGGAGAGAGAGATAGTAAGAGAGAGAGAGAGGAAGAGAGAGGAAGGGGGACGGTAGCCATAGCTGCCGACTTCGGGGAAGAATACCAACATCAAAAAGGGAGAAAGAAGAGACGCAGAGAGAAGAAAGGAAGAAGACAGTGACGAAGAGGAAGACAAGATCAGCCATAGCTGAGGTGAAGGAGGAGGTCCACCATAGCCGGAAGGTCAAAAGGTTGACTGGGAGAGTTGACCAGATGCGGACCGAGGTTGACCACGGGTGTTGACCAGGCATTCACCAGCGTTGACCGGGCTGTCCAGGGCGTTGACTGAGCGTTGACCGGAGCTGCCTAGCGCATTGACCAGGAGCGTTGACCGGCGAAGTTGACCAAGATCGTTGACCGGAGCGTTGACCCAACTCGAGCAAGAAGACAAACGGTACTATCTTTCCAAGCCTGGCCTGTCCCTTACCCCGTGAGTGTGTACCTTCACCCCGATACTTGCTGGCATAGAGTCTGTTAAGGACAGTCAGTCCTATCTCCCTGTCACTACTGTCTAGGGTGTTAGGACTCTGTGTGTGTGGTCATAGAACCATGAGCTCAGTTCGAGTAGTGAACCAAGTCCCCGAAGTAGAAGTAACCTGTTCGGTCCAAGTGTTGAAGTGTGGAATTGTTGTTAATTGTACGCTATCAACATGGTGACCCTTAGATCCGGAACCATTACCACCCCCTACAGCAAAGAGCAGGAGGAGAGAGCTGCCGCCCTTCTGCGTGAGAAGAAAGAGAAGATGGAGAAGAGGGAACTAATCAAACAGGCTAAGATGTTGGCAGTGCTGGAGGAGCAGGAAGCAAAGAAGAGGCAGACGGAGGAGGAGATGGAAAGATGGAAGGAGCACGAGGAGAAGATGACAGCTGTTCAGGCCGAAGAAGAAGAAGAAGAAAAAGAAGAAGTGGAGGAGGAAGAAAAAAGACCGCTAGAGAGGAGAAGAGGAGGAGGAAGCACAAGTAAAGACGCGAAGATTGCGAAAAGAGCGCAGGAATGGGCCGCGCATTTGGAGTTAGGGGAAGACCGGGAGGCTGAGATGACTGTACCTGAGGAAGAAAGAGAAGCGGCCAGGAGGCAAATTGAAGCAGAGAGGGATCCAGTAAAGAGAAGGGCGAAGGAGGAGGAACAACGGATGGCGTGGAGATACCGGTTATCCCAAGAAAAGGTAAAGCGATTGGAAGTGGCAGAGAGGGTGGACAAGGACCTAAGAGCGACGGAAGTTAGGATGGGGAAGATCCGAGCGGAGACTGAGCTAGCAACCAAGCTATATACGCTGATCCAAAGTGTAGAGGCTTAATTAGTCGCACAACAGGAACAAATGCAGTACGAACGCAGTCAATACATCAAGATAGACGTGATACGGGCGGGGTTCAAGGACTTCGCATGCGACATGATGAAACACCTGCTGACCACGTGCACATTGCGACTAATGAGAGTTTTGTACTGGCGCCATTGAAGGCGCCAAGCTAGCGGCCCCTAAGGAAGAGGCGTCGGCCCCACCACATCGCGAGAAAGTCAAGGTCCGATTTCCCGAACCCTTCAGTGGAAAGAAGGGTGAAGATTTTGATAACTGGGAGGCCAACGTGCATTCCTATTTGTATCTGCAGGGAGTCACGCTTGAAGACCACACTGTGGTGGTCTTCCAGGCCCTTAGAGACTAAGCGACTAGCTTTGCTACGCCGCTAGCCCGCGCTGCCAACTGCGATAACGATATGGTTACATACTCCAAACTGACACCACTATCCGACTTCCTAAAAGCCCTCAGGGAGCGATTTTCTGATGTCACGCAGTGCCTTAAGGCCTCAGACAAACTCCAAATGATCCACACTCGCCAATGGAAGAGTGTGCATGTGCTAAAGTCCGCTATGGACTAACTGATTGCGGTCCCTGAGCATGGAGTCACTGATGTGCAACTCCTTAACCTCTTCTACTGTGCCCTGCCTGAAAATACTCAGGGACATTTCTTCGAGAAGAAGAATCAGCAGGGCATTTGCCACCCAAGCGTCGCCAGTTACCACGTTCTGGCACAAGGATCTGTCTAAGCGAAAACGTGGAACGGACGCACCATCTCAGGCCAAATCAAGGCCAAAGATAGTCTGATCTTATCGATGGAGGAAGGAGGTGCACAGGAGGTTCCCCACTCTTACATCGAGTGGGGACTAGAGGAGGAGGACAACAGCACAGGCAAGGGGAGAACCTACGCTGCTATCGCGGCTGGAGGGAGGTCGCAAGGAGGACAACGGTCCGACCCAAGTGGTCGGGCCCAGGGTGGCCGAGGGCAGGGCGGCCAAGGGGTTGGCGGCAATGGCAACCGCCAAGCGGGAGGAACGGGAGGTCCCCCGTCTAACCGTCCGAGTTCTAGTCGCTCACCCCCCAGACAGGGAAGGTGGTATCCAGGCCGGCCTGAAGGCCGACCTTGGTTAGACCTGGGTAAAGATCAAAAGGTATGGCAAGAACGCATTAGTAGTTCTCAATGCATATTCTGTGGGGACCTAGGGCACATTATCAAATTTTGTCCTAAGTATAGGGACCGTTGCATCTGGGGCAGCAAAAGACAGCCGTTGGTAGGGGTCGCAACTGCCCCAAACTCAGGAGTATGTGGATCTGAGCGTGCCAGCGAAGTAGAGTCTCCCACTCCACATATTCCCATGGCATAGGTTGCAGGCCAGCGTCTAGTAAGTTGTCCAAAGATCGCTTGTGTTAGGGTCTCTTTAGGCGCTTCCCTCATAGGCTTAGCCAATGAACTGAGAGAGAGGAGGCAAGCCTGGGCCAAGATGAAGAAGGACAGTAAAGGACAACTGATCCTCGCAGATGTAGAGATATTTAGAGCTAGAGTAGGAGCCCTCAGGCGGGGTGACTAGGAGCTATATTAGTCGTAAAGCGCTAGGGAAGTTGAAGTTGAACCTAAAGGTCCAGAGACTAGAAGAGCCTGTAGTCAGCATCCTCACAGACAATAGCAGGATGCGCGTCGAAGAGTATGTTGAGGGGGTCCACGCCTACTTCTGCCTGGAGAAAGATGGCAAGGCAGAGAAGGTACTGCACTCCCTGACCCTCCTTGTAGAAGAGAGTCTCCCGTTTGACATAGTTCTAGGCACAGATTGGGGAGAGGCAGCAGGAGCCACACCTCACCTCAGAGAGCATGAGTGTAGGCTCCCTAGTGCGTCAGGCGAAGTCAAGAAAGTCTGCCTGTTCCATGAGTCCGGGGTCGATATAATCCCCTTGCCCATTGCTGCCTCAGTGCTCCTGCATTCGCCAGGCTTGTGCGAAAGGAGCTGCTTGAAGAGCAGGTGTTCGTGACCTATATTAGGCCGGTGTCCGATCAGCCTAAGGAGGAAGAAAAGACCAATCCTCCTATTGCCAGTCTGCTGGAAGAATATAAGGATCTATCTGAACCACCTTCAGGGGTGGTGCCCAGACCGATCCAACACCAAATAAAAATAGAACCTGGCAGTGGAACGCCAAAGGGGGCAGTCTACAGGATGTCTCCCAAAGAGTTAGAGGAGCTACGCAGACAGTTAGATGATCTCCTAGAAAAAGGATGGACTGGGTCTAGTTCATCGCCGTTCGGCGCACCTGTTCTGTTTGTCCCAAAGGAGGGAGAGTTGCGCATGTGTATTGACTACAGGGGACTGAACGCCATCACGATTAAGAATGCTGAGCCATTACCGCGTATAGATGATTTGCTAGACTGAGTTCAAGGGTGCAAATATTTCCCGAAGATAGATCTAAAATCAGGGTACCATCAGATAGAGGTGCACCCTGACGATCAGTATAAGACGGCGTTCAGGACAAGGTATGGGCATTACAAGTTCATACTGATGCCATTTGGACTTACTAATGCACCCGCAACATTTCAACGTTGTATGAACGACTTGTTTAGACCCTGGCTAGATAGGTTCGTCGTAGTTTACCTAGACGATATCCTAGTGTTCAGCACCCCACCCTCGAGGAACATGAGGGCCATCTACGACAGATTTTAAGTAAGCTCAGAGAGTCTAACTTTAAGATTAACCCGAAGAAGTGTGAATGGGCCAAGACACAGGTCCTTTACCTAGGCCATGTACTAGACGGCGATGGCATTCGGCCTGAGGACAACAAGATAGCATCCATCAGAGATTGGCCAACTCCTAAGACACTAACAGAGTTGCGTTCTTTCTTAGGACTGGCTAACTACTACAGGAAGTTCGTGAGGAACGTCTCTACGATCGCTGCTCCCCTTCGTAGACTACTGAAGAAATAAGCTATCTGGAAGTGGGATTAGGATTGTACGTCAACCTTCAAGAAATTGAAGAAGGCTTTGATAGAGTACCCTGTCTTCAAAGTTGTCGATCCATCATTGCCATTTGTTGTTACTACAAACGCGAGTCAGTATGGCATAGGTGATGTTCTACAACAAGATTACGGCAACAGCTATAGGCCCGTAGAGTTCATGTCAGCCAGACTGCCTTCAGAGAAAGTCGCTGTCGACATACGAGAGGGAACTCCACGCTCTTAGGCAGGCTCTAGAGCACTGGAAACACTTCCTGCTTGGGAGGCACTTCAAGGTTTATTTAGACCACGAGACTCTTAGATGGCTAAGGACATAGGCCAAGATGACGCCCAAGTTGACCAGATGGGCTGCTAAGATAGACTTGTATGTTAAAACCCGTTAAAGGCAAGTACAACGTGGTAGCTGATGCGCTAAGTAGGAGATCTGATTATTTCGGCGCGATAGTACACTATCTAGACATAGGGGCTGATCTGCAGCAGAAAGTAAGAGATGCCTATGCACATGATCCAATCTACAGTGAGCTGCTGAAAAGAGTAAGGGAAGCCCCAAATAGTGAGCCACACTACCGGAGCACGAATGGGCTATTGTTTGAAAAGACTAATGTCGCTGACAGGCTATGCATCCCCAATAGTGAAGAGATCCGTAGTCTGATCTTAGGGGAATGCCACGATACAGAAGGGCACTTTGGATGGCAGAAGACTTTAGCTATCCTGATGATGTCCTATACGTGGCCAGGCATGGAAGCAGACTGCATAAAATATGTGCGCAGTTGCAAAGTGTGTCGGTGTAATAAAGCTACGACTAGAGCCCCTCTAGGTCTTCTTAGACCCTTGCCTATTCCCTCAGGACCCGGAGATTCAGTGTCCATTGACTTCATGGATACTGGGGTCAAAAGCAAACATGGAAGCGAGCATGGTCATAGTACAGATTTAGTAAGTATGCAGTATTTGTTCCCTTGCCTTCAGAGCCCCGTACAGAGTTAGTTATAAGGAAGTTCTTTGATTTCTGGGTAAGCGAGCATGGTATGCCATTGTCCATAGTAAGTGATAGGGACACCCGGTTTACCAGCCAAAACTGGCAAGATCTTATGAAAGTATGCGGGTCTAAGTTGTTGATGTCGTAAGGACGACACCTCGAGACTAACGGTCAGACAGAACAGATGAATAAGTTCTTGCAACAGCTACTCAGAATGTACATTGCACCAGATCAGCTAGATTGGGACGAGTTGCTTCCCAAATAGCAAACGCCTACAACAAGAGCGTTCACTTAAATACTTGTCGGACTCCTAATGAGCTACATAAATCTTTTAAACCTAGGCGACCACTAGAAGGACTAAATCGGGACCAGATCCAGAGACTTCCACCCGGTACTCGAGAGTTCGCGGTTCCTCATGAGCAAGAGATTGTTGAGGTCACAGACAACCTGAGGAAGGCCCAGGACCGCATGATAGAGCAGGCTAACAAGCACCGCCGACCTTCACAGTTTCATGTAGGTGACCTAGTCTGGGTCAAGTCAAAGGAGTTCGCACCAGAGGAAAACATCTCGCAGAAGCTCTCACCTGCATATAGAGGACCGTGGCCTGTCCTAGAAGTCAAAGGAGGAGGGGACGACCCGTCGTATACGATGGAGATCCCAACACACCTCCACACGTACCCAATCTTCCACGCCTCTAAGTCGTTACCTTGCACCACGTCTGACAGGTTCCCTTCCAGAAGTTCGATGATTCCTCCAAACATGGATGGCGCGTATGATATAGAGCGCATTGTGGAAGAGGACGTGTTTAGGACAGGAGGCCGAGGTCGTTCCAAGAAACAGTACAAAGTTAGGTTCGCATACCAGGAACCCGAGGACAACCGGTGGTTTACAAGAACAGAGCTTTTAGAAACCGCTCCTGACATAGTACACGCCTACAAGAGGGAAAGAAAAGGTAAAGGTCTTGCCTTGAGTTAGAGTCTTCTCGGAGGACCTCGAATTTAGGACGGCGGGAGGGAAACGGTTTCACCCGGTTGACCTGGTACTGCAGTCATAGAGATTCGATCCCTAGACCTATGCCCTAACCCTGTACATTGACCCTGTGTGCTGAGTGGGATTCGATCCCTAGACCTACCCTCTACCTGTACATAGACCCCGTGACCTGAGTAGTATACGATCCCCAAACCTGTCTGTAGATTAGCAGCTAGGTCTATTACCAATAGGCCTAGAGAGTCTGTTCTAGAAGTCTCTACCGAGTCTGTCGAAACTTTGTAGAGTTTGTAGGTTCTAGAAGTCCATAGGGTTTTGTAGGGTGGTCCAACTAGCATGTACCCGGGTAAGGGCTGCACGCCGGGAAGGTTCTGGAGCACGCAGAGAGTTCCACACGTTTGGCCCAGAAGGACAAACGTCTAGAAGCTTCCCTGGGCCACACGTTTTGGCCCAGGTCCACAGGTCTGGAGGCTGAGTTCGGGTACCTCCGAAGAAGTATAAATAAACAGGCATCGTCCAGCCATTCATTCATTSGCCTGTGAGCCATGCGGAAGAGCTGCCTTGGTGTCTTGTGCATGGAGGTCTGCAGGTGCCTGGAGACAAAGTGGGCAGTGAAGAAGACAACAGCCATAGCTGGCCAGTGGGGTAGATGTTCGCAGCCATAGCTAGCAGGAGGAAGACGACGGTGGCCATAACCGTCCAGCTGTTGGTGAAGACAAGTGTTCAGAGTGTGTGAGGTTGTGCTGAGTGGGGACATTCAGGGTGGTCCTCGTACGTGCGCGGATGAGACAGTGAAGGAGAGAGTGAGGCTGGTGGTAGAGAAAGTGTTCGGCGGCCATAGCCGCAAGTTCTGCAGTTGTTCAGATTGAGTTTAAGACAAGTTCATTGTTGTTTTTGAGTTGAAAGAGTTCAGTTTTGCCATCGGTTCTCAAGTGTGGATGTTGTGAGCAAGTCCAGAGTTGAGTCTGAATGTATTTCTGGTGCCGATAGTTAGGACACCAACATACAAATTGTCAAAATACCGGACAGTTCACACGTCAGGCAGGCCCTTGGACCCGCCGCTTCCGCATCCGCCACTCCCGATCCCTCCTCAACTTGAACATTGTCCCCATGATCACCACGAACCCGCCCCGACATTGAACACTAGTCTGCCAACCATCGCATCGGCGATGACCTCTATTCCACTGATGGCCCGGTTGGCATCGACAATTTGTCCGCCCCCCCGCCTCCCCGGTGACGCACTTCCCACCGTACGATCCATAGGCATCGCATGACACCGCTCCCACTGGTACATGTTCCTCTACCCTTCTCCTGAATCCATCCTCTGTCACCTTTTTTGATGTTGTTAAGGAACAAGCCCGACATGATCGGCTTGTCAGATTAGGCACCGAACAGCGCCTCCTCAACGCCATCATCTCCATCGCCTACTCATCCTGCTTCCACCTCAAATCTATCTCCGCCACCCTTGGTGCGTCTACAACAAAGTTTTGGGCCCTCCTTGACATTGGAGCTACCTATAACTTTATCACCGATGCCTGTGTCCAAAAAGCCAGTCTCACCTCTACCGGTTACGACTCCCCGATTACCATTCGCCTAGGGGACAAAGATACCGCCGTCATAGTAGACCACACGGTCCCCGAGACCACCATGACGGTCGGAACCCTCTGGAGTCGGGTCTCATTGAATGTCATGCACTTAATGTGCGATATCGTTTTGGGAAGACCTTGGTTGGACCACTACATGCCATACGCATTCCGACCCAACTTCTTCCGCCTCACCAAGCCCCCCGAACTGCCCATCGACATCCCCTATTCCCCCCACCCTACCTCCCAAAACTCCGTCACTCCCTACCAGTTTCTCCACATGGCCCGTCAAAACCCCGACTCCACTTACTATTGCCTTGTCCTTGATCGCGAACGTCCTGAGGACTTGCTCCCTATGGACAAACCCGATCAAGGCCGCCCCTCCGACCCCGCCCTCACCTCCATCCTCGATTAGTTCAAGGACGTTTTTCTCGAGTCCTTGACTGCCGGATTACCCCCGGATTGTGGTGTATCTCATACCATTGATCTAGAACCCGTCCACCCTCCGCCGTGCCGCCCTCCATACCAGCTCTCCGTCCCCAAAGCCAAAGAAATAAAGTGACAACTCAATGAGTTCCATGAAAAAGGATTCACTAAGTCAAGCTCCTCCCCCTTCGGTACAAGTTGCCTTTTCGTGAAGAAAGGCGAAACCTCATAACTAAGGATGTGCACAGACTACCACGCCTTGAATCGGATCACGATCAAGAACAAGTTCCCCCTACCTCGGATCTCCGAGCTTCTTGACCGCCTCCGTGGAGCCAGAAATTTTACCAAGATTGACCTTCGCAGTGGCTTCCACCAGATCCGCACCCGTGAGGAGGACAACCACAAGACCGCATTCCGTTCTCGCTTCGGGCACGAGTCCATCATGATGCCCTTCGGACTCACCAACGCCCCCGCCACATTACAATCCACCATGAATCACATCTTCCGCGACCTCCTCGAAGTTTGTGTCGTCGTCTACCTCGATGATATCCTTGTCTATAGCCCCACCTTCGAGTCTCACCTTCAAGACCTTCGCAAAGTCCTCTCTATCCTCAGAAAGCAAAACTTATATGCCAAGCTCAGCATATGCACCTTTGTTGCCGCAAGCGTAGAGTACCTTGGGGTATCTGCACGGACCCCTCGAAGGTCACCGCCCTCGTTGAGTACCCCATGCCCAAGACCCTACTCCAACTCCGCTCATTTTTTGAGCCTTGCCAACTATTATCGCCCCTTCATCCGTAACTTCTCCAACATCTCAGACCCACTCCACAAAGTCACACGCAAGGACGAGCCCTTCACCTTCAACGACCGCCGCCAACATCCTTTCGACTTACTTAAACAACCATCACCACGACCCCTACCCTCAAGATCGCCGACCCCTCTCAACATTTCTATGTTACCACTGATGCATCCGACTTCGCATTTGGAGCCGTAGTCTCGCAACATTTTCCTCATGACACCTCTGAAACCCTCTCCATCAAAGACTCCCCCACCCACCCCGAGGCTCCACCCGACGAACACCCCATCGCCTTCGCAAGCCAGAAGCTCCTTCCCACAGAGATGAACTACCGCTCCAACGAGAAGGAACTTCTCGTCGTGATTCACACCCTCAAAGTCTGACGCCCGTACCTCGATGGACAATACTTCACCATTCGCACCGACAACACCATAGTCTCCTCCATTTTCACCAAGAAAGACATCACGCCCCGCCAAGCCCGCTGGTTAGACTTTCTTGCCCAATTCACATTTACCATTTGCCACATTCCCGACAAAAGCAACTATGTCGCCAATGCCCTCTCCCGACGCCCCGACCACAAGCCCCCTGAAAAAGTATATACCTCCATGACCCACATTAAGCTCCTCCCATCGCTCCATTACCAATACACACAAGGCTACCTCTCATACCCTGACTTCTCCACCGTCTACAACAAGCTTTGTGACCTCAACCCTGTCCCCAACTACTCCCTCCACAACAATCTTCTCTACATCGACACCAAAGGCACTCGCCAACTTTGCATCCCCGCCGCACGTGGTCCCCGTACCCAGCCCTTGGTCGAGCACCACGACGCTAAGACTGCAGGACATCTCGGGTTCAAAAGAATCTTTGACACCATCTCCCACTACTTCCACTGGCTTTCCCTACTCACCGACATCAAAGCGTACATTCGCTCATGCCCCACATGCCAAGCCGCCAACCCTTCGAACCGGGCCTAACCCGACAAGTTACAGTCATTGCCTATTCCCACTCACCGACGGCAGTCCATCTCTATGGACTTCGTGTGCGGTCTACCCAAGACCGGCGGTGGCCATGACTTTATCTATGTCATCGTCTGTCACCTGACTAAACGCACACACTTCATCCCTTGCACTACTTCACACAACGCCAAAGATGTCGCCACTCTCTTCTTTAATCATGTCACACGCCATTACGGCCTCCCCGAGAACATCATCAATGACTGTGATCCCCACTTCCCCTCACAATTCTGGAAACACCTCCTCAAAGCATATGGAACCACGCTAAAGTATAGCACTGCATTCCACCCCCAAACGAGTGACAAACCGAGAAGATGAACGATACTCTCAAAAGAATCTTGCAGAAGTATATTGTCATCCACACCAACACGACTAGGATCAGTTGCTCACAGCCGCTGAGATCGCCTACAGCAACGTTGTTTGTCCCTCCTCTGGCATGTCCCCATTCTACCTAAACCTTGGCTACCATCTGCGCTTGCCCTCTAACTTTTTGCTTCCTTTGCAACTTAACCCCTCCACCCCCTGCCCTTCTCTCAATGAATGGGTAGCAACAATGAACAAACTCCTCCGAGAAGCCACCGAAGCCCTTGAACGAACACAAGAACAACAAGCCAGCAAGACCAACAAACACAGACGTGATGTACCTTTCAGAGTAGGGGACAAAGTCTGCATTTCCGCCAAATGCTTTGAACCCGAACACGGCTTGTCCAAAAAACTCTCGAAGAAGTGGCTCGGACCCTTCCCCATCATTGAACAAACCTTCCCCGTCAATTACAAGCTCCAACTCACTCCTGATACGAGTCGTGTCCACCCTGTTTCCCATGTAGAATACCTAAAACAGTACCATGAATCCCCACCCCAATTCGCTGACCGCTCATATCCTAGACCTCCACCAATCATGTTACCCACAACCCTAGATTTGTCGTCGAAGCCATCATCGGACGAAGAACTACTAAGGTATCTGACCACCCTGAACCAATCACAAAATCCAAAGTTATGGACAGGATACCCTAACGAAGAATCCACATGGGAAACTCTTGCCAACCTTAAGAACACCATGAAACTTATTCGTGCCTATGATCACGCCCATCCTATATCCTAGCCACCCGCTGTGCCTAAACCCTACCTAAGCCCCGCCTAAACCTTGCCTCAACCCTCCCTCTACCCTGCCTCCCTACGCTACACACATCCGCTGTATCCAGCAAAACCCTTGCCCCTTGACCTCCCTCAGTCTGATCCACTCTTGCCTCCGTCTTGTCCCGTCCTCCCATCTGTCCTCTGCCACATCTCTGTCTCTCTTGCCCAAATCCTACTTATGGCCCCTGCGCGTCACCGGCGATAAAGGATCTAATGGCAAGCGCACGAGGACGATGGCATGCTGCAGCTCAGTATGAGGAGACAAGACAACTGGTTGGCCACCATGTTGTTCCTTTTGGCTGGCACCTTGGACTCGCAGACCTCTGGAGCCGCACCTTTGACATGGACATCAAGATCAATCGACGACCTGCCATCCGGATCAGACTTCATCACCAGATTGTGTACCGCACGCAACCTGCTACTGGGACAATTAAGTTGAAGCCCTCACTGTCACAGAACAGCAGGAGACAGCTTCCTCACCTCCACTTCTTCGACACCCTCCAAGACCTTCCTCAAGACATTTTTTCGCTTTTAACACTTTGTTACAGACCTAAGACGTTGTTTTCCCAGACCCCTCAGACACCCCAACACTTGACCACTGCTACCTGAACATTGCTACCCTCACCCTTGTAGAACCTCAATAGGATTACCCTATTACTTGAGCATTGATTCCCTCATCCCTGTAGAACCTCAATAGGATTACCCTGTTACTTGAGCATTGATTCCCTCATCCCTGTAGAACCTCAATAGGATTACCCTGTTACTTGAGCATTGATCCCCTCATCCCTGTAGAACCTCAATAGGATTACACTACTCCCCCTTTCCTTTTCTGACCAGTGATCGGCCCCGTCCCGTCCTTCACAGTAGTTCATTGGGTTGTTGGCAGCCGGGACGTTGCCTTCCAGAGGGAGGGGACTCAGCCAGGGCTCGATCCCTGGTCCGCAGGTTACCACCCGCCAGGCTGCTATTTTATTCTTTTTGAGTTTCTGATCTCCGGTTCCTGACTGTTGACGACCTCTGCAGTTGGCGCCCGTTCTCAAATTCCTCCCACACTTTCGGATTTCGATACTTGGCACCATCCCGCATTCTGGCGCCCAGACACAGACCTTTGATTCTCAGTTCAGCCCTGAGGCAAATCGCACATCTGCCCTAAGGACTGAACTTGAGTCGGGTACTTAAGACCGGACTCAAGCTGAGTTCGGGCATTCAGTTTTCGGCCTCGATGCTTGTGCTTCAGTGTGACTTGCTGCGACATTGTGTTCGGAATCCAAGATTGCAACCTTGCGACTTTGCCACTGTGTCTGCGTCCGTCGAGTCGTGTCAAGTCTGCGTCAAGTTGAGTGAGCGTGTGTGCATGCTCTCACTCTCCCTTTCTCTCCCAGCCTCGCTGCCCTGCCTCAGCCCCGTCACAAAGCAGGTGCGTACTCAACATCCCCCACTCAGGGCACTTCTTCTTCC
Source organism: Chara braunii (assembly GCA_003427395.1). Classification (NCBI taxonomy): domain Eukaryota; kingdom Viridiplantae; phylum Streptophyta; class Charophyceae; order Charales; family Characeae; genus Chara; species Chara braunii. Next base: position 1,899,997 of record BFEA01000181.1, read on the forward strand.
GCCTGCAACCCCATTGTCAAACTCCAAGTCTCATTTCGCAGGCCTTAATCTTGCCAGCGAGTACCAGCTCCGATACCAACTGCATTGAACCACATTGTTTGTCACCTTGAGTGCACACACGCATTGTGAGGGCACACGAAATCCACACTGGAGACCAGAGATGCAAAGTACAGATTAGCGCAGCTTAGGAATTCCAACGAATTATCATATTAAACAGTTTCTGAGTTCCAGTCACCAAGCGCTCCATAGCGCAGAGTTCAGCAACCCAAGTCCCGCATCCTCTTCCAGGTAGGTGAACTTCTCTCTCCTTGCCTCACTCTCTCTCTGTCTCTCTCTCACTCTCTCTCTCTCTCCTTGCCTCACTCTCTCTCTGTCTCTCTCACTCTCTCGCTCTCTCCCTTCATGCATGTGTCGACTCTCTCTCTCTCTCTCTCTCTTCATAAAGATCTTGACTCTGCATACATCCGCTGCTCAGCCCTACTCCCTACGACTAGCTGTGCGGCTATTGCCGCCTTCCTTCCTCAGCACAGCGCTGCCCAGCCAGGGCTCTAGCGCATGCCACTTGCAGATAGCGCACATGCACCCAGCAGCACTTCCACACTTCTTGCAAATGAGCAATTTTGTTGGAAATGTGGCTGGCCAGTCCATATATTGACTTGGACAAAACCTTCACTCGTCGCAGCCTCTGCTTCTCTTGGCTTGACTTGAACCCAGTACCGGCCGCCCGTGGCCGGTTTGCTTGAGAATATTGAGGCCCGGTACCTCCCTGAGTTTTCCTTGGTGTGCTGATGCTTTTGGGTCTGTGGGACGTGATCTTTGACTCTGGGTCGCGACCCTTGCCTGTGGGATATGACCTTTGACTGTGAGACGTGACTTTTGCGAATGGGATGTGACTTTTGCCTCGTGGATGTGACTGTTGACCAGGTACCTGTCGGACTTTACGTCTGGGGTACCCGACGTAACCTTTCTGAAACTGGCCGGCCTGGACTTTGGCTCAGGGACTTTGACTCTGAGATTCGAATTTAGGGTCTGCACCATGAAATGCCTTTCAACCACACGCACAAAAGACAAAAATTCTGGTGTATCTTTCTACCAAAGATTCCTTCTCACTTTGCACATTTGGTGAGTGATGGAGCCAGGCACACAGTGCAAGTATGCCCCCAGCTGCGAATTGAGGCCAGCTACGTCGCTGTGTATGAACATCACACATGAATAACAAATGCGCGATCTCCTGACGGACAGCCAGCCTGCACAATCTCCTCTCGAGGCCAGCTATGTAGCTGTATATGAACATCGCATGTGGATAATAAACCCAGGAAAGAACTGTGAACCGACCAAGCCCAAAATGAAATCACAATGTACCCTGCCTATGCATCTGACTGCCCCGACGAATCGCACGTCCTGTAAAACAAAACAGGCCACGCGCTCCAAAAGAGTGACTGCCAGCAGCTCCAAAAAGAGAGCTCCTTGCATGGCCTACCCACTATACGGCAGAGGGGGGGAAAAAAAAACAAAAAGAAAAACAAGGCATTCTGCAGCTATCCTCGATCCCACGACCGTGGGTGCCAAAAAAACACCTCAGCACAATTCTAGAGGGCGAACCATGCTCCCATGGGAGGACCGTCTGGGCCTCACCTTCAGTGGGCCTGTGTGAAGTGTCTTCAAAAACTCGGTTTTATCTTTATATATGATAGATAGATAGATAGATAGATAGATAGATAGATAGATAGATAGATTTCTTTATATACTGTAAAATTGCCATAGCTTGTATAGAAGACTGTGTTTGGGATAGCGGCACCTATGCTAGTGGTTGTTGTGAATGAATGGCCTTGCGAACAAGATACATCCTGTGCCACCCCTCTGACGCATTATATAATAGTCTTACTGCAGTTATGTGTGTGTGGTTGTGTGTCTCCCCTACCCCCCCCCCCCGGGCCTGGGTGGATGGGATGTGGTGCAGAATGTCAGTTGCAGCCGCACACATACAGCCATGGAGGGCCAGCTCACTTGTTCAGAGGACCAAAACTTGCATGCCTCAAAAGCATCCCTCCCATCCTCCCTGTTAAGGAAAAGGCAACAACATGGAATAGTGCTGCCCCAAACTCGCCATTTCACACATATAATATGCAGAGCCTCTGTCAAGGCCAGAGAATGTGAAATGGCAAGTTTGGGGCAGCTGTAATGAACCTGCAAATTCGCGGTGGACTGTACAGTAGGCTGAGGGTGAAGCGTGGGCCTCGCCTCGGTCGGGTCCTAGGTTAGGTCAGATTCATAATTTTGTTTGGCTGAGGGCTAACCGAGAGATCTGCCTGTAAGGAAATTCGTGAGGGACATATCTGCAAATCTGGGAAAAATACAGGCCCAGCA
>BFEA01000181.1:1915988-1928045 GCA_003427395.1 Chara braunii
CCCCCTCCCTCCCTCCCTCCACAACCTATCCACACCTGCAAAAGAAAGGAATCGTCACGCTAAACTTTTGGCAAATGAGGAATAACAGCTTTCTTCTTCATTACAGGGCAGGCATATGGGAGGCATGCAAGAAGCTCCTTCTCATCCTCCTGTTCTGCATCCTGTCAAGAAAAATGATGTCGGAACTAAAAGGAAACATGAACTGAACATTGTTCAGGCATTCATCGTTCACCCAACACACGCCAGCAGATTATCCAAGAAAATGGACAGACTCTGCAAAAACAATGATGAAGCATCATGTAGGAGCGAAGAGGAAATGTAAATTGAACATCATTTCCCCCGGACATAATGCCATCGTTTCCCCGGGTGTTTAAATGAGAACGGACTGTCCATAAGTGCCCACTCAGGCCAATCAACCAAGCAGACCTTAACAATTCACACAACACACACCAATGGATGATTCAGCAAGATGGGGCTGCCTCTGGGAGGTAGTGCTGACTCATCAATTGGCATGCTGGCTCATTCATAGACTGATCATGTGGAGACCAGAAGATCACCTCGAATATGACAGCATTCAAAAATGAGAAGAATGAGGCTGTAGAATGTTATGTCCAATAGTTACATAGGAAACTAATTCAAAAATCGAAGAGAACACAAAGTACAGAGTGCGCAAGATGGGAACTGCAGAGAAGTGAACAGAGTTCACGGAAACTATTTCAAGAATCAAAGAGAACACAAACTACAGACAATTCACAAGAGGGGAATTTTAGAGAAGAGAACAAAGTTCAATACTCTGCAAATATGCTAGAGACCAGGATCACCTGGCAAGTAGCACCTGAAAGACGTCAGGACCCTGCTACACTTGCTGCTCATCAGATTCAAGCGCTATACGCTGAAAGGGTACTTGAGAGTTGGGCTTCAAGCAACAAGCAGGCAAACCATGCCCAGCTTGACGCGCAGGGAGAAACATGTAGCAGAACACAGGAATTACAACAACCGGTGTAAGGAAGGAGGGCAGTCTCAATCACTTCAAAGACCAAGAAAAGGGCGTTCATCACTCATATTACTGAAGAACAACGCCACTAGATGGGAGGTATCAGGCTGATTAAGCTCCAAAAGCAACCCGTCGATCCTATTTGGCAGGCAGGGCGAATTGAACTAACCTTTGTCTGAGGAAGTGACTGCAGATAGCGAGCAATGAAGTTTGCGATGCCATCCACGACATCGTCAGCCTCAATGAGGACATAATTCTCGCCACCAAGACCATCCTGCTCTTCCGTCGGCTCCCCTCCATGCATATCGTTCTCCGTCACCCATGTCCACCAGCTTGGGTTTGCTACATCTACATTCACAAGAATTCCATCTGCTCATAATCCCATGGATGATGTCACCAGAAAAACATCCCGCTGCACTCAGCATCGGTTTGAAGGACTATTAAACACAACAATCGGAATCTATCTACAGTCCCGTCAAACTCTTCTCACTGAATGCCCTATGACACCTGTGCACAGCCTACTACATGCTCTGTGCCCCCACTGGATCAGATGAACCTCCACCTTCAAAAGGCGTCGATGCAGAAGGGAAGGTCGTGATGAGGCACAGCATAGCACCTAGGGGCCGCATCTTTTCCATCATTCTACTTTTTCTCGACGTAAGATTGTACACAGGGGTGCACATGATACCGTCCATGCCAAGGTTGGCGATTGCATTCCTTTCACATTCATAAATATCTTCAGCTGGGGCAGCATGTATTCGTACCCGGCACATATTCAGAACACTACAGAGAAGGATACCATGTTCAGTTTACCAGCCGAAGTTCCTGTTATTGAGGTGGAATGCCCAAAGCCAGCAACATACAACTTTCCGTCCACCATTCTTGTTCTGGTCAAGCACATGCACCACAGGTCCATCGGCATCCATGCGGCCACAAGCCATTTACATCGATTCCAAGTCAGTGCATGAATTCGCATCCGGATACATATTCAGAATACCAAAGAGAAGGATAACATGTCCCGTTCAGTTTATTAGGCTAAGTTCCTGTTATTGAGGTGGAATGCCCAAAGCCAGCAGCATATAGACACTGATATGATTTTACAATGATTCCAGTCAGTGCATAAAATCTTGTCTGGTCAAGAATGAGCACCACAGGTGGATCGGCATCCATTCCGCCACATGCCGAAAAGTAGACACTGATCGTGACTGATGTGATTTACAATGATTTCAGTACACCATTCTTGTTCTGGTCAAGAATGAGCCCAACGCTAAAAGACTGATAACATGTCCCTTCCACCATTCTTGTTCTGGTCAAGGATGAGCACCACAGGTGCATCGGCATCCATTCGGCCGCATGCCAAAAAATAGACACTGATGTGATTTAGAATGATTCCAGTCAGTGCATGAAATTGTCTTCAGCAGCGCTACCTGGTTACAAGACCAGCATTTACTTCGCTGCAGTTTCACAGACCTCTGTGGCAGCTGTGGCATCCAAAGACAACAGTTACAGCTCAGGCGTTATGAGTAGCACCAATCTTCTCTGTGAATGGCTTCCTCCATCTACGGACAGCTTCCAGATCTTTGAATGCGTTAGGGAACTCAGCAGGTTCACGACTCTCATTAGCCCTGCTATTGCCTATCGCCATCCGTGATGAGCAGAACAGTACTTGAAAGCGAATTGCACAGAGCAGTACGATACTGCAACAAAAAGGTATGGTTGCGCACAGCCGTGTGAATCACATGTCAGGGCTCATTGGCGAGTTGTGCCATGACTGTAAATAAGCTTACTCCATAATGGAACAGGCACAACGAACTGAGTTATCAAGCAGCAAGGCTGCAATCAAGATTTCCATCACTGTGCCTTGCAAGAGCCATATATAGACAAAAGAACATTCTATTCAAAACTAAGATCTCTGCTTCTCGGTTCATTGTGCTGGTTTCCTACACTTCATTGCATATATAACTCTTTTGGAGTTGGTTTGCAGAGGAAGTGTTTGCAAAATACTTTAGCCGGTTGTTTGTCCCCTGATTGCCTCTACTTCACTGGCTTCTTGCCCTTCGTCAAAAGCAGCATAGTCGTACAGCCAAAAGTCCGCTCATTAGGAAGCAAGGGAAGAAGATGACAGACGGCAGCAAGGATGGCCTAGAGTACAAGGATGGCAGCAAGGCACTGTACACAGGCTTCAGAAAGAAAGCCAGCAGCAGACATGAGTCGAACAACAAGAAGGAGATTATGCGAACCACGGAAAAGAAGAAGAGAAAACGAAATCGACACACAAACACCTTTAGCAGTTATGCTCGTCTCCGCGGGAGAATCTGTTGGTATTTCAGGAGGCCGGGCCAACGTTTCCAAGAACTCTGGGGACTCCACCTTCTCCTGCAATCGCCGGTATACCTGGAAAAGTCAGAAGGGGAAGGCACAAATTAGATTGAAAAGGGCACTCCACACTCAGGGCCATGTTAATCTTCTCAATACCATTCCAATGTTAGCAGATGTCCCAAAGGGCATGGGGCAAAAGATCCAAAATTATTATTCAAAGAAAATGATACTAACAATAATTCCAAGCAGCTTTTGGTTGAGACGATAACCCAATAACGTTTTTTTTCAAAAACATATCGGCTTCTATTATACATGCAAGAAACTGGGTCCAGCATCCCTTACATAAAAACCCACTCAACGCTTACTTCCATCATGGCTGGAGGACCCTGAGGCAGTGGACCTTGATCGCTTCCTTTCCAGGAAGGATTTACCACTGCCCTGCCCCTGCAACCGTGAACATTCTTCGAGCTCCTCTCATCCTCCAGACTGCCTGAAATTTCTGTACTTCTAGGCTACCTTGAGCCCCCCTCTCCTGATTGAGTCACTAGATCGATTACTCCCTTGGTAGGAAGGATTAACCAACACTCTAACAGAAAACAAATTAGACGCTTTTATCCTAGACCTGTTCTCATACTGTGACTGCCTCGTCGTCTAGTTCATACTTCCAAACTACCTTGTATGCCTGCTTCCTATGAGAATGTCTTCACACTCTGTCGGGCACCCCCGACTTGTGTGATTAATATTTCTCTAGCTTTAGCCTACGACCATTGCTTCTTTCCGAGTATATTAGATTGCTTGAGAGATCGATCATCAAAAGCTCCGTAAAAACAAAGGAGAATTCATAATTGCAAGGAATATGAGGGATGCAAGGAAAATGAGCAGCAGCGAGATGACAATTTCAGATTACACCATCACATTGAAAACCAGATAGTCACACCGTGTCCAGAGAGCAGCATTGCACCAATAATACACCAATGGAGGTTCGTAGTACTGAAAACCAATGTCAAGGAGAGCTTTCTCTCTCTCCACACCAACACAAGAGTCCAGTCCCTTCACACTCCTACTTGGCGCTCAGCGCCCAGCCTACTCCTACACAGCTACGATCAGCCTTCTAATTGACAATGCAACTGTTGACATCAGCGGCAACCTGAAGTACTTGAAGATGTCGCCCAAATGCAGACCATCGCCAATACAAGGTATGTGCCCTCACATCATCATCATCCTTCACCCTTCACTAACTTTACACCCACGTCTTCCTCCCTTACACCCGAAGACCACTTATGCGCCTCACTGTAGTCCAAGCCCACCAGCTATGGTGGATGGGCTATGACGCTGCCCTCAGCAGCGCCCCACTTCCCTGCACGACCGCACGTGCTGCACCTCGCCTCTCAGCGCCAGCAGCAGCCCACGGGCCTTTGCTCCAGCAGCACTGCCGCTAGCATGCGAGTGCCTGAATGCCGCTGACCGGGTAGAGCTCTTTCCTATATGGAAAGAGCTGGCCTGCTCGCGCAGCCTGGCTGGGCTAGGCCTGGGCCCAGAAGCTTCTGGTAGGCCCCAGGATGCTGCGCTTGTGTGCAGCTACTGGGCCTCTTGCGGTCGGGCCTCCCAACTGTCAATGTATGATGCTGCGATTCTCGCCCAGGGCCTGCATTCCTTGGAAAGGCCCAGAAGGCCGTAGAAATGTCTTTGTTGCTCGGCCTGTGTTTTCCTCAACCAACTGGCGCATCGCAACTGCCTGGACCGCAAATATGAATTTGACAGTCAAGGGCCTCTTGTGATATCCTAGGCCCGCCTTCACTTAGGGCTGGCACTCTTGCAACAGAGGCCCTTCAGGCCTGCCGAGGACCCAGATCCTCACATTCCCTCCTCCTTTACTTCGTTAGTCCTCTGAGAAGTCTGTTACTCTGCAGGCATCTCCCCTTTGAGTTCCTTTTCGTAGCCTGCAATCACTTGAGGTGCTGTTCTCATGAGTTCCTCTCGTGTGAACCAGCGATCTTCTTTGGGATCCAGATGATTTCTGAATCTCACACGATAATGCATTCTTGGTTTAGGAGGCCGGCCTCTGCCTGATGGTCGAGGTACTGGCATCATTTGATGCTCCACGATCTGGTCAATGTCCACTTCGCCATCCATGGTTGGGGGCAGCATTGATCTTCTTGAGGGAAACTGATCAGTGACAGCGAAAGGTGCCAAATGGAGGCATGGAACACAGGGTAAGTACGTAAGTGCGCAGGAATGCGAATCACGTATGAAGGCCCATCCGGTTGACCCCCTACAATGTCTAAGATCTCCCAGGGCCCAAAGTACTGTGGCATTGGTTTCATGAAATGCCTAACTCCTGACGTAGTTCAGATGACTTAACCCAGACTCTATCACCTACCTGAAAGTTAGAGGGCCGTCTGTGCTTATTCTCAGATGCAATCATTGCATCCTGAGATTTCCTGATATGTTCAACGGCCTGCTGCAGCATCTGAGTTCTCTTTCTGGTAGCAGAAAGTCAAGTGCAGTTCTGGGTTTCCAACCAAGGTGCAGTTGGTTGGGAGTCGTTCCTGTAGTACTGTGCACAGCGTTGTTATACAAGCTGGCGACGAGGGGTAGTTTCTCGTCCCAGTCGTCTTGACTTGGCTTGATATAATGTCTAAGCAGGTGCTGTACTACTCGATTCATCTGTTCTGCTTGGCCATTTGACTCAGGGTGATTCCCTGATGTCATTTGGAGCTTTGTACCCATCTTTTCAGCAGTTGATTGCCACAGTTCACTGGTGAATCTCACATCTCTGTCACTAACAATAGATGTAGGCAAACCGAAGTCACGTACCCAGTTATCCATAAAGAGTTTGATGACGTAGTCAGTCTTAGCATCTTCTGGCATAGCGATTAGTCTGGCATACTTAGAAAAGCGATGCACTATAACAAAGATGAACCATTGTGAATTCTAAAAGGGCCTCTACCCGATTCAGACCCTGAAAGACGAACGCAGCATTATGGGGTCACTCGTGAAAAGCAGACACTCGTGAAAAGCAGATCAAAGGACATGTTCTCTGGGACAAAAGTCAAATCCTAACTGAAGTAAACAGTCATGTCAAAGGTCACAGTTGTGCCCCTGGACAAACAGTTGCAGTATTCAATTGTGGGAGTCACATCTGTTCATCCAGGGGGTGTGCAAGTCATGTTTGTTCATACAGGAGATGTGTCTGTTCGTGCAGTAAGTGTGTCTGTCGAACAGTAAGTGTGTCTGTTCATATAGAAGTCAAAGAGATAAGGTCCCAGGCCAGATTCAAGTCAAAGGGAAAGTCTAGATACAAATTGGAAGTCCGAAATTCAGGCTTGAAGGCCGCAGCAGCAGCAGACCTTGACGATAAGGAACTGGGACACACTCCACAGAGGCCTGGGACTGGGGAAGGACCCAATAAAGACTGAATTCCAGCCTCGCAAAAAGAGGCCAGCACTATAAAAAACGAGGCAGCCTCCCCACAAGGCAGATTGCAATCAGACTCCCTTTCATTCACACTTTACATTCATGCAAACAGTAGCGCAGCAAACTGGCAACATGCGCCCACTCAATACTCAGAGATATGGTAACCCAGATACGAGTTCACTTTCAACGGCTATGGCGACTCAGCGCCCAAACAAGTCTCTGTTCGCATACACTGGATCACCCTCGATAGCCCACACGCGACTCTCTGAAGACTCACACATACACACACTGAACACTAACTACAGCTATGGCGGCTATGGCCGCTGCTACCCTATCGCTATGGCTAACTCCTCCTCTTTCGCCCACTTCTTCCTCGGGCTCACTGCATACCTCCTTACACAAGTCGCTTGTGGCAGCGCTTCCGCATGGCTCTAGTACTTGCTGGACTGGACTGGGACTGACTGGACTGCACCGCTGATTGCTTGGGGACTCACTGCTAACCTACCGAGATCGCACTGCGATCGTACTGCAGTTAGTCCACCACTTGGCTCACCACTTGACCACTTGCCCACTCGCCGACCTTCTAAAAGGCTACAGCTGAGACTTCTAGACTTCACTAAGACTTCTACTCGACAGATCTACAGATCGAACCCCTGCTACCTACAGACCTTACGGCGACCTACCAACTGTTACAAATACACAGGTCACAGGTTCAACTCCAGGGGTCTACACAGGTACTGTACACGGTAGGGTGAGGACTAGGGATCGAGCCCTGGGATCTGCATCTGCTACTGCAAAAGGTGAAAACCACTTCACTCCCGCCGTACTAAATTCGAGGTCCTCGGAGAAGATTTTAGTCTAAGGCCGGACCTTTAGCCTTTTTATCACGCTCATAGGCTCTAACTATGTCGGGAGTTGTTTCTAGAAGTTTTGTTCTAATAAACCAGCGGTCGTCTTCCGGTTCCTGATAAGCAAACCGGACCTTATACTGTTTCTGTGGACGACCTCTACCTCCTGTTCGGAATACATCGGAATACATCTTCATCTACAATACTGTCAATGTCATATCTTCCATCCATATCCGGAGGGATCATGGATCGTCTGGAAGGAAACTGTTGACTTAAACTGTTGACTTGTGACACACGGCAACAGTTTTGAGGCATGGAATACAGGATAGGTGTGGAGGTGTGCTGGAATTTCTATTGTGTAGGACGGTCCATCCTCTCCGCCCTTGACTTCTAGAACTGTCCACGGTCCTCTGTATGCAGGCAGTAACTTCTGTGAGATGTTTTCCTCAGGGGCAAACTCTTTGGACTTGACCCAGACTAAGTCGCCTTCTTGGAACTGAGACGGGCGACGGTGCTTGTTTGCCTGTTCTATCTTTCTGTGTTGGGCCTTCCTGAGGTTCTCAACAACTGTAGCTAGCTCTCTCTCGTGCTGTATCGCAAACTCCCTGGTTCCGGGCGGTAGCCTGTGAATCTGATCCCGGGTAAGTCCCTCAAACAGTCTGCGGGGTCTGAAGGACTTGTGCAACTCGTTGGGAGTGCGACCGGTAGACAAATGCATGTTGTTATTGTAAACGCTGGCTACCTTGGGCAACATCTCGTCCCAATTGACTTGATCAGGTCTAATTTACATGCGCAGAACTTGCTGCAGGATCTTGTTCATCTATTTTGTCTGACCGTTAGTCTCTGGRTGACGGCCAGATGACATTAACAACTTTGACCCATAGACTTTCATCAGTTCCTGCCAGTTCTGGCTGGTGAAGCGGTTGTCTCTATCACTAACAACGGACAAAGGAACCCCGTGATCACTAATCCAATGGTCAAAAAACTTCTGAATGACTAATTTGGTACGTGCCTCTGCAGGCAAAGGAACAAAAACTGCATATTTACTGAACCTATCAATTGTGACCATCACTTGGCTCTTGCCATGCCTACTCTTGACACCGGCATCCATAAAGTCAATGCGGACTGTGTCTCCAGGCTGGTCTGGGATAGGCAAGGGTCTGAGAAGACCTAGAGGGACACTCGTAGTGGTCTTGTTCCTCTGGCAAACTTTGCAACTGCGAACATACTCTATGCAGTCAGCTTTCATTCCTGGCCAGGTACACGCACGCATGAGATTGGCTAAAGTCTTTTGCCAACATTCCCCTAGGATCAAACTACGGATCTCCTCACTATTGGGGATGCACAGACGGTCTACTACATCAGTCTCCTCACTATTGGGGATGCAAGTACAATGTAGTTCGGTAGTGTGGCTCAGTCTCTGGGGTCTCCTTAACTCTCTTAAGGAGGTCACTATAGATAGGGTCCTGCGCATATGCCTGTCTAACTTTCTCTTGCAGGTCCTTCCCTATATCCAGGTAGTGAACTATAGCTCCAAGGTAGTGTGATCTCCTACTCAAAGCATCCGCAACTACATTGTACTTGCCTTTGACCGGTTTGAGCTCAAAGTCATACTGGTCTATCTCAACGGCCCACCTAGTCAACTTAGGTGTCATTTTGGCCTGGGTCTTTAACCATCTAAGCGTTTAGAGTTCTCTAGATCTCCAATGTTCTAAAGCCTGTCTGAGAGCTTAGAGTTCTCTAACGTACGTCGAGGTAGCAACCTTCTCTGAGGGCATCCTCGCTGACATGAACTTTTCGGGTCTATAGCCATTGTCGTCGTCTTGCTGCAACACGGCGCCTATACCAGACTGACTTGCGTCCGTGGTGACGACAAATGGCAAGGACGGATCTGCTACCTTGAGGACAGGATACTCTATTAACGCGCGCTTCAGTTTCTTTAGCGCAGACGTACAATCTTTATCCCACTGCCAGATTGCCTCTTTCTTTAGCAACCTGCGCAAGGGAGCGGCGACAGTGGAGAAGTTCCTCACGAACTTCCTGTAATAATTAGCTAGGCCTAAGAACGACCGCAGCTTTGTCAGTGTGCGGGGCGTCGGCCAGTCTCTAATTGCCGCTATCTTGCTGTCCTCTGGCTTAATGCCATCTCCGTCTAACACGTGGCCCAAGTACAGGACTTGCGTCTTGACCCACTCGCACTTTTGTGGGTTGATCTTGAAGTTAGCCTCTCTCAGCTTCTCCAAGACCTCCCTCAAATGACCCTGATGTTCCTGGAGGGTCCTACTGAACACTAAAATATCATCTAAATACACTACAACGGATCTATCCAACCAAGGTCTAAACAGGTCATTCATACAACACTGAAAGGTAGTTGGCGCGTTGGTAGTCCAAAAGGGCATCACTATGAACTCATAATGCCCATATCTAGTCCGGAACGCAATCTTGTACTGGTCATTAGGGTGGACCTCTATCTGATAACCGGACTTCAGATCTATCTTAGAGAAATACTTACAAACCTGCAGTCGATCTAGAAGATCGTCTATCCTGGGCAGTGGTTCAGCATTCTTAACTGTAATCGCATTCAAACCCCTATAATCTATACACATACGCAACTCTCCTTCCTTCTTGGGGACAAACAGGACAGGTGCTCCAAAAGGAGACGAATTGGGCCTGATCCAACCTTTCTCAAGGAGCTTGTCTAATTGCTTACGCATCTCCTCTAACTCTCTAGGGGACATTCTGTAGACTGCTCCCTTAGGAGTTATGCTGCCAGGCTCTATTTCTATCCTGTGCTGGATGGGTCGCGGCACTACTCCTGTCGGCGACTCAGTTAGGTGTTTAAACTCCTCCAGCAGCTTAGCGATGGCTGAATCTATGGAATGTACCTCTTCCTTAGGCTCAGTGACAGATCTAACATAAACTACAAAGACCGCACGACCGCGGGAGCACTGAGACATCAATGTGCCAGAGTGTTATCTACACCTGACACATGAAACAATGTGCCTGAGGCTACAGCTGAGACTTCTAGACTTCACTAAGACTTCTACTCGACAGATCTACAGATCAAACCCCTGCTACCTACAGACGCTACGGCGACCTACCAACTGTTACACATACACAGGTCATGGGTTCAACTCCAAGGGTCTACACAGGTACTGTACACGGTAGGGTGAGGAGTAGGGATCGAGCCCTGGGATCTGCATCTGCTACTGCAAAAGGTGAAATTCGTTTCAAGATTCTCCATTGGCATTGATGCGTGGAAGTGTTGTGGCACTGTGCTAGAGTGCAGGGAGAGAGCGCTGGCTTGAGAGTTGCGCCATAAGGAAGAAGTGTTGGGCACTGGCTGCAGAAGAGACCATAGATGCGCCAGCTTATATTAGTAGTAGTAGAAGGGTAAGTAGGATCATTGAGTAGCATTCATAGTAGATTCTCGTAAGTAGGGAGTGTGCATGCATGATGTCACTAGAGAATCAAAACAGAGATCTTGAGAGAGAAGAGGGAGGGAGGACAGGTTCCTAAGTTGGATATGGTGGAGAGTTACCTGCTGCCGCAATACCTGTGATCTGGGCATATGTTGGTTGAGCCAGGCCCTTTGTTGACGAATGTTTGAAGGGGACTTGTGACCTGTTGGCGCTGGACTCTTGAACTCAAGATACTCTTTGTATAATGTGACTTTGATAATATGAGCTGCACTATCTGGTTCTCATTCCATCTCGTCTTGGCTTTGTGTGATACTACTTCATCTGTGTGATGACATTTATGCATGCATTGTGAACACTCCAGCAAGCTGTGAACAGTCAGGTTCCTTGCAATTCGTCGGAAGTTACTTTATCTTTCGCACCAAATCTACGAATGATCTCAGACATAACTGGATCTTGCCGATAAGATTCCACCAATGATCGAGTGAGTTCGTTAGACAAGCCAAACTCGATTACTAAGGCCCCCAGATAATCTGCCCTACGGGATAACGCGTCAGCCACCTTGTTGTACTCTCCTTTGATTGGATCAAGCTGATAGTCATACATGTCTATTACTTGAATCCATCTCTTAAGTCATTGTTTATTACCGGTTGTGTCTTGATCCAGCGCAAGGTCTCATGGTCAGATCTTACATAAAATAATATGTCAAGGAGATAGTGTCTCCAGTGAACCGGCGCTCTATACAAGGCATAGAGCTCAAGCACGTAAGTGGACCTGGCTAGTTTATGAGATGGCATCTTTTTACTCCTATACTCGATAGGTCTCAACTTTTTCCCCTCCTTTTGTGCAAGGACCGCGCCTATGCCATATTGGCTGGCGTCTGTGGTCACGACAAAGGGCTGATCAGGATCCGGGAGCTTGAGGACTTCATAGTGTGTTAGAGCATACTTCAATTTCTTGAAGGCTGCCTCACACTCTTCTGTCCATTCCCAAGGGGTGTCAAGTCGAGTTACATCTGTTAATGGGGAAGCTATAGTACTATAGTTCTTCACAAACGGAC
>BFEA01000181.1:1928152-1940533 GCA_003427395.1 Chara braunii
ATCTGTTAATGGGGAAGCTATAGTACTATAGTTCTTCACAAACGGACTATAATAGCCCGTCATCCCCCAAAACGATCTGACCTCAGTAACAGTCTGAGGTCTGGGCGAGTCACAAATGTTGGCCACCTTTGCATCATCTGGCCTCAACCATTTGCTGAAATTTCATGACCCAAGTTAACCTTGAACTGGTGCTGTCTTAAGAGACCTAGCAGTGTTTTCAAGTGCTCAGCGTGCTCCTCTACAGTCTTACTAAAGATGAGGATATCGTTGATGTACACGACGATAAACTTATCTAAGTAATCATGAAAGATCCTGTTGATTGCGTGCTGGAATGTCCCAAGCGCATTGCATAAGCCGAAGGGCATTACCACAAACTCGTACAAACCATACCTGGTCTGAAATGCGGTTTTGTGTTGGTCCTAAGGTCTACTGGGAATTTAATGGTATCAGGACTTTAGATCTATCTTAGTAAAGTACCGGCATCCCTGCACTCTATCCAATAGGTCGTCGATGCGGGGTAGGGGCTTCTGCATTTTTAACATTTATGGCATTGAGGCCCCTATAATCAATGCACATCCTCAGGGTACCTCCCTTCTTCGGTACGAATAAGATTGCAGCGTTGTAAGGGGAGGTACTAGGCCAAATCCATCCCTTCCCTGTGAGCTCCTTGAGCTGGAGGCGGAGCTCATCCAACTCCGCAGGAGACATTCTACAGATTCCTCCTCTAGGCACCTTACTACCTGGGACAACCTCTATTGCATGGACAATCTCCCTTTCTACCACGCCTGTGGGCTCCGAAAAAAGGTCAGAATATTGAGCGACGACTGATTCTATCTATGGGGGTGTTTTAACGGTCTCCCTTTTCTCAGAGATAAAAACTAGATACATGCCCTCACGATTCTGCTTATTGTAGTTATAGAAAGATGATGCACACATGCACCCATAGTTTTCTATCACACTGCTAGCTTTAAAACCATTGGGCAATTTGGGAATCAACACCTTTCTATCCCAGTCAAACTGCGGTTGCGTGACCTCGAGGTAGTACATACCTAGGACCATGTCAAAGAGCAATTCGTCGCTAACCAGGAAGGAGATTTTATGGCTCACTTCCCCTCCTCCATTGGAGAAGGTACAGACTACGTCCTTGACATAGTCTTTTACCAACATTTGGTGCTCGTTGAAAAGCGTAGAAGCTACAATTCTGCTAAGCCGTTGCACTTGGTCCCCTAAGCGCAGTCTATCCACACAAGCACAACTGATGAAGTTCCATGTAGAGCCCATGTTTGCGAAGGCGCCAACTTTGCGGCCACCTACATCAACCTCTACCACGAAATGTTCACCCTTTGGACCTCTACTGATCATCGCCCAAGAGTCTCTGGGGTCCTTCCCTGACCACTCGGTCTCTAACTCTTCTAGGGCCTCAGACACATCTCTCGAACAGAGCATCGGTGGGTCTGAATGTGTCTGTGGGGCGATAAGAAACGTTGGTCACTAGCCTTGGCCAACGCCTGACGTGGCGAAGGCAACGTTGCCACTTCAGCGCGAGTAAGAGCAACTAAACCTCCTATTGGCCTGATGTGTTTACCTGCAAAATGCTCGCAGAAGCTCCACCAGGGTTCGAAAATAGTCCCACCACCGTTGGAGAGGCTACCCTCGTTACGACTTTCTTGCCTCGGCACGTTCGGGATGTGTGGCCATAGTTGCCACAGTTCATGCATGTGCCCCTAGCAACTCCGTCCCTCCACACCTCATACTCTACACCAAGTTTCACCCAAGCGGGCGTACCTTGGTCGCCCTGACCCGTAGACCGGCCTACCTTCTTCTTCCCGGTCCCCCTAGCCTTTTCTTTGATGGGTGCCACGACTCCCCCATCCGAAGTCTCACTAGCCCCATCGTGCTCTGTCTCCTCCCCAAGGTCTGGGAAGTCGTCAATTTTTGTCGCCTGACCATCGTGGTGCACGAACATTAGTTGACCTTTCTTCTTCCAGTCCTAGGGTAGTCTCTTCTTCCTACCATCGCCCTGACTCTGATGCGCAGATCCCAACTTTGCCTCTATGTCTGAGGCCGTCTTGCTGAATGAAGCGAAGTTGTGCTGATCGACATAGGCCTCGTCTACCAGCTTTGTCCTAACCTCTGAAGGTAGAAATCTAAGGTAATCCGTAAGGAGTACCTGCTGGTCATAGCGCACACCAAGTACCACGAGCAGACGTTCTACGGTATCCGTGAGCTCTCTAACATTTTTGTACCTTCCGACACAAAGACTGTTGATCGCGTTCGTGGCCTTTTGAGCCCCTTGCGGGTCATGCCACCTATTATACACTGACCGTACAAACCCTTCCAATGTCTGAGCCTTGGCCCAGGCATCGAAGTTATGAGCATAGTCCTGTTGCTGCACTCAGCCATTCAACAAGCGGGCTGCTCACCCCTCTAGAAATGAGGCAGCCGCTACAACTTCTTGCTCTGGCCTGGTAAGTTTGTGCCTCACATAGGTAGGCACCGTCCTTACCAGGTGTCCAAGTCCTCATCCTTCTTCCTGTCGTCGGATAAGGGCTTAGAACTCAACAAGGGTATTTTGGGCATCCACTGCATAGGCTGCATTGGCCCAGGGGATTGCTGCAGTGGCTGCATAACCACCAAAACAGGTTGTTGCACACTAACTTGTAGGCTGCATTGGCCCAGGGGATTGCTGCAGTGGCTGCATAACCACCAAAACAGGTTGTTGCACACTAACCTGGGCCCGGCTAGACAGTGGGACTGTAGTAACCACTGTTGTCGATGGTACGGCTGAGACTCTATAAACCGGACCACTAGTTGATACATAACCACTTGGAGGGGGCATGCCAAACATAGGTGAGAATGAAGACCCTACCGGCAGCAGCGTCATTTGATGGACCCACACCCGGAGGGGGAGCTACAGCAAACAGAGGTTGCCTCATCATTGGATGAGGAGCCTGTAATGCAGCCAGAATTAGTTTATGGCCTGCCACTAGTTCAGCCAACACCTCCTGCTGAACAACCTGCGTCTCCGCCACACACATGAGCGAGTTACGCAGTGCTCGCATCGCCAGGTCAAGTGTTGACTCATCTAATGCTTCCAATCTGCTTAGTTCCTGCAATCTACTACCAAGTCTAGCTTTCCTCATTATAGCTCTTCTTCTCCTCTGTGCTGCTTCATCCAATTGCCGCTGCAACTCATCCTCAAGTTCTTCTGCTTGGAGGATCTCATAATCCTCTAGCGTGAGTTTAGTCTGTCGGTTGACTTGCAAGCCAGCACTCGGACTTATGGACCCCTGAGAACCACTTTGACTAACTCCTGACGAAGTAGCTTGTGAAGAAGCCTGCGACATGGTAGAGGAAGTAGCCATGGTTGTACCGATACTAGATATAGCTCTACACTTGGCGCTATCCTCAGCCACCCTCACTCTTCTTGCCGCTGCTCTCTCTCTAGCCTCTCTCCGCAATCTCCTTTCGTCTCCTGGACCTAACTCTAGGAAAGTCAATGGTCGATTGCGAGCAGTTCCACGAGTAGTCCTACGGTCGTCCACTAACAACTCCTCCTCACTAGTGCTTGCATCACTCATGAGCTATACAGTGTGTGTGATCTAAACTAGAATCCACACTGAATCCTACCTTAGCCTGACACACAACCAATTATAAATCACAACTAAGTTCGGTCGGCGTGAACAGAAACAGTTAGGTGATGTAATAACAATTAATGTCAAATGCTACAGGAAATATCACATCTATTTTTAGATTACTCTAGAACAGATTGCAATGCAACAAAGAACTAATCTGTCTGCAACTGTCTGTCAGTTGTTAGCCAAGTCTGTAACACTAAATAATCAAAAATAAAAATAATATTTCCTGTTGGAGATGTATACTAGATGGCAGATTGTCTAGTGGACAAGAGATGTATACTGGATGGCAGATTGTCTAATGATTGCCACTGTGAACAGTTAGCGGAATCCCCCCCCCCCCCTGTATCCTTCTTGAGTTGTCACTTTGTGTCAACGCCGTGAGCATCTGGTTGAGCAGCGTGTCTGAAGGTGTGCAATCCGGCCCACCCCTGTGCCCCAAGTCAACACCGAACCTGCCAGCCCCTGCATATTATTTACCCTCGCATGCAACGAGCCTTACACCCGGTTTGATCTGGCTGATCAAGAGGCATTTAAGGAGATCCCCCGTAACTCCTCAATAATTATTTAACGTCGAAGACAGGACGACGATAACAGCCAGAATCAACACCGAGTGCCCGCCAAAAATATTTAGAGACGGTCTGGTAAGTGTTTTTTCAAGGGCTGGCATGCCCTGCATGACCTCTATTGTGCAGCAGCAGAACCAAGTACTTGCGGCAAAGCATGTGTGTACTAGTCCCAGCGGGTTGGCATGGTGACCGTGACCCGAGTGCTTCGTCCAGGGCCCTTCAGAGGCTACGCCCGTCTCCCACCAGCTTGCCACCCAGGAAGAATGTCGACTCTCAAGGTTGAGCGCTCGCAACACCTCACATTGAGAGGACTCTTAAGACAAGACTCACTTCCTCACGGTAAGAAGTAATGAAGAGGGTAGATAAGGAAGAGAGCAACGTACCTTATAATGCTGCCCCCAACCACAGATTTCTCACCGGCAACCTGATGTTCATTTATGATGACCGGTCTTTGCCTCGGCACAACCAACTGCAGAATGCAGTTCCACCTCGGCTTAATATGCCACATCAGCGAGCTCTCATCATCCAGCATACACCCCGTATGTCACTACATACCTTCCTGGCGCGCCCACACAATCCTGGGCCGCCTTACATTCAATGCCCAAGCCCTATCACCGCCCCACACCTCATGTGAAGCGCGGAACAGCTATTGCGAAGAACCAATGAAGCGCAATATGAACCATGCTCTGATACCAAATTGCAAGGAAAATGAGCAACAGCGAGATGACAATTTCAGATTACACCATCACATTGAAAACCAGATAGTCACACCGTGTCCAGAGAGCAGCATTGCACCAATAATACACTAATGGAGGTCCGTAGTACTGAAAACCAATGTCAAGGAGAGCTTTCTCTCTCTCCACACCAACACAAGAGTCCAGTCCCTTCACACTCCTACTTGGTGCTCAGCGCCCAACCTACTCCTACACAGCTACGATCAGCCTTCTAATTGACAATGCAACTGTTGACATCAGCGGCAACCCGAAGTACTTGAAGAAGCCGCCCATATGCAGACCATCGTCAATACAAGGTATGTGCCCTCACATCATCATCGTCATCATCCTTCACCCTTCCCTGACTTTACACCTCACGTCTTCCTCCCTTACACCCGAAGACCACTGATGCGCCTCACTCTAGTCCAAGCCCACCAGCTATGGTGGATGGGCTATGGCGCTGCCCTCAGCAGTGCCCTACTTCCCTGCACAACCGCACGTGCTGCACCTCGCCTCTCAGCGCCAGCAGCAGCCCACGAGCCTTTGCTCCAGCAGCGCTGCCGCTAGCATGCGAGTGCCTAAATGTCGCTGACCGGGGAGAGCTCTTTCCTATATGGAAAGAGCTGGCCTGCTCGCGCAGCCTGGTTGGGCTAGGCCTGGGCACAGAAGCTTCCGGTAGGCCCCAAGATGCTGCGCTTGTGTGCAGCTACTGGGCCTCTTGCGGTTGGGCCTCTCAACTGTCAATGTATGATGCTGCGATTCTCGCCCAGGGCCTGACTCCTTGGAAAGGCCCAGAAGGCCGTAGAAATGTCTTTATTGCTCGACTTGTGTTTTCGTCAACCAACAGGCGCGTCGCAACTGCCTGGACCCCAAATATGAATTTGACAGTCAAGGGCCTCTTGTGATATGCTAGGCCCGCCTTCACTTAGGGCCGGCACTCTTGCAACAGAGCCCCTTCAGGCCTGCGGAGGACCCAGATCCTCGCAGCAAGAGTGATAGACAGAAATCCAAGTTGCAACACGAAGAAGCTCAGATAGTCATAAACCAATGCACCAAGATACCATCAGAATGAGAGCAATCAAATGAACTCAGGTGTCGACATGCTGAGCCTGCACACGGGCCCCATTGGAGGGGCCCGACGGTTGCTGAGGGCCCCCCAGGCTGCACGTCATCCAGCGCGCACCCTGGAGGCCCACGGCAGCCCTCTAGGCCGCAGGTATAGGGTGAGGCAGCACTCACTCGTTTATTTCTGTGATGTGCTGCCCTATTGTTGTCGGTTCAGGCGCCGTTGCGGACTTGCAGCCCTAAGGCAGCACCTTGGGCCAGGTACACCGGAACGAGGCCCTTCCGGAGCCAGGTGCGTTTTGGCGCCTGACTTCTGGCCTACTTTCGTCGGTACAGATGACGATTTGGACCTGCAGGCCCCAAGGCAATACCTTGGGCGAGGTACACCGGGACCAGGCCTTTCCGAGGCCAGGAGTGTTTTTGCGCCTTGCTGCATCAGCAGCACGGTCTGGACACCTGGTAGGGCCCAGACCGGCTGGGCCGTTCTAGGCCACACAGCAGCCTACCCAGTAGGGCCCAGCGCTGGGTCTCACGCTGGGTACAGGACAATTCGGAAGCTCACTTCTTGAGCGACACGCTGCTGGTTGGAGGCTGTGCTACTTAGCGTTGTGCTACTGAGCTAGGGAGGAGAGGCGCATGAGGTAGAGAGAGGGTGCGACGACTTACCTGCAGTGGCGAGCTTACCTGGCGCCATAGGTAGGGCTCCGCGAGGTACCTGCACAGGACAAACCACAGTTAGTATGGCAGTTACCAGTAGGTAAGACAGCGAGGAGGACAGCATCTTCTTCTTCCTCTTCGTCCTCCATCTTCTTCTTCCTCCTCGTCCTCCATCTCTTTTCTTTCTCTTCCTCCCTCCTCCCTCCTCCCTCCTCCTCCATCTTCTTCTTCAGATACGAGAGTGAGAGGATGCAGGCAGTTACTAGCAGAGGATGCAGGCAGACGTTACGGTGGGCTCATTGCCCAGGATCTGATTCGACATTTCTGAGGCAGACATTGATTGGACATCGGCAAGAGGTTACTAGCAGAGGATGCAAGCAGAGGTTACAGTGGGCGCATTGCCCAGGATCTGATTCGACATTTCTGAGGCAGACATTGGTTGGACATCGGCAATAGGTTACTAGCAGAGGATGCAGGCAGAGGTTACGGTGGGCGCATTGCCCAGGATCTGATTCAACATTTCTGAGGCAGACATTGATTGGACATCGGCAATAGGTTACTAGCAGAGGATGCAGGCAGAGGTTACAGTGGGCACATTGCCCAGGATCTGATTCGACATTTCTGAGGCAGACATTGATTGGACATTGGCAAGGGACTATTTTGGACATCGCCATTGCGATCTTGGTCTTCTCCCTCGCCTCCACCTTCGTCTCTCCTCTCCCCCCATCTCACATCCGTGCTATCTCCCCATGCGCAAGTACAAGGAGGGACCTTTCTTCTTGTGTGCGGTCCCTCCTCTTCCTCTCACATGTGTGACGTATGATGGGATGTCGTGTCAGTCCCGGTCAGGTCAGGACTTACTCCAAAATCTTCCGCTACGCTAATATGTGCCCTTTCGTACGTATCAGGGTGTACATTGCCTGTTAACGTTTCACTAACATTGCATTGTCATTCAGTCCTTTTCATCACATTGCGGATCCTTGGCTGAACCTACATTGCCCATCTGGGCACGTATCACCACCACTATATCCAATGTCGCACTTAATGTCTGGCGCCCAGCGTCCAGCCTATCCTAGTCAGCCTATCTAGCCTATCTACGTTCTTGCAACTGGATCACTCTGAAGTCGAACTGTCGAAGACCAATGTATGTATGTGACGTCAACACCAATGCCGACCACCAGCATAAACCGAGTTCTCTCTCCTCCCCTCATCACCACTCGTCTTCCCACAGCATGTGCCTCCTACCCGAAGACCACCTTCACCATCACCTGCCTTGCGCCCCTGCAGCCCAGCTACGGCTGCTGTGCGCCCGCTGCCCTTGCAGCGCCCCTCACCTCTGCGCCCGTGCACGCGTCCGACCAGCAGGCCCATGCAGATGCTAGCGCAGCAGTGTATCCGCAATGCCTGCCAAGGCCAGTGAACCACTGCCAGGGGCTCACACTTTCCTTTATGGAAAGTGTGCCGCTGATGGCTGTCCAGTAGCTTCAGTTGGGCCCCATGTGTCTGCGCCCAGGCCCAGTTTCCGAAACTGGACTGGGCCTCGTGCAGTTAGGAACGTCCAGGCAGCCACCCAGCCTCCAAGTGTTTGCACCATTCTCATTGGCTCGCGGCACACGTGTGACGACAATGCTGCTTCCTCATTGGCCCGTAACCAGTCCGTGATGTGTCGGCCTCGCACAGCGTGTGCCCAGGGCGCAACTGCCTGAGCCCTGGGCTCAACTGTACAGCGCAGCCCATGGAAAGAGCCTGGAAGCTCACTTTGGCGTGCTGCAACTGTCAGAGTACCCACATATGGAAAAATTGTCGAGAACAGGCCTCACGTGGATATTCAGGCCCGCCTTCACTTAGGGCGGGCCCGAGGCTTGCTAGGGGCCACATCCCAGAACACTTCTATGTATAAGGGCTCTGCGAGGCTCATTCCTCACATAATGGCTTCTAGTCCACAAGAAAAATTTGCTATTATTCCATGGATTCCTTTTCATATAGGTATTTTTCCTTTACTAATTCATCTTTGTTTCTGCTACTCACTATTAGTTTAGCTTTGCTTGTATTTCATTTTGTCACCATGAATGGAGGACATTTAGTAGCCAATGCTTGGCAATCATTCGTTGAAATGATTTATGAATTTGTTCTAAACTTAGTCAATGGAGAAACAAGTGGTGTACCATCCGTTAAACAAGGATTTTTCCAGATACACACCCAGATGCACTGCTGGGCATGAACCCCGGAGAAGGTTCCCGGCAGCCCCAGCGCCAAGAAAAAAGACAAACAAGAAATTTCATGGAAAAGACATGTTGTGTAGAATCGCAATTCAAACGACTTTTGGCTGAGGGTCATATCAGAACTCCTCAAGGAATTAAAGATAAAAAGAGACAACAGAATCAGACTAAGGCACCCCCCTTTAAACCCCTTTAGCCCCTTCACAGCGAACTTATACCCCACTCCCCCCCCTTGACAGCCAACACTCGGCAAAAGAAAGGATCCCAGATTTGCGTTACTCTGGGCATGCGCAGAAAACCCCCACCCGAAAGAAAAACAAAGAAAGAGGGCTGACGCTTCCCTACACAGAGTGCCCAGTGCAGTGACCTCTAGGCAAATTGCCCGGGCTGCCCAGCCATGTGAGGCCAAGTAGCCTAGCATATAACAACACATCCACTGAACCCCTTCCCCATACAGATACTCCCGTTTTTCACTCCTCAACCACCACTCCTGCCAGCCTAAAATCGAAGTTCCGATGAGTTAGGGCCGGAAACGGCGGGGGCTCGGCGACCACTTGGATGAGCAATTAAAAAAAACGGAACAAGAGGAAGAAATAAAGTTCATGATTTTGAGTTCTGAAAGTTGGCCTACCGGGGATGAAGGACAGGTACCCCTGAAACCGCACGGGCCCTTCGAGATTCAATCGAATGAAGTTCGAAAGAGGAATGCAGTTTCGTTTTTCTTTTTGTTTTTTTGCAAAGGGAAAAGAAATAAAAATTGAAGCTGTTGGGGATGAAGGATTGGAAGATCTGCCCCGCTGAGTCTACAAGCAGAACATGGACAGATACACCACCATGACTTTTATCCCTGGTGCATGTCGAGAGCAGTCGGGCAAGCCCCGGCATGGTGTGGCGTTTGCAATTTTTTCTTTTTTTTCTTGTGAAGTGAAATAAACCAAGTACTTGTCAAGTTCACCTCGCATACATCAATGAACATTCACGTGAGAGTTCACACGTGAGAAGCCAAACCGAGATACAATCAAGTTGAATCAACACATGAAGATGTCGTCTCCAAAATTATTATCAATATACAAGAAGTGCAATAACCCACTCCAAATATGCTATTGTTGTCAGTCAGGGGCACCCACAGGCCGTAGCAAGGCCCTGCGCCAGACTATGCGGAACAAGGCCCCCGAAACGTGGCTTCAGAGGCCCTACGCCCAATAGTTGACTTAAGTCAACTGTGTCTCCGAATACTGAGGCTCACGAGTCAAAGTCTGCACGGACCCAGACCAGGCCACCACTCAGACACACACACTTGGCTGTACGCAGGTATCCAAGCAGAATCTGGACCAAGTGGGTCGGCAACTGTACGCAATCCAGGCCATCAGCTGTGAGTCAATGTGAGTCTTTGAACCTGGAAGACCAGAGGCTGGTCAGCTGCGTCAACACTATTATTGACCCAGCCCCTGTCAGTTAGCATTCAGTCTTGCACTTGCTGCTCGATGCTCACACGACGCTGGCTTGACGCTGGCATTGTGTGTGACGAGGACGCGAGACTGCTGCATTGCGTGCTGGCCACTCTCTGCTCTTGGCGCCAGCTGTATACTTGATTGCTGACGTGGCGCTTGCCACACTGTCTTCAACACAGATTGCGGTATCGACGAGGAGGGAGATCAGGGCTGTGAGATTGATTTTGAGAGAGAGAGGGAAACTTACCTGATTGATGCTGTCGACATTACGTGCTGCTGTGACGTCTTCATGAGAGATTTGTGCCTACGTGGCACTATGCTGTGATTGGATTTTGTCAGACTCGTCTCTGGGATACTGTTTGCTGACCTGGAAGAGGGGAGATGCCCGAAGGAGGAGTAGAGTATGAGGGAGATCTATCTACGAAGACATTGATGGATACTTTCTCTTCCACCCTCTAACGCAAGGACTTGACTGCTCACAGCTTGCTTGAGAGCATCACACCGCATGCATAGATGTCATCACACGTACAAAGTAGCTTCACTCAAAACCAGATTGAGACGAGAAATGAACCAAGTAGCGCAGCTTATATTAACAATGTCACTTAATACAAAGAGTATCATGAGTTCCA
Organism: Chara braunii; assembly: GCA_003427395.1. NCBI lineage: Eukaryota > Viridiplantae > Streptophyta > Charophyceae > Charales > Characeae > Chara > Chara braunii. The sequence goes on from BFEA01000181.1 coordinate 1,939,091, forward strand.
GAATTCAGCACCAACAAAAGATAGTCTCTCTCATCATACAACAGCATGGGATCCAGCGCAGCCAGCACCCTTCTTCGGATTACAGATATCGTGCCAACAGGTAAGTGTCCAACATATCCAGATTCACTTGCTGTCTTCTCTCTCTCTCTGATCTCTTCTCTCTGTCTATGTCTTGGTTCTCTCTTTCTCTTTGCATGCACATTGTCACCTACGAAGATCTACTTTGAATGTCAATCACTGTTATCCTACTGACTAACTCTCTACTACTAACATACGCTGGCGCAACTATGGCTTCCCTGCAGCCAGCGCCCAGCCTCCCTTCTTCCTGGCGCAGCTCTACTTCAGCCAGTGCCTGTCCAGCCAGCTAGCGCACAAGTGCCGCAGCACTTCCACGCATCAAATGCCAGTGGAAATCTGTGTTGTGGGGAGGCAGTCTTGTTTCTTATAGTGCTGGCCTCCCCAAACGAGGGCTGAATTCGGTCTGTCTTGGGTCCTTTCCCAGTCCCAGCCTCGGTATATGTGTCCCAGACTCCCTGCCCTTCAAGGGTTGCTGCTGCTGCGGCCTGTAGGCCTCAATTTCGGACTGCCTATCTGTATCTAGACTGTCCCCCTGACTCGAATCTGGACTGAGACTTAACTCTTTGATTTCTTTTTAGACCGACACATCTTTTGGATGAACAGACACTTTTACTGCACGAACAGACACATTGACTGCACGTACAGACACATCTCTGCATGGATAGACATGACTTGCACACCCCCTGGATGAACAGATGTTGCAACTGTTCGTCCAGGGRCACAAMCRTGACCTTTGACAATGTCTTTTGCTTTAGTTAGGATGTGACCTTTGACTCGGAGAACATGTCTTTCGATCTGCTTTCACGAGTTGAGCTCTGGGCGAGGGACCCCAATATGCTGCTTTCGTCAATCAGGGGCTGCATCGGGTAAAGGCCCTTTTACTAAGTCTAATCTCCCTCCTATCAGCTTCGTCCTTCGGTTATGACACATTGTACTTCAGATCACATTTCATGATTATTGGAGACTTTAACGAGCGCTAAGATATCTTGTATTTCGACGAGTTTCCTTTCAGACTGGGTTCACTACAATTTGGTATGGAGCTATACCTCCTTTGTCGCGATCTGGTGATGCGCGCCGTGTCGCGCTATGGTAAGTATAGGAGGTGGGCCGCGCGTCTCTCGTTTCACGTTTATAAACGTGCGCGATTGTCATCGCGAGTCTAGACATGGACGTCCAGACGTGCGTGCTCGCTTACCTGCGGAGGATGATGACGTGGACTTGAAGAAGAAGACCCGCGACAGTGCTGATGTGGCGCATTGTTGCTGAGATGGCGATCGATGATATGCGAGAGCATAGTTGATTGAGGCGCCGGCGCGCAATGGTAAGTATAGGAGGTGGGCCGCGCATCTCTCGCTTCGCGTTTAT
>BFEA01000181.1:1959380-1994891 GCA_003427395.1 Chara braunii
CGTAGCCACACGGGCCTACAGGGCCCGTCCCGGACATTCAGCCTAAAAGCCTAAAACTTAGGGCTTACAGGCCCCGTTCATTTCAGCCTGGATGCTGAAAAACGAGGGGCTGCAAGCCCTACCTCATTTCAGCCTATTTCTGGGTATTTTCAGACCCAGAGTTTTCAGCCTGAAACGGAGGGCCATTTTCAGGCCCTCATTGTTTCGACCTGCCCCTAAGACTCAGGCATGGAAACAAGGATGCGGAACAGGCCCAAAATAGCCTGTTCCTCACATGCTCAAGCAGGAGCTGCAGCTGCAGCCCCTGCCTTCCTTCGGAAGGCTCAAGAGGCACACCCGTAGTACATAGGAGGTTCCCATGCACTTCACGGGTAGGTAGTCAGTAGGTAGAGGTAGTCTTCAGGATTCGGCCGCAGCACTCAGGAGGAGCGTTGCAGTAGTCTTCAGCGCTAGGCAGTAGTGGTAGCGCTAGGCAGTAGTGGTAGCGCTAGCTGTAGTCTTCGGCGCTGGGCGCCATAGCTGTAGCTTACTCTTCAGCGTTGGGCGCTGGTAGGTAGTAGATCGTAGAGTGGGAGAAAGACAGGCGGAGGCCAGTGTTACTTACCTATGGCGCCATCGCTCCAGCTCCATCTTCGTGGTACCTGCATCAAGGCGCCAACTTCACAGGTTAGTACTGGACACAGAGAGAGAGAGAGCTCTTCTTCTTCCTCCTCTAAGTCCACCTTTCTCTTCTCACCCTCTMGCCACCTGACTTCTCAGACTACGACAGAGAGAGATAGAGTTGTGACTTGAGACTTGACGACATTGGGTCCAGACTTGACATTTGGGATTCAGACAATTCGACGAGGGACTATTTGGGCTTGTGCCGAAGACTTGGTGTTGACGACATTCCCATCTTCCCCCTCCTCTTCGTCTATCCCCTTCCTCCTCGTCTGTGCATGTTCTGGGCTGGCGCTGTCTTCCTCTGTGGAGCGCCAGACCCATTCACACTATGAAACGATGATGATGATGTATGTTCAGGGCTGCATTACAACATTGATTGTCAGGATCACTGGTATCTAAGCCTTCCGCTGTGCTATCTTATACCTTGTATTGAAAGGTCGGTTCTTGTTTTGGTCTGCACCTATACGGTATGCAACACCCCACCTGGTTAGGTCATGTAGGGTCGACATCAAACCTGACCAGGTTGCTTGAGTGATTGGATGGGGTGGCGAGACACAAAGAAGGTTGATTGGAGTAAGCGAGAGGGAATAGAGAGTGAGAGGTACTCGCACCTGGAATCTGCACTTCAAGAAGACATCGAGTGACTTTTGGGCTTCCCTCAAGAGGGAGACTTGATCGGAGGCTGTCATATCTGCATCAAAGAGTTGCAAGTTGCTACTTTGGTCTTCACACATCCGCGGGGGATCCGTCGTTGCAACAGGGGTGTAGGAAGGCCCTCTTAGTCATGCTAGGACACTTCGTGTAGTGGTAGCTAGGGGTGAGGAGGACCTATGAGAGAGGGGGGTGAGTCGTTCTCCATCTTCGGAGGCCGGGCCTCACATGTAAGTGTCGTGTGACCTGGTTATGCCCGTGGGAGGTTGCTTGGTGCTTCATGCCCTGTTGGGGTGTGTTGGGCTCTCTTCCTCTTCTCTGCGGTCTTGGTTGTGTGTGTGAGCATGGGGATTGCTTTCTCACCTGATGGATGGATGGATGATGTATCTGTTCTAAATGACACATCTTTTTACGGTGCAATGACTTTTCATTTCTGAACGGCTGTAGGGGTGAGTTCTTGCTGAAAGTTGTCTTTTCCTTTTCAGTAAGGTAGAGGCAGTTTCGGACTGACTTGGTACACCTATCTCGTTGGTCCTGGTCCACGACCTACTTGGGACCTTCGGGACTCAAGTGGGACCGGGCCCAACGGGACAGGACCTTCAGGGCCCAAATCTGTGGTCGTCAATGCATCTCTTTGCTGTGCTGAACTTGGGGGACATCCGGCTAGCAAGGGCATTACTTTCAAGGGGATCTTGACTGGTCTTACGGCACGATTCTCACATACTGCCCCTCGTCTGGCTCGGCGAACGCCTGCACCCCTCGAAATCTCCATTGCTACAGTTAGTCTTCTTCGGCTGATTTATTGTGGTACATGTACCCTGTCACGTTAGACAAGAGGGGATCTCCAGCTAATCTGATCGGGCCCGTTCGATAAGTCAGTCCTCTCTTTCGTTTTTTTTTTTTTTTTTATCTTTATTCTGCTGCGTGAATGCCATTCTCTAAGTCCAAATGAATTGCCGCTCCGGCTAGGAGTTCTACCTTCTACTCTTTGTGATTTAATGTTTGTTGCTTTTATCTGAACTATCTACGTCTGGTATTGAGACGGGTGCACAGAAAACGGAAAGAGAGAGAAGGGAGAGAGAAGGTGTTCTTTTTGAGAGTGTGAGGAAGGGAAAGAGGAGTGTTCATCCGAAAGTGAGCAAAGTGCGGACCCCTCTTGAGAGATCTATTGACACCCTATCCTCCGGCATGGCAGACATCACGTCCGAGCAATGGAAGGCCAAGCTGTACGCAGCGGTCGAGAACGAGAAACCGTTCTTTCATAAACTTTATGAGGACGCAATACACAAAGAGAGGGAGGCAGAGGCAGCAGCCAGAGCCACAAGTATTTCCGAACAGGTGGACCTCCTTGCGGTTCCGGAATCCAATGATGACCGGTTCCAAGAGAAGATAGTTGCTGCCGTAGCAGCCTTGGTTCAACTGCGGACCTTGGAAGACCTCGAGTCCAGGGGGACAGCCCTGGAGCAGTAGAACCAAGAGCTGCAGGCTGAGATAGTCAGCCTCAAACACTCCCAATTGTCTGCCCCCCCTCCTCCTAACCCTCGACCTGCTGCAGTCCCAGCCTCTCACCCTAACACAGTCCTCATGACGAGAGCAAGTGGAGCTGTGATGAGCGCAGGAACCGGTGCCAGCTCCTCAAGGGGCAGCGCCGGCAGTTCTGCACTGGTCATAGTCCCAAATGCAGGAACATCAGCCCAAAACGCCACAGCTCTTACTGGCGTACAGTACAGCGGTCCCGTAGTGGACAAGCGGACGACCACTCTGCCGTCCAAATACGACGGGAAAGGGGATATCACCTCTTGGATTAGCTTCATGCGCTCATACTTCGAGGTACTGTGAACACCGTAGGAAGACCGAAGCATGATCATGGGCACAAATACTGAGCCCGTCGTACGGAGTTTCATAGAACTCCAAGCTGTTATAGCAGGTTATGAGAGGATTGACCTGACCGAGTGGCTGAAAGTGACTCATGTACGTACTCTTGAGGACCTCCTCATCACGCAGTATCAAGATAAGCACGTTGCGCTCAAGGCTAAACTGAAGCTTGAGGCCCTCAAGGGCCAAACGTGGAGGATTTCCATGCAGGCTTTGGAGCAGCACTTGACTGGTCTGTTCACCACTCCAAACCTGGGATTGACTGGCGTGTCTTGCATGGATGTAGTCATGGGAGTGGCCCCTAAAGAATATGTCTCCCAGCTAGGACTCAAAGACCATACCACTTCGTGAGAGCTACTGACGGATCTAGTTAACCTCGAGGCCAAGGAACTCGCCAGGCGTGTAAAGGCACCCGCTGCAGGTAGAACCTCGCAACGCAAGCGGTATTGAAGCAGCAACCACCTTGCCCTGCATGAACATCGAGGGGTTGAGGATCAGTCCTATGCGGATGATCTGCCTCTGGATGACGATCTAGAGTCGGACTCCGACGTGGGTTATTCTACATCAGCCCTTGAGTCTGACATGAATACTGAAGAAAAATGTAATGCTTTTAAAAAGATTGCTTCAAGCAAGGGGTCTAACCGTAGTTCGGGTAAGGGAACTATAGCACACCTCCCCAAGAATGCAAAGATCCTTGAGAAACCGGAGGATGCCTCTACCAAGCCTTGGGAAGCCCTCCGCATCAGTCAAAAGGAATGGGAAAGAAGATCTAAACTGTGTGTGTGCTTGCATTGTCAAAAGCCTGGGCATGTTGTGCAGGTCTGTTATCATCTGCAGGGAAACAGGCAAAGGGCGTAGAAGAGTCATCAACCCTCTCTACAACAAGGGAAGCTGAACAGTCAGTTGCAGGCCCCTACAAGGAGCCTGAATCGGATCAACAGCTTGCTCTTGAAGCCCGAACCGGTGCTGAATCCAAGGCTGGTGCAGTCCAAGTACTTTACACTGAGCCTTGGGAAGAGACTAAGGAAGTTGACTTCCACTCTCACCTAGAACATTGGCTGCAGCTCAAGCAGCAACGCCGTGTTCAAGGGAGTGTGAAGCTGACCTTCTTTAAGTCACTCATTAACCGCCGATACATCCGTGTGTTGATTGATAGTGGCTCAACGACCAACTTTTTTTCTCCTAACGGGATTCGTAAGACGGGTCTGGGGATGAAGCAACTGGAATTGCAGAACCCTTGTCAGACCCAGGTGGGCAACCAAGAGGTTGTCAACTCAACACACGCTGTCAAAGGTGTGCGCGTCACTTTTGACAAGGATCGCATTGTCACACATGAGCCGAACTTTTATGTCATGGACAAGTGTCCTTTCGACGCGGTCATTGGCTTGGGCTGGTTAAATGCTCATTGCCTAAGGACCACATGGGCGGATAATCAGTTCGTGGTCCGTGACGCCAAGGGGAACGAGCGTACCGTTCTATTGGACAAGACGCTAAAGTCTCCTGTGACTCTTTAAGTGCAAACAAATTCTGCAAATCAGTGCGCAGGCGCAAGCTTAGCATGTACATGTAGCTCTTGTAAAGCCTCTCCATGTGCCTTCTACTTTTGCTGCATTTTCTACCTCTGAAAGGAATTCTACTCCTACTACCTCTAACTTTGTTCCATCTACTTCTACTGTAAAAAATCAGTCTACTTCTGATCCAAGTACTTCAAATCCGGTTGTAATTGCTGTAAATTCTCGATCTGATTTCCTCTCTCCTATTTATTCCCAGAACGGTCCCCTGGTCTGACGCCCGGCATGCCTGGCTACAATGCCAAGTACGCACGCCCGCTCAAAGCTGCTATCGCAGCAATGAACAAGCGCCAGGATGCCATGATCAAACATGCTAACAAGTCGCGCAAAGTAGGGAGTTATGTCTGGGTCAAAATGTCTGAGTTTTCTGATGAAGAGGGTGTATCACGAAAGCTTCTTCCGTTGTACTACGCCCCTTGGCAGGTTCTTAAGGTGATTGGGGATGAATTTGGTCCTTCGTATGTGATTGACGTGCCTCCTCATCTGCGCACATATTCGGTCTTTCACGCGTCCAAACTGTTTCCACACATCGATGATGAGACTTTTCCCTTCTGAGATCCTATGATACCTCGTCCTATCAATGGCGGCCATGAGATAGACAGAATCGTTGCCCATGAAGGAAGAGGGAGGAACAGACAGTACAAGGTTCACTTCCTCTATCACCCGTTGAACGAGTTTTTCTGGATCGATCGGAAAGAGTTGTTAAAGAATGTTCCAAGAGTGGTTAATGCCGATGAGCGACAGATCACTGACGGACAGACTGCTAAGTTGTCTGCAAAACTCACTCCTTACGGTCTTACTAAATCCCTTTTTCTGATTTACGCCTACGATGCATTTTGTGCTGACTCTGAATGAGTTACTCGCTCAAAGGAACCTCGCACTTGAGAAGGGGGTAGTGTAATGACCCGCCAAAAACACAGACTGAGAACACTAGTGATTTCTGGGATTTGCCACTGGAATGAATGCCTTGTCGAGATTCCCACATTTTGCTATGATTTCTATGTCTGTGTGTGTGTGCGTGCCTGCTGGTTTGCATGTCTGCCTGAGTGCTTGTCGGCTGAGTGTGTGTGTGACCCGCAAGGGTACTTGTTGGTTGAAAGGGCCCGTAGGGCCGGTACTTACCTGTGGTCGTGACTTTGAGGGTTGCAGGGGGGAAAACACTCGAGTACCGGGGGTAGGCCCATGACACTTAGAGCAGAGGGGAAAAACACTCAAGTAGCAGGTAGGTCGGTACCACTGAAGTAGTGGCAGAAGCGTCGGGTACTCGAGGCCGAGCAGAAGAAGACAAAAAGTTGGCATTTTTAGAGGCCCAGTAGCAGTAGGCTAGAGGTAGGCCGGTACCAGTCCAAGTAGCCCGGGTCTAGGGCCTGTCCGGAGGATAGCAGAGCCTGCAATGATGTTTCCCTCCGAAAGGGAGGAGGCACCTGTTGCTGGGAGGCCGCTCAGCCTAGGAAGTCACCGCCCAAGAGGCCAGTAGGCCTATATATCTTCCGGAGGAGCAAGTAGCTCCTCCTCATTTGCGGTATGCAAGGATTGGCGACATGCTGCTGGAGCACAGCGCTGGGCTGATACAGCGTTGCTTGGAGGTGAAGGGCAGTTGGCGCTCAGCCTGGCTATAGCGAGCAACCCAGCCAGAGGAGGAAGAAGAGGGGCGGAGGAGGATAGTGGCGAGGCGCCTACCTGGCTATGGTGGACACCGTCTTCATCACCTTGTTGGGCGATGTTCGCGAATACCCTTACAAGGGTATCCGCCCTGGTTTTTTCAAGTGACAGAAAATAAATTGGATTCGGAATTTTGAGTAGATCGCGCGAGTCGCGGCAGTCTTTTGACTGACAGTTTGACTAGAATGTCTAGAAGTAGACAGTGCGTGGGCGCGCGGACTTAAGGCGCACGTGGTTGCTTTTCCCCATTGATGATTGTAAAGCCGGCGCGAATGCCGGTCACCTTGTTTTATTATTATTATTTATTTATTTTTGATAAATCAGGATTATATGATATTTTTCTTTTGATTGGTGCGGTTGACTGAGGCTTGCGCGCGTGAGTGGAGATCGGCCTCGACAATGGCGTGACTTCTGTGTGGTAAATGGAGTATGCGAGAGGATAGGACGCGTGTCAAACCTCTGCGCGGTATGTGCGGGAGCTTGGCGGGCGTGGGGTGTTGACGGCAAGGTGTCGCCCTGGGAGGCCTAGGGGTACGCGGCGTCGAGGGTTGGCGACGCAATGCCCCCGGCTTCATTTACCTTTTGTTTTGTTTCATTTTATTTTTAAAATTTACTAGTTTTACTGATTGGTTCCGAGACCTGCGGTGAGACCGACTGGTCTGGTTCGGTTGGTACACTGCTGATCTGCTGGAAAACAGGTTCTCGTTCGGACTCCTGCGTATACGGGGCACAGGCGAAATTCTTCTATCCCGCGTGTCTTGAACCTGGACCGCGGAGTTCAGAGTGCGTACGAGTCAAAGGGTGACTGGTCACGTGGTGAAGGAAGCCCGGGTGTCCGGGCCCAATGGGGCGCCCAATCTAACCAACCGCTACCTGCTATGAGGTGTTGAATGTGGGCACGTAGTTGGGGCCCGGAAGGGGGTGAAATATGCCTGAGCGGGGGCACCACGGCAGTGGCCGCATTGCCCAGGCTGCTTTCACATGGAACCTTTCCCCACCTCGGTCTTCAAGGATCTCATTCAAATATTTGCTGCCACCTCCAAGATCTACACCAAGACCCGCTTCACCTAAGCCCACGCTGTAAGCCCTGCAGCAGGCCGCGCCTCTGATCGTACAGCCGGTTGTCCGTGCGGGAGCTTCCTTTTGGGGAGCTCGAGGCGGTAGTGGACTCCGCCTGAGCAGGGCAGGCCCGGCATGGCGGAGGCCGGCAGCACACGGACGTGCAAAACCGATCGTCGAACTTGGGAGGAGGGCCGCGCGCCTCTGCTTTGTAAGGATTGACTGTCGAGCTGGGCGTAAGGGTAAACGACTGGACGATTTGGTTGGTATCTGGCCTCGCCTGGAGTTTCAAGTAGGGCAGCTGAGCCGGTAGCCGGCTAACGTCCTTCGGGACATCCATTAAAATTGGAACGATACAGAGAAGATTAGCATGGCACCCGCGCGAGGGTGACGCGCATAAATCGGAAAGTGGCATGGGCACTTCAGGTTTTCGCTCTTGTTTTCTTACCTGTTGTTGCGAGGTCGGACCGCTGCTAGCGGCTGCGCTACGTGCGGGCATTAGTAAGTTGACATCAGCAGGCAGAAAGAAGAGGGTTGAACCCGGACGAGAAGTTGTGCTTGGTACGCGCGAGGCAAGGAAGAATCGGAGATGGAGGAGAGACAGGGCAAGACACAGCGGAGGATGGAGAGCTCGCTCGATCCTTAGTGGAATCGAGCGAGGGAAGAGTCGATCTTGGGGTTCTGGCCCCGTGCGTATCGAATGGTAGGCTCGGATTTGGGGGAAAGTTGGTAGATGGGGAGCTAGTAGAAAAAGGTAATTTGCAGGAGCATCGGCGAGAGTCGGATATGGTGGATGGAGGAACTCATCGAGCGAGGGAGGATGCTAAACGGGGGTTTTAGAGTGTCGCGAATAGGATGGCGCTATTAAATTGGGAGTTTAATGGTTAGTTTTTGGGTTATATTAATAAGGAGCTGCGCCCGAGGAGATTGAGTCTTCGAAATATGAGTGTATCTTTCCGCGTTCTAGCGGAAGATCCATTTCATTTTGCCCATTCTATCGATCGAAGTAGCATACGGCCAGCCGCACGGTCGGGAGCCAACCCTGTTCAGCCGAGGATTTCGAATAGCAAGGCACGAAGGGTAGTAGTGTTTATTTCCGTGATCTAGCGAAAGGATCAGTCAGTTTGCTCATCCTAAAGGGAGAGGAATACGGGTTAGCATGAAGGCAGTCGCACGATTGGGGACTTACCTGTTGGCGGGCGCATTGCTCGTGTTGATAGAGGAAGTAGCCTTCGTTATCACTCTACGTGCATAGATGGAGAGCGATGCATCGTTCCGTGTTTAGGTTGCACATTCGTTCGATTTCGCTCATTCGATCGACGGAGTGGGCTGAGCCGAGTCGAAGGGAAAAAAAATACTTACCGGCTGAACTAGGCGATGCGGGATGAACCGAAGGTTGAGCTACGGAGCCGAACTGCGTGCTGACGAAGATTGAGGGGGGCACCAGGTGGACCGTTCTTGTTAAGCAAGGTTGGCGATTACAGAAAGGGGGACATACGTACCTGATTTTGGCGTCCTTCTACAAGGTCGACATCCCCATGCACTTCGGATGTGCTGCCGATATCAGTTGGATGCGTTGTGAGTTCACGGGCGGGTAGTGGTTGTGCAGTAACAGCCTGGGCGTTGAGCGCCAAGTAAAAGGAAGGGTTGTGGATACATACGTTGGCAGAGGCAAGAGTATGCTCCGATTGGCATTCGGACTCGGTACCTTGCTGCTTCGACTGGTGGAATACCAGTACATTTTTGGTTGCCGAATAGCGTTTGATTTTCTGGCCTCGGCGGGCTCGGGTGCAAAGGCGAAATAGGGTAGAGAAGAAGAACGAAGAGGGGTTATAACGAGGCGCTTAAGACACGGATGTGGCCCGAGGATATTGGTAGTGCCTAGTGAACGGTGAAGGCGGTCGTTCTAGTGCTTATAGACGCGCCCTGCTCGCTATGCGGTGCGACTGTGAACTAATGCACCTGGTTGGGTATAGTGGATTGTCACTGCCCTGGTTTGCTTTACCTGCTGTTGCACGCGACTGTTGTGGACACAACTCGGATCTAATTGCTGAGGTTATAGAGCGCTTCGGGCCGCTGCCGATCGTCGAGTCGTTGTTATCAAGCCCTTGTTCAGTAAGTTGTTGCTGGTGCGGCTGTACCACTACCGCTCGCTGCATGCTGCAGTGCCTTGTTGTGCAGATTGTGCATTTGTTGCGCACATGCAACGCCTTCTTAGAATTGTGCCCAGCTTAAAGGCGCACTCGTTGTGCTGCTCAGCGACTGTTGAGTAGGGGGGTATAGCCAAAACTGGCGAAGGGGGTTATCAGTGCGAATTGAGGGTTCGTCAGGAAGGTTTGTTTCAACAGTTTAACTTCGGGTTGACCAAGTTGCTGTGCATTTGGCCACCATTGTGGGGCCCTCAGGCGCTGAAGATTTGGAGGCCCTCTCGTGCGAGTCTGAGTACAACCCCCTTGGATCTGAGAGACTTAATGTTTCTCCTTCTGGCCTTCTTACTCTAAGTCTTGTCTATTTGGTTCTGAGAGGAAGGCGGCAGGCGGGATTGCAACCCGTAATCTGTGCCAAGGCCTCTATGGGAGGTTCGCCCCACCGATTGCGGGAGCTCTGCCGGAACTCGGGAGGAGTTCTGGAGGCAGTGAACTAAAAGGTAACCATTTGCTTTCCCTCTATAAACCAAGTATAACCCTTATTTGTACATCTCCCTATATATTGACTGAATGTATCGCATGCACCCTTACTTTAACTTTTAGTTTGACTTTCAGGACACAAATCAGACTAAGTAAAGGAATGTATGTATAATGGTAGTTTCAATTTTGTTTGTCTGTCTGAAAGCAGATTGTAACAAGGGGTTGCATCAGGCGGAAGGTTGGGAGGAAGGCAGTTTTGCTTGCGCTTGAATGGGTCTTATAGGGTCAGGCATTGTTTCTAAGATGAGTGGCCTGGCTGATGTGTTTTGTTCTGTTTTCTGAAGGGCCAAGCATTGTTTCTAAGATGAATACTTGGTCGCTGTGTTTATTTAATTATGCCAGGCATTGTTTCTAAGACGAATGGCCTGGCTGTTTGTTTTGAGGAGTTTTGAGGGTCAGGCATTGTTTCTAAGATGAATGATCTGATCGCTGTTTATTTTGGATGGTTTCTGAACAGTCTTTGGGATTTGACCCAGAGTACTCTACTTTTCTGTGTGCTGAGAAAAAAGGGGTTGAGCATTGTTTCTAAGACGAATGGCTCAACCCTTTTTTATTGTTTTATTCTGAGGGAGCTTCAGGTCAAAGGACTAGACATTGTTTCTTAGACGAATGGTCAGAGTCTGAGGCCACAAGACTATAATGAGAACAAAGGAGTATGATTTTCTATCAATTTATATATCTATATGCATATGAGAACAAGGCTAGCCAAACATTGTTTCTAAGACGAATGGTCTGGCTATAGCCTTATCACAAATTAAGAGAGTATAGCCAAAAGTTATAATTGAAGGTAACCTAGGCACGCTGAGCATTGTTTCTAAGACGAATGACTCAGTCCTACGCTCACTTTTTGAAGACCCAAGTTCAAAGAGATATATATATAACTTGGCTATTTAAACAGATCAGGGCGAGTAAGCATTGTTTTTAAGACGAATGGCTTAGTCTTGTGCCCAATGAAGAGAGAAGTAGTTGTGCAATCTGTTCGTGTATAACTAAGGCAAAGAGCTGGCATTGTTTCTAAGATGAATGGCCTAACTCAATGCCCTATGTAAGCTGGGGTAAAAGGATAAATCATTGAGAGAATATGAACTATTGTTTGCCAAAGGTAATTTGCATTGGTGAGAGTACTTACCTTTATGGTTTGGCTTGCATGTCGATGAGTGAGATTACTACTTGGTCCAAGTTTCAGTTTGATAGGTAGTTGCTTTAATGGCTCGCCACGTGCTAGAGTGATAGGAGTTAGACTCAATTCCTGCATTTTCTTTAATAGTTTTTCTTACTTACATCGATTTTTGCATTTTCTGAGATCATTTATTATACTTGGGCTTGTATAAATCTTGGTAAGCCACTTTCCCTACGGGAAGCGCTGCCGAAATTTCTGCAAATCCAAGAAGTTAGTCAAAGTTTGACCTTTCAAAGTTCAACTTGTCTGAATTTTATATGTGACTTAGTAAAACTCTAGGAAGTCTCATTTTCTAAAGGGAGTGTTGCCCAAATTTTTGCTAATTCAAGGAGTTAGACAAAATTGAACTTAGGAAAGTTGAAGACTATTTTTGTTTTCACATTTGGGCTAATATAAATTCTGAAAAGGCATTTTCCTACGCGAAGCGCTACCGAAATTTTCTTAGTTTAAAGGAGTAAGATTATATTTTGGCAGGTGGCGATTCTGGCAATCCACCCTGGATAGGGGAGATTCTGCCATAAGTCTACCTTTCTTTCGGCACTGGCTTAGAGGTAGGCCCAGGCTTAGGTGAATAGAGTGAATTTTGGTAAGATTGTGATGGGGAGATTAGTCTCCATGGACTTATAGGTTTAGTCTTGGGCATTAACCTATCTTGTGTTACACGACGTCGTGATCCAATTGAGTCAGGACCTGGACTAGATTCAGCTCGATCCCTTAAGGATCATTTTCTGTTATCACTGATAACAGGTCGGTTGCCGATACGTCGGCCTACGACTCAACTCCCATTCATCCTCCATACTCGACCTAAAAGGCTTTAGCCTTGGTGATTTTTTTTGTTTTATTAAGGTTTTCACCCGGACTTTTATTGAGCGGTCATTTAACAAAGGTACTGAGTATTTAATTATGGTTGGTTGGACAGAGGTTGGGGCTTGCATAGCTAAAGCGAGGGGTATGAGTATAGAGATTGATTGGAGTTTACTTCGTGTAGTGCGTGAAATATTGCTTGGCTCTTTGACGTGATTGCAGGTATGTCCTATGATTCGGATTTTGGATTGGACTGCCTGCGATTACACATACATATATATGGTTGTGAGGAGTCTCACTGTGATTGTAAGAAGTGATCGTCACATACTTATCCCCCTTCATACATATGTACATCACTACGCGGCCATGCTGTGCCTCTAGTGCCAGCGGCGTGTCTGGAGTGTATTTTTTGGCTGTGACAGACCTTTCTTTGTTTCGTGGGTGCTTTGCTGGCTTGTGATGGGGTATGAACCCACAGTCTGTAGAGTTTTCCATCTCGTGTGGGTGAGTGATAGTGTACTTTGATTTTGGTTAAGGTGGATTATCACTTACAGTGTAATCAGTGAGGGGATTCTACAAACTGTTGAGGGTTCAGCCTCCTGATAAGTCGGTGAAACTCCGACGAAACAGTTTGTCACAACCCCTCGTTTGTTGTCCTCTTCTCCCTCTCTGCCTACGGTTTACCGGGCAGTTCTATTTGACGATATATATATATACTTATGTTGGAGGCTCGAGTGGCCAGAGGGGCCCTGCGTACTAAGGACTTAATTAGGGGACGAGATCGAGAAAGGAAGGAAGACCCCTCTATTTTTTTTGTTTGTATACTTCTTCAAAAATTCTTAGTCGGATGTTGGTCCTGAGCCTGGATTCAATGCCCTTGTCCAGGACATCCCACGCCCCAGACTCTGCATGAAAGGGATTGCCCCTCGCGCAGAGTCTATTTGCCCTGCCTGCCAAGACACTCAGGCCAAAGGTTGGAGGTCTCGCGGCGGCGGCACGGCTGTTCCTTCAGTCGTGCAATGTCGTGAGGGAGCAAACCCTCACGATACTTCAAGCCTGACACATGAGTATCGTAAATGGTACTCGGATCCACGAGGGACCGCTTAATTATAGGTATGATACGCCATCCTTGTGACTGCTTGCGTACGCTTGCATTGTGAATCGATATGAGTAAGCCCTGCGTCCGCGCGGTTTTATACTAAGTCTCGCGCGCGACGTCTATCCGATTTTTGCATCGAAGAGTTATGGGATGGCTACTAAGAGACTAGGAGTGTTGTCGCGTTGTTTTGTTCAGTGTCGCTCTGTATATGTATATGTAGGTGCGTGTGTGTGTGTGCTTTCATTTTTTTGTGTTCGTAGTGTGGTGTACGCATGGTGAGTGGGATGCGTCCTAGTCGACCGACGACGGGTCGCGCTTGGGACTTCAACCCCCCAAGATTTCGGTCCGCGTGCAGGTCTGATAGAGGCGTAATACCGCGTGTACCCCATATGTTACAGCGAACGAGAAACGCCCTCGGCTGGTCCACCTCTACGATTGCAACTGATCAGCTTTCGTACTGTGGACTAGTAGCTCGGCGGGGATGCGCCCACCGAAGGGAGTGACAGCTCCCGTAAGGTGGAGGTAAGTTGTGCCTCGTGTAGGCCCTATCCTGTCGTAGGTGCTCGCGAGAGGTATGGTTGGCGCACTCGGTCGGAGCGTCCTATGGAAGCTCCATATGTATATTCGCGACGAGGATATAGACCAACTCCTGCGTGCCGCGGCCGGGAGGGTCCCGTGTTACCTTGTGCGGTGCCGGACCGATTGCGCTCGACAGGTGGCGTCGTTGCCGGGGATAACGGAAGCCTACCGTTGTCCCTGGTGGAACGACATCCAGTTATGAGAGTGAGAAGGAAATACGCATAGGAAGAAAAGAAGAATGTGAGGTGGTTTGTATATGATTGAGTATGAATAAGGAAAATAATAAGGAAAATCTAGCGGCTCCTAAGTTGGTTGGTTACCTGCCTAGTTTAGAAAGGCTATGAGGGACAATTATACCTAGTCAAGTAGATATCATGGGGAAACTAGGGAGGGGGTACGACAGAAGTCTTTTTAGAGAAGGCTGCTGAATAGGTGAGTGTTTTGCCTTCCTCTTAACAGGAAGTTGACAAGGGACGTCGGTCAAGATGTCGGAGCCCAGTGGCTTAGTGGATGGTACGGGGAAAGTCTTGACGCTTGAGGACCTCATTGCGGCCATTGACAGGCATGAAAAAACGTCGAGCAATGTCCCAAAAGTTTATACCTTCCATTTCAGTGGAGAAAGGGTCTCAGATTGGTTGGATCTGGTGGAGCAAGCGTAAGTGGGGCTATCGGATGCAGTAAAGTTCCAACGCATCTTGAAGTACGTGCTCCATGGCCATCATCAGGAAGTGGAAAAGGTCATAAATGCAGCAAATAGCAGATGGGCGAGGTTTAGAGATGGTATGCAATGCAAGTATAGGCCAGGCGACGGGCTGCTGACCACCGCGGACCTTGAAGCCATGAACAAGGACGATTTCACTACGATAGGCGCGTTTGTGCAAGAGTTCAAGAAAAGGGCGAGGAAAGTTCATGGAAGCTCAGAAGAGGCGCAATGTGCCATCTTTCTAGGGCTGCTTACCGCATCAGAGGCCTCAAAATTGACGAGCCATGGAGGGGGCAGTGCGAAGCTTACCTTGGCCACTATTGATAAGGGAGTAGACGATGGGAGCTTGGACCAGGTAGAGCAGCATCAGATGCGCTGGCAAAGGAGGAAAAGAAAGGAAAGGGACGCCACGACGTCTGGAACCCCAGGGGTAAAAAGGATTGTTACTAACGTGCTTGCGGAATTGGGCTATGGCAAGGATACCGAGGTGCAGAAAAAGGTGGTGACCGTAGTCCAAAGTTGGGGAAAGGAGGTAGGGGGAGAAGAAACCAGACAGGAGGACTACGGTGAGGAAGAGACGGGATCCCAGGTCCTTACTAAGGCACAGCGCAAGCAGCGTAATTTGCTGCTACGAGGTCAAGGCTCTGGGAAGGGACAGATCCCGCAGGCAATCGTTGCGCCGCCAGCCGCCACCCCAACTCCACATGTGTGGGCAGGGCCCTCACAAATGGGGCCGCCACCAGCATATGGACATTGGATGCCTTATTGCCAACTGGCACCCTGGCCTGGATGTAATCACTACTACTCGTGTGGAGGGGGTCAAGCTCCCTCAGGATAGATGGTCCCATATTCGGGCCCACCGACGAGTGCAAGGCCACCAAGTTTCCCGGCGGCCCAAGGTCAGTTTACGGCCCAGCCTCCCACCTCGCAGCAAGCTTCTCAGGCTAGTGTGGCAGGAGGAGGAGGTCAAGGGCAAGGCAGGCAAGGGAATGGTGGTCGAGGACAAGGAGGCCGAGGAGGTGGCGGCCGAGGATGAAATGGCGGCGAACGCGGCGGTGGGTGGAATGGACGAGGAAGCCGGAATCAAGGCGGCCAAGGTGGTCAGGAAGGGGCCCAAGGGTATGGGAGGCCCCGCTTTGATTGGCGGAATGCCATTTGCCAACATTGTGGCAATATGGGCCATACTATACGATTTTGCCAGAAACGGCAGGACAATGAGCTCTCCGGTCTGACATCCACAAATATGGACGCAGACATATATGATAAGTTTGGGCAGTATATTGACCCAAAGACTCCAGGTGGAGTTAGGCAGGAAGCCCTTAGGCGAGCAGCAGCAGGGCCGGCGCCTCCGGCAATGTGACTATGGCAGGAAAGGGAGGACCCGCCCGTGAGGATCGAAGAGGTTATGGGGGAAAATGAGGAGGTAACCCAACGACTAAAAACTGGGACTATGAGGGAGGAGTCCATAATCCTTGAGTCAGACGATGAGGACTCAAGAGAGGTGGAAGAGTCGGCCACAACGATCCTGGAGAAAATGTGTTCTACCCACTGTAAGATTTTGAACTGCTGGGAAAGGTGGGGAGGTCCTAGCAAAGGCTAAAGGAGTTGTGTGATGAGGCCCGGGCATGGAAAGCCAACCTCCCTAAAGTCTTCCTTTACGAATCTGGACCTGGGTCAACATCAAGGCAGCAAGGTTATCCTCGGGTCGCGACAGTAGGGTCGGGCCCTAGGTCGGGGATGACATTCAGGCGAGCAACCTCGCATGGGCGGCACCACAAGCAGCGCAAACCAGGAGCCAAAGTAAGGCAAGTACTAGGAAAGAAATGGTAAAGGTCCCGGAGGAGGCAGAGGAAGAGGATGATGATGCGAAGGACGAGAGGCTACGACAAGAGGAGGATCGGCGGACGGAATTAAGGGCCAGGAAAAGAGGGATTCAGGAAGAAGCCGAGCCAAGCTAGCAGGACGGCGGGCCCAAGAAAAAAGAAGTATGCAGTCCGGCTAGAAGAAAATTTGATGTGGAGAGAATGGTAGACAGGCTCCTCGAAGGTCATAATAACCTCATGAACCTGAAGGATATTCTAGTGTCCGCCCCAAGACGCCGAGATGGTTTGAAAGGACGACTATCTCCGAGATTGATGCCCAATGTCCATCTGAGTACGATCCTGCCAAGGGAGGGAGGATGGACAGAAGCTGGAACGAGAATAGACTGGAAATGTGCGGCGTGCGGGCCGGTGGATTTAGTGGTGAAGGAGAAGAAGTGTGTTGCAATGATGGATCAGGGAGAGGGATGCCCTCATGCTCGGATTAGAGATTGACCGTGCGGACCATAGCATACAGCATGGAGCTAATTGCGAGGCAGTTTTTTGCGGCACGACATCCAATGTAATTATAGAAATTGGTAAGGTGCGGGCGAGTACTCGCTTCTTCGTTATGCCAGACGTTGACCACCCTATCCTCCTTGGAAGATCGTTCATATGTCGGACAGAGACTTTGATCTTTAATAAGCACGATGGAACGATGATACTGCTCATGAGCGATCCGGCTTGTGGGAACTATGAAGTTATCACCTGTCGAAACACGGGCCCAGGGAGCGAGAGGAATAGGCCTAATCCCGTCTCATTCACCTTCGTAGAATCGGAGAATGAACGGCGGAGGCTTTGGGAAGAGCCCGAGGAGGAAGGAAGAGCAGAGGTGTTGTCCTTGAGCCTCACAGATGGAAACAAGGCTATGGAAATAGTGGTGGCACACGAGATGGCGGATCCGGAGGTGATCAAAGCGCTAAGAGAGCAAGTCTTGGAATGCCCGCAGGTGGGGGAAGTGGAGTTGATCTACCGCCTTCCCGGGGGAAGAGGAGGCCCTGCGATGGCGCAAGCGCAAACAACAAGCCGGCCTTTTTTAGGGGACGGCTTAAGCTGGGCTCCCAAAGGCGGTACAAGACGGTAGATAAAAAGTGTCGCCCTGTTCCCGTGCTCGTTACAAAAGACGAGGAGACGTACTACGAGCGGGAACGAGGGTTGATACGACGTATGCAAGAACAGGCGCTAAAAGGTCCATATCGTATCAACAATGAGAACGAAGGGGAGCTGATAGTTGGAGAGTCAGGTTTCCTTTCACCCCAAGAGAAGGCCTTGATGGTGGGATTGATGAAGAAAAGGCATCGCGCGTACACCTTTATTGATGATCGGCGTGGGAGGCTGGATGTGGACAAGATTCTGATGATTCGGATCCACACCGTTCCACACGAACCTTGGAATATAAGGGGCGCACGATATCCGAATCCTGACGAGGAGAAATCGATGGTGGACTATCTAGATGGCAAAATGCGTACGCATGTTGCAAGCTACTCTAGCGGACCGTATGCGTCCCTTTGGTTCTATTTTATTAAGCCAAACGGGACGCTACGGTGGGTACAGGATTTGTAGCGGCTGAATGGGGTGATAGGCGCAGGGAGGCCTATAATATCACTTATAGACCTCTATTCTGGGTATGACCAATTTCCTGTATACCCGCCTGATAGGCCAGTAACAGCAATACACACGCCGAGAGGGCTGATTCATATGAATGTGGCCCCCTAAGGTTGGACCAAAGCAGTGGCGATGGTGCAAAGACATATGATCAGAGCCATGCAAACGGTCAATCCACACATCACTCAACCTTATATTGATGACTTGGCGGTCAAAGGCCCGGACGAGAGAGAGGAGGATGAAGTGATGCCCGGAGTAAGGCGTTTCGTCTGGAGGCATATCCAGGACCTTGACCAAGCCCTGAGCCTACTGGAGGAGTATAACCTTACTGCAAGTGGTCCGAAATCCACGCACTGCATGAAGGAAGCTACCATTCTGGGTTTTGTATGTAATGAGAACGGTCGAAGGCCGAATGTGAAAAAGGCAAACAAAATCGTAGAGTGGCTAGTAACTTTTCACTCCATAACGGATGTCAGAAGCTTTTTTGGCACCTGTGGATTTTGGAGGAGCTTTGTAAAGAACTTCGCCACCAAGACCGATCATTTAAGAAAACTGGTGCGTCAGGATCAGGAATGAATTTGGGGTGAATACCAGGAAGAGGCGGTAACACGAATGAAGGGGGAATTCAAGGAAGGAGGGTTGGTATTGGGGGCGTCGAACTATGAAGTGACTGAGGAAAAGCCTTTCATCATCGAGACGGACGCTGGGCCGACTGCCTTGGGAGGAGCCTAATTCAGGCGGATGTTGAAGGAAAGGAGAGGCCTACTCTCAGTTTAAAAAGGAGACGCTTGCGGTACTCTATTGCCTAAGAAGTCGGGAATCCCAAGTCGGGAATCCCAAGTCGGGAATCCCAAGTCGGGAATCCCAAGTTGGGAATCCCAAGCGAATTGTATGCGGGAGGAACCGACAGATTGACATTATTGCAGCATTGCACGACGGTATAGCAGGAGGGCACAAGGGAGTAAATGCCACGTATGCTAAGATAAGCGAGCTATACTACTAGAGTGGAATGTTGGACATGGTCATCAAGTATTGTCGATCTTGTGTACCTTGCCAAGAAAGATCGGCACAAAGGTCGGGAGAACCCTTACACCCAAGGGTGGACAGAGAGGTAGGCGCGATCGTACATCTGGATCTGTTCTTCATGCCAATTGTGGAGAATGGGTATAACTACATCTTCGACACGCGAGACAATCTTACCGGGTTTGTGGACGGTCGGGCCATCCGAACGAAAACCGGTTAAGTCTTGGCAAGCTGCATCGAGGAGTACTACCTGCGCTATCCTTTTGTCAAGGACTTCGTGATGGACCAAGGGTCGGAGTTCACTAGCCAAGAGGTGCAGACCTTGCTTGCAGGTTACCGCGTAGTGGCAAACTACACTACTGCTGCGCACCCTCAAGCGAACGCACCAGTGGAAAGGGGACATAGTACCATCACTAATCTCCTTGCTAAGTGGACGGAGGGTAGGCCCAGTCAGTGGCCAAAGTTCCTGCGGGTCGCCTTCTTTGTTGAAAATATCACCATGAAAAGAACTACCAAGTATGCGTCTGCTACTTTGTGGTATGGGAGGCATGCCACCTTCCCGATTGAGAGTTTCCTAAAGACTTGGAGGCGCCAGGACCTAGAGACGAACCTGTCATTCGAAGAGTTGCTTGATATTCGGGCATGGCAAGTGGGTGCGGTTGAGGAGAGGATACGAGAGGCCTCCAAGCATGTAGAGAGGAGTCGAATGGAGGACAAGATGCGGTGGGACCAGATGGCACATGCACGAAAGGCGCCATTGGCAGTTGGGATATCATGCTACTATACGACTCTTCCCTGGAGAAGCAATGGTCGAGGAAGCTTGATAAAAGGTGGTTAGGGGCTTACAGGATTGTGCGATGTGGCGAATTCAGAGCCTATCAGATCAAGGAGCTGGATGGAACGAAATGGAAAGACTGGGTGTCCGAGACAAGATTGAAGAAGTTTGTGGCCAGGGAATAGGTAAAGGCCTAAAAACCCCTAAGATAAACCCCCATCTTAAGTATCATGTGTCATGACTAGGATAGATAGAAAGAGGGAAGGGCTAGATGTGTCTGGAATTGGGCGTACGTTTGCTCTGAGACTTGATGAGCCTGTATGTTGATCCTGTTGTGTGCTTGGTTGTTTTCTCTCGCCTGATGTGCAGGTCTGACTTCTCGAAGACAGCCATGCAGAGGGGCAGGAGGGACACACGCCCATGGCAAAGCCCTCTTGGAGTATCCGGAGGGGGAGAGCAGCATGGGCCCTTCAGGAGAGAGCCTACACCTGTCTTTGATGATGACAACATCGAGCTCTTCTTGGACGTCTATCGGGATCACGCGACCCAGAGAGGGTGGGACATATCTGAGAGGATACGGCATTTGAGAGGAACTGGGCGATTTGAGGAGACTATCGCACAGATCAGGAAGGAGGCGTTGACCTGGACGGAGGTAGAAGCAAGGATGCAGAGGCTAAGGGCTTCGCCTGTGGGGTGTGATGGGTTGCCTATTCGTTTGGAGGAGGGAAATGTGGAGGAGTTCATCCCAGCATATAAACAGTATATGAGCGATCAGGGAATTCAGAGGGATGAATGGATGCAGACGCTACTCCTATGGACCAGGAAGGCGGAGAGACCACTGGCAAGACCCATCCGAGATAGGGCACGTGACTGGGAAGACTGCCAGGCTCAGAACCAGACAGACCTGAGCCCAGGGTTGATAGGAGGCGGAGGAGTAAGAGGCTAAGGGATCTGGAGCCGAGAGAGCCCATTGTGACGAGGTGAGGTCGGAAGGCTTTGGAGCAGCGGGAAGGAGGGCGAGCAGGACTTGCTCAGGCGGCGGAATCTTTCCCTGCTTGTGGACTTATGCAGGGTGGGTGGGGGGGCGGCTACCCCAAAGACCAAACATTTTGCTAGTAGTTGCTCCTCCCATCTACTTCCTCTGCTTCCATCCACAAACAGCAGTGTCTAAGGCGAACTCTCTCCCACACACCACCCCCTTGCGCACACACACTTGCTCTGTTCTGATTAGCAGGGGGTTAAAAAAAAAGGTTCACGCCCCAACCTACTCCCCAAGCAACATGAGCACCCACTAGAATGACCGTTTCTCTAGCCAGCTCTTGTTCCACTTAGGGGGGGGGAAGCACTCACGCCTCTACCCGAGTATACGCGTGCAATGTCGTCTCCTACTTTCCCAAATCACTCGATGCATTCCATCTCCTACGTACCAAACCACTCGGATCGATCACTGTCCACCAATTTTCCACTTGACAGACCATGCAAACCTGGAATAGAAGAGCCTGGCCCTGCCCTGTGCCCGGGGTGCCTGCACGCCTCCACCCCGTCAGGGCGGCCTGAAACCATCGAACACGTCTTCATGCAAAGTCCCACGGCACAACTAACTTGGCACTGGTGGAATAGGATTTGGCAGAAGGTGATAACCGACTTATCACAACTTCAAATGCCTTTTTTTTTACCTTCTTTCTTTTTTTGGTTGTCGACCCCACGTCTTTCACGGCCCTAACTCCCCGAAAAATAGACTTTAGGGAGGGGTGGTTTAAACAGCCGGTAAAGATGGAAATAAAACCCCAACTTGACCTCTTTCAAAAAAACAGAGACATTGAACGAGCCATCACCTCCTTCTATACAGACTGGTTGGGGGAGGCCAAGGGGGGATGGATTGCCAAGTGGAATGGAGTGGGAGCAGGGTGGGTGCGACAGCGCGAGATGGTGGAGTCTAGGGACCACAGTTTGCTTTTCAACCATTGGACAGAGATATAGAACCTTCCTTCCCCCCTGCGCCCTCCATCAGATTTCCAGACCCCTTCCCACCGCACACACTCGCCCTGGCTGAGACATTGAGTGATTGCTGAGATACTTTGTATGGCTTTTTTCTGTGCTGGAGACTTCCAAACCCAATCCCAAGCCTGGGTTGTGAGAGTGCCCATACTCGTGCACCTGAGACTCGACTGGGCCGGTGGACCTGTTCGTATGGTGGCAGGGGTATTCTGTAGGAGTGGCCCTGTCCCCCGGTGCCCATCCGGAGGCTGTGGCTACCTGGTAACCCCCCCCCCAAATCTACAGAGTTGAAGCTGAGAGACGGCTTCCGCATACTTTCAGAGAAGATGTGCCTTCTGCTCAAAGCTCCACGACGATCTAGTGTTGGCCCATGGGGCAACCGAAAGGCAGACGCCGAGTTTTCATTTAGCCAGGAAATGGCAATGGCAGACGATATAGCCCGCACAGTCAATCCCCCGGGGAGCCCAGGATAATCAATGCTGGTGGGATCCGAATTTCTCACTTTGCCTAAACTCATCTTCTGAGCCTACTAGTTGTAGCTGCTCATATCACCCCCTCTAGTAGTAGCCATCGTTTTTTTTTAAATAATAATAATAATAATAATAATAATTAAAAAAAATCTTACAAGTTTTTCTTTTCTTTTCAAAGCGGACCCAGGCTGCTAAGGGGGATTATACAAGCATCCTCCCTAACAGGCCTAGTTCCGGTTGCTCCGGTCTATTGGTGGGGAGATACAGCTGCTGAAAACCGGGCCCAGCATCCCAGATAGACAGTTAATAGCCAGGGCCATTACCCGGCTCCGGCTCTGCCCCCTCTCTGTTGGGGAAGTCCTCATTGCCAAGAAAAATAGGACGAACCACTTCCCACCCCAGGCTAGGCTAGCCTTCGAGACTGGAATGTCTAAACCTGCTGACTAATCCTTCCAATCCAGGTTTGAAGCTTGCTCGAGTGATGCCTGTGCTGGCCGAGGCCGGCCTGAGCCAGGATACCCTGGCTACTCCGAGAGACCCCAGAACTGTACCAGCTCCGGATGCGGCAAGTCTCCAACTCAGCCACAGCCCGATGAGAGCAGATCGGGTAGCCAGCCTGGGGGTTTCTGATACAATTGTCAGTCTTGTCCTGTGCAGTCCCCGGGGGCTGCCTCTCAGTCTGTCCTAGTCCACTTGTCTAGTGCTAAACTCCATTGGTCTTGTCTTGCGCAGTCCACTAGGGGTGGACTCACATCCCGGGAGACCCCAGAGTTGTACCAGCTCCAGATGTGGCAAGTCTCCAAACTCGGTCATACGGCCAGATGTGAGCAGACCAGGTAGCCGGCCTGGGGCTTTCAGATACAGCTGTCAGTCTTGTCCTGAGCGGTCCCCGGGGGCTGCCTCTCAGTCTGTCGTAGTCCACGTGTCTAGTGCTAAACTCCATTGCTCTTGTCTTGCACAGTCCACTGGGGTTGGACTCACATACCTGCTGCCCCATATGCGTCCCCATTGCCAGGTTTTTTGAGTCCTTTGCTGTCTGCTCCCAGGCTTGTTAGTCCTGTCTTCTCCACTCTCCACACATGCGTCTCCTTTTCTTCGGCAGCCTCCAGTTGTGGGGGATCCTGTGCCAGTGTCGGCCCAACTGCTGGAAAAGAGGGAGGGAGGGATCCGAGTTGAGAGAGTTGTCCTGCTGGGATGGTGGTAGGCTGTTGGTTGGTGGGCTCCGGAGCCAATTGACCCTGAGGTGTTGCCCAGTTCCTTATTCGGGTGAGCTTTTATCAGGCGTGTGGGCTAGGGCCAATCCGTGTGGTATTCTAGCTGCAGACTCTCCCTGTACGCGTCCCAAGTCAGCGGAGTCAGGGTCTCGTCTGCCGAAAAAGATGTTCGCTGGCATCGGTAACCATAGTGCACGCAACCTTACCCGTTGGAACAGGCTGCATTCCCATGCAGCGAGACACGGTGGGAGCGCATTCCCTGTGGGAAGGGCTTCCTTGTTATAACTTCCCAAAAGGCGGCACCCCCGCCCCAAAGTTCCTCACGTTCTTTCTTGCACAGTAGCAGGCACTGAGCGATACCTTCGACCCCCCCCTCGCCACACATTGTGCACAGCTCGTTAAGGTTGTTTTTGTTTTGCTTGTGTTTTTGTTTTGCCTGCTTCCCCTTTCATTCAGCCACTGATTGACGGGGAGTGCCAGGTAAAGAATTAGCCACTGAAAGGATCTGAGTCCGGTATTCCGGATGGGAAAGATAAGTCACCCAAGCAGGCAGGGTGATTTGTAGGCGATGCTGCCATCTGCGGTTCAGGATTGGCGGTTCAGGATTGCCCTAGTATCATGATGCGGTCTGTGGAGAGTGTAGCCCAGCGGGTTATGTATTGCATGATGTTCCAGGTTCTATGCGCTGTGTTGGGCTTCCTCCAGCCCCATTCCTGCAGGGTGGAGGTGTCGGGTGCATACACGAAGAAGTCGCCCATTTCTGCGTTCATCCACTTTTTTTTTTTTTTTTCCCATTTTGGTAATCGTACACCGACTTCAGTCTCCCAGCCATCCTCCTTCCAGTCTTCTCCCTCCCGTCCCCCCCTTTCTCCCTTTCTAGTCCCCGTTCAAGACCGGATGACAGTAGATCGATAGCTCACCAGTTCGAACCCTGGTGTTAAAATTATCATCATAGACAGAGAAAATTAATCACGGAAACTGAAACGTCACCTTGTTTTCTATTCTCTCGTTTCCTTGTGAGTGAAAAAGGAATCGTCTACTACCCGTCTTCCCCCAAATAGAACATACGGTCAGGAAAATTTATTTCGAGGTCAACTTCAAGTCGAGATACAGCCATAATGACTGTACCATTGAGTGGAGTTCCCTCTGCCTTTCCTTCGCCAGTCTGCCTGAATGAGGCGGCGTAGGGAAGACTTAAACAAGTGTCTGATTTCCTTGTTCGTAATTTCTCGGTTATCGAATACTCGTCGGTTTCGTTCCTTCCAAATCACCTCCCATCGAACCGCACGTACCGCTTGAGCTATATAGCCCCATCCTCTCCCTGTTTCCAAGTGGTCCAGGAGCCCACCCAAGAGAACCCAATCCCGGTTCCAGATCAATCGATTATTTGAAATCGTCACCCCAAATCCCTGCCACCAATCCCAAATTCTTTTAGAGGCAGGACAATTGTACCAAAGATGCACAGTGGACTCAAAAGGCCCAATTACATCTTTTACAGGCCAGTTCCACTTTGAGCCCCCTCTGGGCTAAGTTGACCGCAGACGGAGTGGCCAGTAGAGAGAGCAGCCATAAGTTTGCAGTGGCCAGTAGAGAGAGCAGCCATAAGTTTGCAGTGGCCAGTAGAGAGAGCAGCCATAAGTTTGCAGCTAGTCGAGGACTTGGAGCATTGGCTAGCTGTTGCCAATCCCGGTTTGGGAAAACATGGGGATTGGGAGGTAAGCTAGTGACGCAGACTGAGGGAAAACTGCTCTTAAATAAATGGTTCTCGGAATAAGACAACGGCGAGTGCACGGCTTGGAAAGTGTAGGTGCTCAAGGCTGGATAATTGAAGAGTTGGAAGTGTTGGTAGTTAGATGGTTTCATTGGTTCTTTTGGTTTGTTTGGAGTTTGAACCTCTGGGAGCTCGGTTTCTCTCTCCGAAGGAGGAGGGCAGTGGGACAGGCAGGCGGAGGGAGTGCTAGGTGGATTATGGTGTCGCAGTTGGGTCCCATTGTCGTTTTAGACAGTGTCATTTCAGAAGATAGGCTAGTGTTCAGTCTTTGTGGGTTGTTTGGCTTTTATGGCTTGTCCTAGCCGTTCGTTAGGATTGGGGTTTCAGGACAGCGGTCTAGATTTGGCCTTTTCTGTGCCTAGATATTCCCCACTCCTATCTTCCGGAATGAATTGTGAGGTCCCCGGCCTCCTTTTGAGCTTTAATGAGAAGCCCTATAATGGCCCCTTTTGGGGAAAATAATAATAATAATAAAATACGACCGCACGCGGGTGAAGTCAAGATATCGACACTCGGCAAGCAAAGAAACGAGAGAAAAGAAAACAACACTCTCTTGCTCACTTTGCCCCCCGCCCCCA
Organism: Chara braunii; assembly: GCA_003427395.1. Taxonomy (NCBI): domain Eukaryota; kingdom Viridiplantae; phylum Streptophyta; class Charophyceae; order Charales; family Characeae; genus Chara; species Chara braunii. The sequence continues at coordinate 1,985,207 of BFEA01000181.1, forward strand.
CCCCTTGTCCCTTTCTAGTCCCCGTTCAAGACCGGATGACAGTAGATTGACAGCTCACGAGTCCGAACCCTGGCGTTAAAATTATCATCATAGAGATAGAAAATTAATCACGGAAACGGAAACGTCACCTTGTTTTCTCGTCTCTCGTTTCGTTCCTCGTGAGTGCAAAAGGAATCGTCGACTACCCATCTTCCCGCAAATAGAACATACGATCATGAAAAATTATTTGGGGGGCAACTTCAAGTCGATATACAGCCATAATGACCGTACGCAGGTGAAGACAAGATATCGACACTCCGCAAGCAAAGAAACGAGAGAAAAGAAAATAAAACTCTCTTGCTCACTTCGCCCCCCGCCCCCCCTCCCCGGCGGGATGCAGGTCGCGTCTCAACAGACGACATACACTACGACCGTCTTAACCCGAAGAGAACTCCCGCTGTATGTAGACTGAAAGTTGCCCCACATAGAGCTATAATGACCGGGCTCCACCTCACACGATCGAGTGGCCTCACCTTTCCCAAACAGGAAAGTCGCCGTCGAGATCACTCACTCAGCCAGGGTCCTCAACCGGACAATGACGTGGAACGTCCTCGTCTTTCCCAAATGGGAAAGTCGCCGTCTAGATCGCGCATCCAGGCTCTAGCTCAAACGATCGAATGACACGCGGAGGCACTGCTTTTTATAATTGCGAACTACCTTCTTACCCTGTCCCCCGCCATACCCCCAGCGGCCTTCCCCAAACGACGGAATGACAAGTGGAGCCCCTGCCTGATCTTCATTACAACTCCCCTCCCCTCTCCTCCTGTTCCTCTGTCCCCGCTTTGATGACCTGTCCTCCATTTTTCGTCATCCACCCTCCATCCGAGCTTCCTTCCCTTACGTCCCTCTCCACCCCCCCCCCCCCTTCCCCGGAGATTCATCATTGACCATGTATACCCCTCCACGCTAGCAGATGACTTTTCCTCCCCTCCCTCCCCTCCCCCCTCTTCAACCCGCCATTGCCCACCCAGTGATGTTTATGATCAGAACCCTCCACTGATGGGCACGCGCCCACGGTGACGACTCACAACAATTACTTCCTTACCTCGCTTAATACTCATCTCGCACTGACGACTGATGGTAATCCTAGATGATCGCCGCTATCATAATCATGCTTCATGAGACAGACGAGCCCCTTGCATCTCTCTCTCTCTCTCTCTCTCTCTCTCTCTCTCTCTCTCTCTCTCTCTCTCTCTCTCTCTCTCTCGCTTGGGCAGCTGTCGGATCAGATACAGCCGGCTATCCGCACGTACATTCTCCTCTCCGTACGAAGACGACGAGCATTGGACTTCTTCCACCTTGAGCTCTCACTCACTCCTGTACCAGCTACGAGGACGATCTACCGCGACATCAGTCGACCAGGGATTTGTTAATTGTTAATCGTTCATTGACACCACAATCTGTTTTATTTGATAATAATTACCGTTATTACCAACATGATGATGATGATGATGATGATGATGATTATGGTCATGATGGTGATGATGATGACAATTAAACAGTAGTAATTTACAGTTCCAACGGACGATTGATTCTGTGATGCACAATCAAGTTCAGCGTTCTTTGACATCGATTGTTGGATTCCCCTGGGCCAAGTCCATAGGATAAACGTTATAGCCCCCACCCGAACCAGCAATGATCATTCGTTGAGACCTCAGATTACTTGTCCTATTAAAGGAAAACGGGGGGGGGGGAGCACTCCCCGCTTCTGCCACCCATAGACAGTTTTCCTTTTTTGCTTATTTCAATTTGGAAAACAGAAACAATCACATCCAATGGAAGAAGACGAAGTCATCCATACGTGGCAGACAGAGAGTCACCTTCCTCCGTAGCCTCGAACGCATTCTTCCGCCGAGGCTCAGGGTGCACTCATACGTAGTACTTCTCTTGGCATATCCGACCATAATTAACGGCCAAATTCAGTCGATGCGACCTTTTGCTCCGCCAAAACAATTGGCACCCGGAGTCCACTTCCTACGCTTCGTTCGGTTCAGGACCGCCCAGCAAGTGCCGGCCAACCATTTCTTTTCTGTTTCCTCTTTTTTCTTCTTTTTACCTTTCGTCCTTTTCTTCCTTTTTTCTTCCTTTTTTTCTTTTGCCGTCCAACAGTTTTGACCATCTACACATTGGGCGGGGAAGGAAGGAAATTTTCGAAGAGATAGAAAACAGCCTCTAGACAATCCACGACCATCCATCTATGGGAAAAAAATAAATATCAAAAAATAGAACCGGCAGCAAAACTGCCTTCAGATAATCCATCCAATCGTTTTAACCAGGCAGTCCTCTTGGCTTTGAAGCGAGAGTATTTTCAGACTCGGTTACCTTTTGGTCACGCACCCTGCCTGATTAGCGGAATGCTCCATCCCCCAAGCACTCTGCCCATAATGAGTAAACTGGTCATACATGTATGTATACACACACACACACACATACCCCTCCCCTCGTTTGACGTTCTCTTCTTCCTCTCTGCCTACGGTACATATTTATACAAACATATGCATATCTATCAATTGTCACACTGTGAATCGGAGCGCAAAGGCGGAAAACAGCAAAACAAGGAAGGGAAAGAAAAAAAGTCAGGAAGGAAAGCCCCACCTGTTCATCACCTCCTACGTACGAGGCCAGCCACGTGGATGACAGGTTGAGCGCTGGCTTGCCCCATCCCCGTGTGTCACAAGGACCTTGTATATATTGTCATATCCTGGTTGGTCATAGTCCCGTCCTTTGGCCTGTGATGCAGGGGGCGGTGCTTGCATGTGGGACTTGTCAGCTCGGATCTGTTATGTTTGTTTCCCCCTGTTTTGTTATATTTGGCTGTTCCCTTCCTCTTTCTTTGTTATATTTGGCTGTTCCCTTCCTCTTTCTTTTGGGTGTGGGGGCAGCCGCCGCTCAACCTACATCCACGTGGGCGGCCTTGTACGCAAGAGGTTCTGAACAGGGGAGTTGTATAAAGAAACGAATTGATTTTTTTCTTGTTTTCCTTTTGTTTTTTTCGCCTTCGCGATCTGATATTTCTGTGACGATATATATTGTCACACTGGGAATCAGAGCGTGAAGGCGAAAAAAGAAAAACAAGGAAAGCCCCACCTGTTCATCATATATGTCACTGTGAATCATACATACACATAGTCAAACAGAGCTGCCAGGTAAACCGTAGGCAGAGAGGTATCGTCGAACAGAACTGCCCGGTAAACCGTAGTCTCTCTGCCTACGGTTTACCGGGCAGTTCTGTTTGTGACGATATGTATATATACAGAGCGCCAAAGCGAAAAAGCAGAACGAAACCAAGGAAAACAAAAAAAACTTAATTCGTTTTTAATCTTCTTCCTCACAACTCCCCTGTTCAGAACCTCTTGCGTACAAGGCCGCCCACGTGGATGTAGGTTGAGCGGCGGCTGCCCCCACCTCCGTGTGTCATATCGTATATGTATTATATATATTGTCACAAGAGTATATTATGATAAACAAATCACTAATTACCCAAACGCAGTAAAGAAGCCAGTTAATCCATTAAGGGATCGCGTAAATAAATCCAAAAAAACAGAACTAAAAGATAACTGAATAGGCGAGCCAACAAAGAAAGGCTCGACTGACCCAATGATGGTATGGATGACAGCACAAGCATTTTCCCGGAGTGAATCTCGCTACAAATGCAATCAGATCAGTCCAGGAAAGTCATCACGTAAGCATTGCCCCTCATCAAGAAAGCTATTACAAGAAGGATCATAGACGACTTCATGAGCGAGTGGACAAGAGAGAGAGAGAGAGGAGAGACGAGAGGACGGACAAATCTTGCCAACTTCGCACAGGAGCGAGGAGCAGACTGCCTGCAAAGTCCATAAGAGGCACAGAGGAAGTAAGGAAGAGAGGGGAAGAGAGGGAGAGGAGGAGAAGGAGACAGGGAGACAGGGAGACAGGGAGACAGGGAGAGTGGGTGCCCATAACTCAATGAATGATGGCACGCCAGGGAGAGGAAGAGAAAGGGGGCCGTCGGGCGTGCTAGAGTCCAACTATAAAAGAGGAGGCAGACGACGACGAGGAAGAACGAAACGCACCTAACAGGATAAGGGGCAGACAAAAGGGAACAGGTAGAGAGAACCTGTGCAATGAAGAGAAGAACCCGACGCGGACAGGTCGACAGATTTCCTCTATTAAGAAACAAGAAAAGAACGACGCAGGAGGGCAAGACCGTGAGGAGGGCCAGGGAGAAAGGAAAGACGAAAGAGATGAAGGGACCACCAGACCGTGAGATTAACAGGAGGTAGAGGTGACAGAGAAGGACAACAGATGGAGGAGGGAGCATTGAGAGAGGGAGCTAGAAGAAGATGAATGCGTGGAGTAGCAAGGGAACCTAAGAGGACAGGAGAGTGGAAAAATATGGGAGGGAGAGTACGAGGGATGGAGAATATGAGAGGCGGAGAGGGAGAGTATGGCAAAGGGAGAGTATGAGAGAGGGAGCGAGATAGGATGAGGGAGAGAGAGAGTAGGTGAGTAGTGAACAAAAAAACGAGGAAAATCATAGATGACAGAGAGAGAGAATGAGAGGAAGAGAGAGCGAGAATGAGACGGCGGAGGAGAGACAGAGAGAGAGGGAAGCAAGAGGCACTAACTGACATCTGCTGTCCCCTCGGGCGTGCTGAGAGATCGACCAAGCCATTCCGGGCTACCAGGACGACGCTGAAGCTGCTGCAAAGCCGTCTTGTACTCTTCAAGAGTGGCTTGGAGGCGGCGATTCTCTAACCTTTCCCGCTCCAGCGCACTTTCCGACTCCACGCACTTCTCCTCGCGAGCAGCGGCGCTGGTGGAATGCTCCGCCCTCGCCTGATACGCTTCCCATGCCACCTCTGCTATCTCCGCAACGTGTACCGCGACATCCAGCGGCAGATGCCCCGTTGAATGATGGCCTTTCGGCGACACCATTGCTCTCCACTCCCGCCCGCTGAACTTGAAGAGAGAAGAAGAAAAGATCGCTGCTTCCAGATCAAGAAGAAAAAAGATAAGGTGACGAGGATAAGATAAAACAAAAAGACCGCTTCTTCCAACTCCCCGACTCCAACTCCAAGTTCGGATCGAGCTCTAGATCACCAACCACCACGTGTCCCAATCACGAGCCAAAGCGCGTCGGGATGTAAGAAAAAATAAAACCACATTCACAACAATTACAATATGTATATGCAAGCGATGCCGCTCGGGTCGGTATCCTCACCACACCAATCAATCGCGACCACCTCCCGCGCAAATCGCGCCCCTAGCCGTCCAGATCAGGCTTCATATCCAGACTGATCAGACGGCTCTGCTCCCAACCACGTCCCGGCGCAATCAATCATAACCACAGCATGTACCATTGTTTGACGAATTGCTCCGACTATTACATATTACTATATTATTTTTAATATCGTTACTATAGGAGATTCGTAAAAGAGACACCCGCACCGGGCCGAAGAGATGGACCAACGTCGGTACACGTGGCGACAAGAAGTGGTGGCTCGCTCGAGGCGTAAGCCTGCGGAGGGATAGTCGCTCTCGTGAATGAAGGAAAGCGCAGCAGCGCGGCAAACTGAGCCAAACGGAGCGAAAAGGATCGAAACGGAGCGCAATAAGGCCGACCCCTCGGTTGACAGAGCAGGTGAGCTGACGTGCTGCCTTCTCGTAGCGCGACGTGGCACCGCACACGTGGCCACCATGGCACCCAATATAGGAGCAATCATCACCTATCTGATGGGCTGAGGCGTGAAGGAAAGGGTGGTCTGGAACACGAGGTGACTGTTCGCAGGACGGACACCTTGAGCCTGGACGAGACACGTTCATGCATGTCTGTCATGTCTACCCACGATCCGAGGCCCTGGTAGTCAGGTGCAATAAAAAAAATAAACAAAGTGCGGGGATACGAGTTCATATTCCTATTCCTATTATTCATACTATTCATTCAAACTCTAGGATGCTCTGGTAGTCAGGTGCAATAACAAACTGGTGCAATAACAACCTGGTGCCGCGCAGCCATCAGGGAGCGAGAGCCGTGTTGAGCGCATCGGTCCCGCAGAGGGGACCCTCCCGGCTGCGTCACGCAGGATTTGCAGGACTTCGTCGTAGAGCGTTGCTGCTCCAGCCAAATGCGCCACTCATACCTCTCGCGAACCCCTACGACAGGATAGGGTTATGCAAGGTACAGCTTACCTCCACCCGTGGGAGTTGTCACCATCTCTTAGGTGGGCGTATCCCCGCCGAGCTACCAAACCACATGCGAAGGTTTTTCGTATGCAATCGCAGAGGTGGTCCGGTCGAGGGCATTTCTCATTCGTTGTAGCATAGTACGAGAAGGTTATTGCCCGAATCGGACCCGTGTGCAAATCGTCATCTGAGGCACTAATCTTTCGAACGCGGCCCTATGACGCTCCAGCGCACTTTTCGACTCCACGCACTTCTCCTCGCGAGCAGCGGCGCTGGTGGAATGCTCCGCCCTCGCCTGATACGCTTCCCATGCCACCTTTGCTATCTCCGCAACGTGTACCGCGACATCCAGCGGCAGATGCCCCGTTGAATGATGGCCTTTCGGCGACACCGTTGCTCTCCACTCCCGTCCGTTGAACTTGAAGAGAGAAGAAGAAAAGATCGCTGCTTCCAGATCAAGAAGAAAAGATAAAAGTCGAAAATAAGGTGACGAGGATAAGATAAAACAAAAAGACCGCTTCTTCCAACTCCCCGACTCCAACTCCAAGTTCGGATCGAGCTCTAGATCACCAACCACCACGTGTCCCAATCACGAGTCAAAGCGAGTTGGGATGTAAGAAAAAATAAAACCACATTCACAACAATTACAATATGTATATGCAAGCGATGCCGCTTGGGTCGGTATCCTCACCACACCAATCAATCGCGACCACCTCTTGCGCAAATCGCGCCCCTAGCCGTCCAGATCAGGCTTGATATCCAGACTGATCAGACTGCTCTGCTCTCAACCACGTCCCGGCGCAATCAATCATAATCACAGCATGTACCATTGTTTGACGAATTGCTCCGACTATTACATATTACTATATTATTATTAATATCGTTACTATAGGAGATTCGTAAAAGAGACACCCGCATCGGGCCGAAGAGATGGACCAACGTCGGTACACGTGGTGACAAGAAGTGGTGGCTCGCTCGAGGCGTAAGCCCGAGGAGGGATAGTCGCTCTCGTGAATGAAGGAAAGCGCAGCAGCGTGCCAAACGGAGCCAAACGGAGCCAAAGGGAGCGCAATAAGGCCGACCCCTCAGTTGATAGAGCAAGTGAGCTGACGTGTTGCCTTCTCGTGGCGCGACGTGGCACCTCACACGTGGTCACCATGACGCCCAATATAGGACCAATCATCACCTATCTGATGGGTTGATGCGTGAGGGAAAGGGTGGTCCGGAACACGAGGTGACTGTTCGCAGGACGGACACATTGAGCCTGGACGAGACGTCTATGCATGTTTGTCATGTCTACCCACGATCCGAGGCCCTGATAGTCAGGTGCAATAATAAAATAAACAAATAGACCCTGGAGTGCGGGGATATGAGTGCATATTTCTATTCCTATTATTCATACTATTCATTCAAACTATAGGATGCTCTGGTAGTCGGGTGCAATAACAAACTGGTGCCGCGCCGCCATCAGGAAGCGAGAGCAGTGTCGAGCGCATCGGTCCCGCAGAGGGGACCCTCCCGGCCGCGTCACGCAGGATTTGCAGGACTTCGGCGTAGAGCGTTGCTGCTCCAGCCAAATGCGTCAGTCATACCTCTCGCGAACCCCTACGACAGTATAGGGTTATGCAAGGTACAACTTACCTCCACCCATGGGAGTTGCCACCATCTCTTAGGTGGGCGTATCCCTGCCGAGCTACCGAACCACATGCGAAGGTTTTTCGTATGCAATCGCAGAGGTGGTCCGTCCGAAGGCATTTCTCGTTCGTTGTAGCATAGTACGTGTGGTTAATGCCCGAATCGGACCCGTGCGCAAATCGTCGTCTGAGGCACTAATCTCTCGAACGCGACCCTAGTTCGGTCGACTAGGACGGTCAAATCTAACCACGCGATTTATCTCACTAAAAAAGTTATAAATCAAACTTCATACGTAAATCGCGCCTAGTCCCTTTTCCATACTTGACCCATACAAAGAAGATTGGACGAGTATAACGCGCGAGGCGCCGAATAAATATCGTGACGACTCAGGTTTTAGTCATATTGACTAGCCCTCCATGAATACGCAAGCAGTCGCAGTGATTTCATACTATCTAGTACCCATAATCACGTGGCCCTCAGTGGTCTCGAGGGTCTCATTCAACACTCAAGTGTCGGCTAACATGCGCCTTGAGGGATTAATCTTTCGACGTTAGACAACCGCTAAGGCGGTTGAGAACCACACCTGAGAATCACACCCTCTTCTGCACCCTACGAAGAGTGGGTGATATACAGGCTCCGGACTATTATGGCGGTCTACCTTTATGGTCATGAAAACGATCTTCATCATTGAGGTTTGACAACGAGTCAAAAGGTTTGACTTTGACGGCCACCACAAATTTTAACGTCCGACTATAAAAATATAAATAACATAAATAAAAGGAGATTTTTTTGTTTTCTCTCAATTCAAATCTGATTCAAATCTTACGCATGGTCAAAGTATATCGTATATTCATTATATAAATATAATGGGATTATAGGACATGAGGCAATCACTCTCAGTATCATAGTGTGGCACCCTTCAAAATATATACATAATCGCAGGCGAGGTCAATCTTGACCTCAACTCACAAATCATACCTGCAATCACATCAAAGGTTCAACATTAACAAACAGGCACTACACGGGGTCGACTTCAACCACTCTCTGTACTCATATCCCTTGCCTTATCTACAGAACCCCAACCTTTGTCAAACTTTCCACAATAAAACACTCGGTCTTTTTTAAATGATCATTTAATATAAGTCAGGGTAACCCCTGCAAAGAAACAATTCAACTCACAAGGGCTAAGGTTTTAGGTTGAGTAGCGAGATTTGAATAAGAGTTGAGATGCAAACCGACATGTTATCAAAAGATAACAAAAGACGATCCTCGTAGGATCAGGTTGAAACTCGTCAAAACTTGGGTCAATCCAAAATAAGAGTAACCTGCAACATAGCACAAGTCAGTGCTCAAGCTACGCTAGAGTAACTTATGAAACAATCTTACCTTCCTACCTCACCTCTGATACTTATCTAAAAGTGTCAAAATTTTCGACAGTATCCCCCTTACGCGAGAGGAGACTGTCAAACTTTCAATGGTCATAAAAATATTCTAACTCCTTTGGATTTCATGAAATTATGGCAGCGCTTTCCGTAGGAAAAGTGCATTTGTATAATTTATACTAGCTAAGCGTCCACGGTGCGGACGGTGCGGGCCACGCCCGCAGAAATAAAAGTAACTTGGTACGAAGTCCAATTTTAATTCACGAATCAAAAAAATAACAAATTTAAAAAAAAAAGTAAGAGAAAGGGCGAGGAAAGACAGAGATAGGAAAAAAAAAAGAAAAAAAAGATAAAGATATATAGATAGATAGACATAGAGAGAAAAAAAAAAAAAGAGAAAGGGAAAGAGAGAGAGAGGGAGAGAGAGACAGAGAGAGAGAGAGAGAGAAAAGATAGAGAGA